>CM038214.1:7007216-7416227 GCA_021442155.1 Cymbidium sinense | reverse complement strand
TCAATAATTCATCTTAGTCAGCATCACTATTTTTCCAAATGGGCCAAGCATGATTACGCCAAAGAGGTCACAAGATGTACCCAAAGATTTTAGAAATCATATCGTATATAGGTTTAGAGTGCCTCGATGAATTATATCTGATAATAGTACTGCATTCAAGATCACTGAGATCAAAAACTTTTCCTAAAGACACAATATTGATTAACGATATTCTATGATAAACTACCTGAGGGAAAACATCTTAGCAGAAGCCTATAACAAAACTCTCATCCAAATATTGAAGAAGACACTCGATATTAATAAACGATAGTGGCATGAGAAATTTTTGGCTTACTGGACCACATATAGAACTCCAACTGCCTACTCTTTTTCCATAGTGTACCAAGACATTCTACCATTAAAAGTTCAACTCTCATCACTAAGGATAGCTATGAGTAGCAAGATCATAATAGAGCATCAAGTTATAGAAGAGCTCAAGGTTTAGGAGAGATGCTCGTGATCATGCCAAAACCTCGAAGTTGTACAAAGCTAAAATGATTCAAGGTCACAACAAGTCTGCCTTATAGCTTTCAAGTAGAGAGCTTATTTTTTATTTTAAGAAGATTGATTGTTTCTCATCATAAGATGGGAGGCAAGTTTGAACCCACTTGGGAAGACCCTTTTGCCATAGAGAAGGCCTACCTAGGAGGATCTTATCACCTTATTAATGATAATTGAGAGCGTCCCATGCTTCCAATCAGTGGGCTCTACTTAGAGAATATTATAAATCATGTCTAAAAATAATTATCATTAATGAAAATTCTATTTTGAATTCAATCTCTTCCATGTTGAAAGTATTCTTATTTGTGAATATGATGTGTTTACAGTAGGTGTAAGGAACCCGAGTGGCATCCTATCCTTCATCGATAAACACAAACACAAACTACACACAAACATATAAAATAAACAAATATCTTTTATCTTGGGCTACTCTGAGTTGAGATAATGCCCCCAGCAACACTCACTCAGTAGCTGCTCTAGGTCAGGCTGACATGCTACCCTGCTAGTGTGTCACCCCAGTGGTCTTCTTGCTTTGGAGGATGTAAGTCTGCTATGCTTTCCTTCTTTACTTGGCCACTGCACACTGATGAGCAGCTCATTAGTTTGGTAGGCCTTACTACGTTATCGGTAAGCTACCTCATGTTGGCTTCATTTAAGAGGATGTGAGTCTGCTATGCTTTCTTCTTGGATTAGCCTTCATGATCTGATAGGGTTAAGTATATTTATGGTTTAGGATAAGTCCCCTAGCTCTCCTTCCCTTGACCGCTTCAAGAGTCCGCCCCTTCCTTGGGGCTCCCTGCTTAATAGTCGCTCTAGGTCAGATAGCATCTATCCCACTGACGATAGGATATTTTGATGATCAGTTCCACTTGAAAAGTTATAAGCCTACATGCTTTCTTTCCAGATTGATCATTGCACACTGATGGGCACCATAGGTTGGATGGTTCTCACTATGCTGATGGATACACTAGTCATGTTGACGAATACACCATAGGTTGGTTGGTTCTCGCACCTTAGGATACACCACTCATGGCAGATGTAAGTTTGCTACACTTTCTCCTTGAGTTGGCCACCATACACCTATAAGCTTTCTTTTCAAAGGCTCAGGATAATGCCTCTAGCACCTCCTCTATGGGCACTATATTTGAATCACATCCTTTGTGACCCCATTTAGACACTACCTAGGTTACTATCGGATTAGATAGTTTCTCTTTCATAGTAACCACCCCTGTGGTTGGAGAATTCATCCTGTGAATTTGAAGATTCTCCCTTGGTCTAGTAAATTTTTGATAGGTCAAGGCTAACATAGCCCCTTCTCAAGTGGTCCCTCACACACCAACAAGGTCCCGCAAACATATAAACAAAATATATGTTCACTTGTGGATTAGGAGGACACCCTTAGCAGTACCTTTTCCCAAACTGACATCCTATCTTTAGGGCAGTGTTACAAACTCCCTATAGGAATCTCCTGACTACTCTTAAGTTGATATAAGTCCCCAACGACATTCCCTTAGTAGTCGCCCCTAAGTCAGGTTTGGTTTGTTGTGCTACTAACAAGTCACCCCAGTGGTTGTTCCCTACTTTAGAAGATGTAAGTCTACTACACCTTCTTCGAGCACAGCCATTGCACACCGAAAGGCAACCCCTTAGGTTGGCAAGTTCTACCCCATGGCCAGTAGACTATCCCTTTGGATTAGGAAATTTGAGATAGGGAAAGTTTGATATAACCCCTTCTCAGTTGGTACATCACACATTGACATGGTCCATAATTTAAATATATCAAATTTGGTCATGCTCACATCCCCAGCAGATATGCCCTCAATTTGAAATCAAACTAAACCAAACATACTTTATCAAAATCACATGAAATTAAGATAAAATTAATCTTGACTACTTTTGAGTTGACATAAGTCCCTAGCAACATTCACTCAGTAGTCAGCCCTAGGTCAGGTTCGATTTGTTGTGCATCTAGCAGGTCACCCCAGTAGTTGTTCGTTGCTTTGGAAGATGTAAGTCTACTATGCCTTCTTCCTAGCATGGTAGTTGCAAACCAAAAGGCAACCCCTTAAGTTGTATAGCTCTACCCCACAGCCGATAGACTATCCCTTTTGATTTATGAACTTGAGGGGTCAAGGCTAATATATCCCCTTCTCAATGGATCCAACACACACCAATAAAGTCCATACATTAACTCATATTAAACTAAACCCAATCTGATTTTCCCCAGTGTAGTTAAATCACACCTTTCTCTCTAGTGGAACCATAAATCATATATAAACAAGTAAAGAATACAAATTAAATTTAAAACCAATCTCCCTAATGGAGATAAATTAAACCAACTCTCCCAATAAAGTCTAAATCACACAAATCCAACCAAACTCTTATTCGTAATGGATACATCCTCAAACAAATATATGAAATCAAACTCAAATCCCAAACCCCATTGGATAGCCTAAACCTGTTTCCCTAGTGGAAGGTTCAAATACCCGATCCCCAATGGACTCGAGCCCATATCTTTAGCAGATATGCCTCCACATCAATTAAAATAAAATAAATTAAAGTTGATTCGATCTTAATCCCTGAAGGATTATAGATTCTTATCCCCAGCAGAACTTCTTTCCATAAATCATATAATCAAATCAAATTCAAGCCTTATCCCCAGCAGATTTTCTTCTTCTATGCCCTCGATATCGACCCCTCACATGTCATGTCCAATGCACGTGTGATCCCCTAGAAGATCTCCTTCCATGTCCTTGATATGAAATTCTCTTCAAATCTTATTTATTCTGCTATGCACAGTTTTAATACTTCAACCAAAAGCCTAACAATGTATTCGTTCAAATTACATCATCTTAACATTGTAATCAACATTTTATGATTTGTGATGGTGCAAGCTCAAACTAACTATACAATATCATGCTAAAAATATTATATTATGAATTAACACACTATATTATATTATAATATATTATAATTTGCTATTATATAATATATTGTCTAACATTACACATCATTAGAATCAATTAAAAGGTTCAAATAACAAAATTTTCTCAAAATATGAATAATGTTCATTTTAGATGTAAAATTGTTATTTTTCTATTAAATGTTACAAAATAGCATAATTTGGTGTTGCTTCTTGGTGTGTGCCATCAATTTGGCCAAATTCTTCCATCTCAACCTTCAAATTAATATTTTTGTGAGTTTTGACCTAATGTATTATATGTATAAAAAACATACTAAAAGGTACAATAACATTTAGTGACACACCACCACATTCATATATATGTGAAGTTATATTGTTATTATATTTTAATGTGCTTTAATATAATATATTATCTTGCATTACACTTTAAAATGAATCACTTTAAGTAAAGAATTTATAAAATTGATTGAAAAATGACCTTTTTTATGCAAAATTCCATTCTTTTGATTAAATGACACACCTTAGCATACCCCGAATGATGTTCCCTAAATCTTACCTTAAATTTAGCCAAATCCCATCATCTCAGCCTATAAATTAGTATTTTTATGAATTATACAAATACAAACTCTACTACATCATACTATAACAAACTAAAATATGCTAAACAAAATGTAGTAATACATAATAGTATGCTATAATGCATGATGCTACACTATGTTATGTCATCCTATATTATAATAAACTATAACATGTTATATTATATTATATTGCATATCACATCACAAGGGATTGGTTAAGATAAAAAATCATAAAATTAGTCTAAATAATAAAAAACTATATATTTTAATCATATCACTTACATATTTTAAGGTGAAATAATGCATTATGATGTCATACTCTACCTATTATAAATTTGGCTAAATTCCAACATTATAAAGGCTAAATCAACATTTTTATAAATAACGCTAGTGTAGGCTCAACTGCATGATTGTAAAATACTAAAAGAATTTAAAATGCGCAGAACAATATATTATGATATATGATGTTATACTATGCTACAACATGTAATATTTTTTTTTAACATAAAATCTTACTTTTTTTACTACAAGTGGCATTGCACACCTTTGGTACTACAACCTAATTCCCACTTCAAATTTAACAAATTTCATCATCTTATTTATTAAATTAATATTTTAATTATTTATATTAATATAGACTATAGGAAACAATACCATAATATACTAAAACATTTCAAAACATCTTATAACTTCCAAAAAACACCAATACATGCTCAAATATATGATGCTACATTATACTATAATATATGGTATTATAATATGATTTAGGGTTAGGGTTTCGGGTATTCAAATCTCTAGTAGTCGATGGAAAGTCTCTTGAAGACATTTTCTTTAGCTATGCTAGGATTAGGTCATTCTTTAGATCTACTCCTAATGAAATCTTTATTCAAGGTTTGGGGTTTAGGGTTAATTTATAGTTTAAGGCTTAGGGATTATTTAGGGATTAGGGTTTAGGGTTAGTTTAAGGTTTAGGTTTATGGTTTATGGTTTAGGGTTTGGTTTTGGGTTTAGGGGAGTTTGTGGGTTTAAAGTTTAGGATTTATATTTTATGGTTTAGGGTTTAGGGTTTAGGGTTTAGTATTTAAGGTTAGGGATTGTAGGTTTTAGGGTTTAGGGTTTAGGGGTTAGTGTTTAAGTTTTAGGTTTATGGTTTAAGTTTTAGTTTAGGGTTTAAGGATTATTTTAATAATAACAAATTAAGATTCAATATTTCTTTTTCTTGATTTCATCAACTAAGTAGCACCCCAAGCTTTCTAAGAAATAAGCGATGCCATAGATCAAAAATAAGCACCCATAGAGAAAATCAAAAACCCAACATAAGTTGAACCATCTCTACTATAAAGACACTGTTCCATAAGCAGCAGATCGGATTGACCGTTCTTTAGTTTCTATAGTTCCCATCAAAACCACCCCCGCCTCTCGAGTAGCAGGATCCGCCATCATATCCCCGATCTCTTCCTCTGCCATAACCACAGTTGTAACCTCCTTCGCTCCTCCCACCTCCATAACCACCACTACTCTGACCACCACCTCCATATCCACTAGTAGCTCTAGATCCCCCACCACCATTATGATAATCATTGCCTTTTCCTCCACCGCTAGATCTATAGTAAGCCTAGCTAACGGTGATGTTCCTGCCATCATTATTCTACCTATTCTTAGGGTTTAGGGTTTGTTTAGGGTTTAGGGTTACTTTAAGGATTAGGTCTTTGGGTATAGGGTTTAGGGTTATGTGTTTTAAGGTTTAGGCTTATTTTTAGGGTTTTTTTAGGGTTTAGGGTTGTGGTTTAGGTTTATTTTGTATTTTAGGTTGTAGGTTTAGTTTGTGGTTGGTTTTGGTTTAGGGTTTTTTTTCAAAAATTAAATCGATAGATTTTATTTTAGCTTATTTAGTTTATTTTTCTTTATTAATTTGAGTTTATTTTTTTAATTTTATTTAGGTTTATTTTTTATTTTTATTTAGTTTAGTTTATTTATTTTAGGTTTATTTATTTTAGTTTAGGTTTTTTATTTTAGTTTGCTTTTTAGGTTTAGGTTTATTTTTTGGTTGAGTTTCATATTTAATTTATTTTTTAGTTTTAAGTTTTATTTTTTATTTTTAGGTTTAGGTTAGGTTTTTATTTTAATTTTTTTATTTAGGTTTTAGGTTTTTATTTTAGGTTTATTTTTAGATTTTATTTTTTAGTTTACGTTTAGGTTTATTTTTATTTTATTTTATTTTATTTAGTTTAGGTTTTAGGTTTATTTTTCTTTAGGTTTAGGTTTAGGTTTTATTTATTTAGTTTATTTTAGTTTAAATTTAGGTTTATTTTTATTTTGTTTTTCAAATTTTTAGATTTTTTAGTTTAAGTTTTGTATTTATTTTATATTTATAGGTCTTTAAGTTTATTTCTTAGGGTTAAGTTTTATTTATTTTATTTTATTTTATTTTAGTTTATTTCATTTTTTACTTTTAATTTTATTTAGCTTTTATTCCAGGTTTATTTTTAGTTTTAGTTTTATTTTATTTATTTATATTTGATTCATTTTAGGTTTATGTTTAAATTTTAGTTTAGATTTTTATTTTATTTCATTATTTTATTTTATTTAGGTTTAGGTTTTATTTATTTTATTTTAGGTTTTATTTAGCTCAGCCTTTAAGTTAGGTAGTTTAGGTATTGTGGAGAGCTCAGGGTTTGTGAGCCTGTTTCTACCCACTAAGTGCCAGGGCCTGTGGGATCAGTGATTGGCTCTTTGTGGTGGTTTAGGGCCCAGGGCCCAGGCCCAGCTTGGGTGTGGTTTAGGCCAGGCAGGGCATGTGGCCCAGGTCACTAGGGCCTAGCCTGGCCTTTAGGTTTGTGGTTTCAGGGTCAGTGGCCCAGGTTTTGGTTTAGGGTTTAGGACTCAGGGTAGTTAGGAAAGATTAGTCAGGGTCAGGTCAGTGTAGAGGTCAAGATTTAAGGTGGTGGGTAGGGTGGCTCATGGATCATGGTCAGGGTCCTGGGTTTAGGGTTTATTAGTTTTAGGGTTTATGGTTTAGTAAGGTTATTTTAATTTATTATATTTTATTTTTAATTTTTTGAATTACAAACCAAGTAGTTAAGGTTTATTTAGTTTATTTTATTTATTTTAGTTTATTTTATTTTATTATTTATTTAGTTTTTATTTTATTTAGTTTAGTTTGTTTATTTTAGGTTTATTTATTTTAGTTTAGGTTTTATTTTTTTATTTTATTTAGGTTTATGTTTATTTTTAGTTTAGCTTTATTTTTATTTAATTTTAGGTTTAGGTTTTAATTTTTTTAATTTAAAGTTTACTTTAAATTTTATTTTTATTTTAGGTTTAGGTTTTAGGTTTTATTTAAGATTTATTCTTTGGTTTTATTTTATAGTTTAGGTTTATTTTTTTTTTTTTTTTTGTGTTTGGGTTTAGGTTTAAGTTTAGTTTATTTTATTTTTATTTTAAGTTTAGTTTTAGTTTAGGGTTTAGGTTTTATTCTTTATTTATTTTTAAGTTTATTTTAGGGTTGAGGTTTTTATTTAGTTTTTATTTTATTTTATTATAAGTTAAGTTTTTATTTTATTTAGGTTTTTATTCAAGTTTAGTTTAGGTTTTTTCCTATTTTATCTTAGTTTAATTTTTATTTTTATTTCAATTTTCTTTATAAGTTTAGGTTTTAGTTTATCTTTTTATTTTATTGCATTTTTATGTTATTTTGGTTTAGGTTGTTTATTTATTTTATTTTTAGGTTTTATTTGATGTTTTGTTTTTTTATGATTTAGGGTTTGGGGTCTAGGGTTTTAGGTTTGTTGGGTTTAGGGTTTGGGGGTTGATTTTAGGGTTTCAATTTTTAGGTTTATGGTTTTTGGGTTTAGGTTTAGTTTAGGGTTTTAGTTTAGGGTTTAAGGTTTTAGGTTTTAAGGCTTAGGGTTTAGGGTTTAGGGTTTAGGTTTTAGATTTTAGGTCTAGGGTTCAGGTTTTAGTATAGGGTTTATGGTTTTTTTAAATAGAAAAAAATTCAAATTCAACATTTCTTCCTTTTGATTTCATCGACCAAGTAACACACCAAGGTTTCTAAGACACAAGCAATGACACGGATAAAAAATGAGCACACTTAAAGCAAATCAAAAGTTCTAGATAATTAGAACTATCTTTACTGTAAAGATAGTTCCATAACAAAATTAGATCGATCGCTCTTTAGTTTCTCCAATTCCCATCAGAACCACCCCAGCCTCTCGAGTAGCAGTATCCACCATCATATCCCCGATCTCTCCCTCTGCCACCACCATGGTTGTAACCTCTATCACTCCTCCCACCTCCATAACCACCACTGCTCTGACCACCACCTCCACATCCACCAACACATCTAGATCCCCCACCAACACTATGATAACTGCCACCTCCACCTTTGCCTCCACCGCTATATCTAAACTGAGCCTAGTTGATGGTGATGTCCCTACAGTCAAGGTTCTGCCCATTCTTAGGGTTTAGGTTTCTTAGGTTTTATGATTTAGGTTTATTTTTAAATTTATTTAGTTACTTTAGGTTTAAGTTTGGGTTTGGGAGGTTTTGTGGTTTAGTTTAGGGTTTAGGGTTTAGGGTTTATGCTTTTAGGGTTTAGGATTTGGGTTAGGGTTTATTTTACGATTTAGGGTTTAGGTTAGGGTTTAGGTTTAGGTTTTTAGGATTATAGGTTTAGTGTTTTTAGGATTTAGGGTTTAGGTTAGTTTAGGATTATTTTTTTAAAAAAACAAATTAAAAGGTTGGTTTAGATTTATTTAGTTTATTTTTTATTTATTTTAGTTTATTTTATTTTTTATTTTATTTTGGCATATTTTTTTATTTTATTTAGTTTTTTATTTTATGTTAGTTTATTTATTTTAATTTAGATTTTTTATTTTAGTTATTTTTTTAGTTTAGGTTTAGTTTATGTTTATTTTTAAGTTTATGTTTTATTTTATTTTTTTTAAGTTTAGGTTTTTTGTTTTTTTAGGTTTTAGGTTTTATTTTAGGTTTATTTTAGGTTTTATTTTTTAGTTTAGGTTTAGTTTATTTTAATTTACTTTATTTTATTTCATTTAAGGTTTAAGTTTAGTTTATTTTAGGTTTAAGTTGTTTTATTTATTTTAGTTTAGTTTTTATTTTAATTTGGGTTTAGGATTATTTTATTTTGTTTATTTTATTTTTATTTTAGGTTAATTTTAATTTTATTTTTTAGGGTTTGGGTTTTATTTTTTTTTATTTATTTTATGTTTTATTTTAGGATTATGTTTTAGGTTTTTTATTAAATTTTGGTTTATTATATTTTTAATTTTTTAGTTCTTATTTTATTTAGGTTTTTATTCTTAACTTTATTTTATTTTATTTAGTTAGTTTTTTTATTTTTTTTAATTTTATTTATTTTAGTTTATTTTAGTTTAAGTTTATTTTAGGTTATTATTTTATTTTATTTTATTTTATTTAGATTTAGGTCTATTTACTTATTTAATTTTAGGTTTTATTTACTTTAGTTTAGGTTTTAGGTTTTAAGGTTATTTTGGTTGGGTGTTGTGGGTAGATTGGATCAAGGATTAGGGTTTTAGGATTTAGCTTTGTGGGTAGGGTGGTAGTGTGGCTTTAGTGTTTAGGATTTTATTTTAGTCTCTGCCTATGTTAACCAAGAGATCAAGTTAGTTTAGGGTATGGATCTGGATAGGGACATTTTGTGGTCAGGGTTTATAGTGTTAGTCAGAGTTTGGGTTGTGGTCAGTGGTGGGTAGGGTTAGATTTAGCATTTAGGGTTTAGATGTGGGTTGGGTTTTAGGGCCTAGGTTTAGGCTAGGCATGTCTTCCTTTAGGGTTTAGGTAGGTTAATTTAGGGTTTAGGATCCGTGGTTTAGGGTTCACGATTTAAGGTTTACGCTTTTTTTTTTTGTAAAATAAATTTAGTAACCCAAGTAGTTTAGTTTATTTATTTTATTTTTTATTTATTTTAGTTTATTTTATTTTATTTATATTTAGTCTATTTTATTTTATTTAGTTTATTTTAGTTTATTTATTTAGTTTAGGATTTTTATTTTAGTTTAGGTTTATGTTTATTTTTTAGTTTAGTTTTATTTTTATTTTATTTTAGGTTTAGGTTATATTTTATTTTAGGTTTAGGTTTTCATTTTAATTTTACTTTTAGGTTTAGTTTTAGATTTTATTTTATTTTATTTTATTTTTTTTTAGTTTAGGTTTTTGTTAATTTTTAGTTTATTTTATTTTATTTAGTTTAGGGTTTAGGTTTAATTTATTTTAGATTTAGGTTTAGGTTTTATTTATTTTAGTTTAAGATTAGGTTTATTTTATTTTGTTTAATTTAGGTTTTTTTTTTAGTTTAGGGTTTAGGTTATATTTATTTATTTTTAGGGTTTATTTTAGGTTTAAGTTTTATTTAGCTTTTATTTTATATTTACATTTATTTTATTTTATTTTATTTTAATTTATTTATTTTTAGGTTTTATTTATTTTATTTTAGTTTAGGTTTTATTATTTTATTATTTATTTTTATTTGTATTATTTTATTTTATATTTAAGTTTAGGTTTAGGTTTATGTTTTATTTTATTTAGGTTTAGGTTTTTTTGTTTTTTAGTTTAAGTTTAGATTTTAGGTTAGTTAGTGGTTGTGTGGTTTGGGTTTAGTTTGTGGTTTAGTAGGTTGTGGAGTGAGGGTTTAGGGTTTGTGATTTAGGGTGGGAGGTTGTAGTAGGTTTAGGGTGTGGTTTTTTGGCTTAATTTATACTTAGGGTATGGGTTAGAGTTTTTTTTAAATTAAGTAAACCTGGGTTTTATGTTTATTTAGTTTATTTATTATTTATTTTAGTTTATTTTATTTTTTATTTTTATTTAAGTTCATTTTTATTTCTAGTTAGTTTAGTTTATTTATGGAGTGCAATTTTAATTATTGAAGTTATAGTGGTAGTGTTGTGACATTAGGTGAACAAGTCATTAAAAAGAGTGAGTGATTCAGATATTTAGGCTATATTACTCAAAATGATGGTGAAATAGATGGAGATGTTATTAGTAGAATTCAAGTTGAATGGTGAAGGAACGTATCCGGCCCAGGTGTGATAGAAAAGCACAGCCTTAAACTGGGAAAATTTTATAAGATGGTGGTAAGACTTACAATGATTTATGGTGCAAAATGTTGTCCAATAAGGGGAAGCATGAGACTAAGTTAAGTGTTGAGATAAGGATGCTCAGTGGATGAGTGGCTTTACTCTTAGAGATAAAATGTAAAATTTGAATGTTGGAAAAGTTGGAGTAGCTATAATGGTAGATAAAATTAGAGAGAGTGGTTTTAGATGGTTTAACATAAAAGCCGACCGTCCAATGACCCAATTAAAAGAGTAGATGCATTTGATTTGCCTTAAGTTAAGAAAGGTAGATGTAGACCTAAAAGACATGGTTAAGATGTATAAAAAATGACCTAGCATACTTGAATTGAGTGATAATTAGACACAAGATACAATGGAGACAAAGGATTTATTTTAACCACTTAGTGGGATAAAGGCTTGTTGTTATTGTTGTTTAGTTTATTTATTTTTGTTTAGGTTTAGTCCAAGTTTATTTTTTAGTTTAGTTATATTTTTATTTTATTTTTTAGTTTTAGGTTTTATTTTTTTATTTTATCTTTAGGTTTAAGTTTTATTTTATTTTACGCTTAGGTTTTAGGGTTTTATTTTAGGTTTATTTTTTGGTTATACATTTTAATTTAGGTTGTGGTTTATTTTAGCTTATTTATTTTATTTAGGTTTAGGTTTTAGTTTTTATTTGGTTTAAGTTTATTAGTATTGTTTATATTATTTTAGTTTAAGTTTATTTTATTTTATTTTTTTAAGTTTATGTTTTCTTTAGTTTAGTTTAGTTTATTTATTTTAGGTTTGTTTTTTAGGTTTAGATTTTATTTAGTTTTATTTTATTTTAATGTTTATATTATTTTAATTAGGTTTAGTTTTAGTTTATTTTAGGTTTTTATTTTAGTTTAGTTTACATTTTATTTAGGTTTTAGGTTTTATTTTTATTTTATTTTGGTTTATTTCAATTTATTTTATTTTAGGTTTTATTTAGTTTAGTGGGTCTTAGGGTTTAGGGAGGATTTATGGATAATTAAGTTTAGTGTGTGGTGGGTGTGGTTATTTGAGGTTTAGGGTTTAGTGGTTAGAGCTGTTTTAGGGTGGGTTTTGGGTTTAGGGTGGTAGTGGTTGTTTTGGGTGGTGGTTTAGGGTTTAGGGTTTAGGGTTTAAGTCTAAGATTCAAGTTTTAGTTTAGAGTTTAGGGTTTAAGTTTTTTTTAATAGAGAACAAATTTAAATTCAATATTTCTTCTTTTTGATTTCATCAACCAAGTTACACGTGAAGTTTTCTAAGACACAATGATGACATAAAAAATGAGCATGCATAGAGCAAATCAAAATACCTAGATAAGTAGAACCATCTCTACGTAATCACACGCTTCCATAAGTAGCAGATGGATCATCCATTCCAGTTTTGTCTAGTTCCCATCAAAACCACTCGCCTCTCAGTAGCAAGATCCACTATCATATCACCGATCTCTCCTACCACCACCATAGTTGTATCGCTGCTTCTCCCCGCCTCCATAACAACCACTACTCACCAACACCTCCATATCCACGAGCACATCTAGATCCACCACCACCACTATGATAACCATCGCCCGCTTCACCTCCACAAGATGACCGATAATGGATGATGATGCCATCAAAGTTCCCCATTCCTAGGGTTTAGTTTATTTGGGTTTAGAGTTTAGTTTATTTTAAATTTATTTACCATAGATTAGGTTTAGGTTTGGGTTTGGGGTTTAGGTTGGGTTAGGGTTATGGTTTAGGTATGTGGTTGTTAGGTTTGAGTTTAGGGTTGGGTTTTGGGGTTTAAGGTTGTTGGGTTTTTAGTTTAAGTAAACTGACAGTTTAGGTTTATTTAGTTTATTTTTTTTACTTATTTTAATTTATTTTATTTATCATTTTTATTTAGGCTTATTTTTTAGTTTTTTTAATTTTGTTTATTTATTTTAGGTTTATCTATTTTATTTTAGGTTTTTTATTTTAGTTTATTTTTTAGGTTTAGGTTTATTTTTTAGTTTAGGGTTAAGTTTAAGTTTTTATTTTCTTTTTTTAGGTTTCTATTTTAGGTTTTTATTTTAGGTTTATTTTTAGGTTTTATTTTTTAGTTTAGGTTTAGGTTTATTTTTAGTTTATTATATTTTATTTAGTTTAGGTTTAGGTTTTACTTATTTTAGTTTAGTTTTAGTTTTATTTTATTTTTATTATAGGTTTAGTTTTTTTTTAGTTTAGGATTTAGGTTTTATTTTTATATATTTTAGGTTTTAGGTATTTTTAGATTTAGGTTTTATTTAGTTATTATTTTATTTTATTTTAACTTTATTTTTATTTTATTTAGTTTTAATTTTATTTTTAGTTTAGTTTAGTATTTTATTTATTTTATTTTATTTTATGTTTAGGTTTTAATTTAGATTTTTCATATATTTTTAAATTTTATTTAGGTTTAGATTTTTTATTTATTTTTATTTTAATTTAGGTTTAGGTTTTGGTCTTTATGGTTTATTTAGGGTTTTTTCAATTTATGGTTTAGTATTTTTTAAGGTTTATGGTTGGGTTTAGGGTTTAGGGCCTAGTGTTTAGCTCAGCTTAGGGTAGAGTTTGAGGTGTTAGGGTTTAGGTTTAGTTTAGGGTTTTGGGTCAGCTTAAGTGGGTTTTAGTTTTATGGCCCAGGGCTTAGTTTGGGTGGCCTGGTGTGGCCCAGGCAACAGGTTTAAGGTCAATGTAGGGTGGGGTCAGACCAGTGGCCTTGGGATAGGTGAGATCAGGGTTCTGCATGGCTTTATGTTTAGAGTTTTAAAGTATTTTAAGATTTAGGTTTAGAATCAGGGTTCACCAGTTCTTTTTAGCAGGCAAACCCAGGTCAGGCCTTATTTTGATTATTCTTATATTTTAGTTTATTTTATTTTATTTATTTTAGTTTAATTTTCATTTATTTTTGTTTATTTATTTAGGTTTACTTATTTTAGTTTAAGTTTATTTTAGATATTTTTTTAGGTTTTTTATTTATAGGATTAAGTTTAGGTTTTATTTTATTTTCTATTTAGGTTTTATGTTTATTTTAGGTTTATTTATTTCTTTATTTTTTAGTTTAGTTTAGGTTTATTTTAAGTTTATTTTTTTTTAGTTTTAGGGTAGTTTAGTTAATTTAGGTTTAGGTTTTATTTATTTTAGTTTAGTTTATTTTAGTTTAGGTTTATGTTTATTTTATTTGGATTATTTAGGTTTTTTAGTTTAGTTTAGGTTTTATTATTTCTTCATTTTAGGTTTCACTTTTATTTAGTTTTTATTTTATTTTATTTTTGGTTACATTATTTTTTTTTATTTTATGTTTAGTTTTATTTTGTTTAGGTTTTATTTTTTATTTTATTTTATTTTACTTAGTTTAGTTTAGCTTTTAATTTATTATATTTTATTTTAGTTTTTTTTTATTTTATTTTATTTTAGGTTTATGTTTAGGTTTAGTTAGGTTTTAGTTTATGTTTTATTATATATTTTTTTATTTTATTTAGGTTTAAGTGTTGTTATTTATTTTATTTTAGGTTTTATTTAGTTTAGGTTTAGGTTTTGGGTTTAGGATTTGCTAGTTTGGGCTTAGGGTTTGTGTTTATATTTTAAGGTTTAGTTTTTATTTTTTGGTCCTGGGTAGTGTTAGTTTTTATTATTTGTACGTTTTATGGTTTAGGTTTAGGGTTTAGGATTTGGGTTTTTTGGTTTGTTTAGGTTTTTTTTAAATTAAGTAAACTAATAGGTTTAGTTTATTTAAATTTTTTATATTTTTTTATTTATTTTATTTTTATTTTATTTGTTTAGTTTAGTTTATTCATTTTAGGTTTTGTTTAGGTTTTATTTTAATTTTATTTTTAAAGTTTATGTTTAGTTTAGATTTAGTTTTATTTTATTTTATTTTATTTTATTTTTAGTTTAGGTTTTATTTTAGGTTTATTTTTTTTAATTTTATATTTTTTTATTTTATTTCATGTAGTTTAAGTTTAGTTTATTTAGGTTTTATTTATTTTTTTAAGTTTATTTTATTTTATTTATTTTATTTTTATTTTTTATTTTAGGTTTTTTTTAGTTTAAGATTTAGGTTTTATTTTTTATTTAATTTTAGTTTTATTATGGGATTATTTTTAGGTTTAAGATTTTATTTGGTACTTAATTTAATTTTTTCTAAGTTTCATTTATTTTTATTTTTCCTTTAGTTTTTATTTTATTTAAGATTTTATTTTTTTAATTTAGTTTAGGGTTTTATTTATTTATTTTAGATTATTTTTATTAATTTATTTTATTTTATTTTTAGGTTTTGGTTTATGTTTTAGTTTAGGTTTTTATTTTCATTTTATTTACTAGTTATTATATATTTTATTTTTTAGGTTTTATTTAGTTTAGTTTAGGTTCAAGTTTTGTGGTTTGTATTTTGTTTTTAGGGTTTTAGGGTTTATAGTTTAGTTTTTGTGGTTTAGGGTTTAGTGATTTAGTCTTTAAGGTTTTAGGGTTTTTTTGTGGTTTAGGGTTTAGCTTAGGGTTTTGGTTTTTTTAATTAAGTAAACCAGGTTTAAGTTTATTTATTTTAGTTTATTTTATTTTTTTATTTTATTTATGTTTATTTTTCATTTTATCATTTTATTTATTTTAGTTTAAGTTTTTATTTTACTTTATTTTTAGGTTTAGGTTAATTTTTAGTTGAGTTTTATTTTTATTTTATATTTTATTTTAGGTTTTATTTTATTTTGGTTTAGTTTAGTTTTATTTTATTTTAGGTTTAAGTTTTGGTTTTAGTTTGGGTTAATTTTAGGTTTTATTTTTGTTTGTGTTTATTTTTAGTTTATTTTATTTTATTTAGTTTAAGGTTTAGGTTTAGTTTATTTTAGGTTTAGGTTTTATTTAATATTTTAGTTATTTTAGTTTAGGTTTCTTTTATTTTGTTTATTTTATTTTTTATTTTATGTTGAGGTTTTTTTTTTTAGGTTTTATTTTTATTTTACTTATTTTAAAGTTTAATTTTAATTTATTTTTTTTAAGTTTTATTTAGTTTTATTTTATTTTATTTAGGTTTATTTTTATTTAACTTAGATTTTATTTTACTTAGGTTTCTTATTCTTAGATTTATTTTACATTTTTAGTTTAGTTTTAGTTTTTACTTATTTTTTTTAGTTTAATTTTATTTATTTATTTTATTCTATTTTTATGTTTAGGTTTAAGTTTTAGTTTAGGTTTTTATTTTATTTTATTTAAGTTTAGGTTTGTTTTTGTTTTTTTTTATTTAGGTTTATTTATAAGTTTTAGGTTTGTGGAGTGTCAGTTAGGATTTATGTAGTTTAGCTTGTGGCCTTATTTATGGTTTCAGTTAGGGTGGGCACACAACCCACCATCAGCTTTGTGGAGGATTAGTGGGCCCATGGCTCAGTGTCATCAGTGGCCTAGTAAGTTTCAGTTTCAGAGATTTCAAAGTATAAGCAAGTCAGTGGATTAGGGTCAGTGATTAGATTTAGTGGAGGGTAGGGAGTGGCCCAGATTTGGGTTTTAGGTTTCAGGTAGGTGAAGTTATATTTTTTTTTTATCTTTATATAAGTTAGCTATTAGTATTTTTATTAATTTTAGTATTTATTTTATTATTTGATATATTTTATTTTATTTTTTAGTTTAAATTTAAATATTTTATTTAGTTTTTTTTTTTTATTTCAGGTTTAGGTTTTATTTTTTTTTTAGGTTTAGTTTAGTTTTATTTTATTTTTAGGTTTAGGTTTGGTTTTATTTTATTTATTTAGGTTTTATTTTTATGTTTAGCTAATTTTAATTTATTTTATTTAGTTTATTTTGGTTTATTTTATTTTTTAGTTTAGGTTTTATTTATTTTAGTTTAATTTATTTAGTTTAGGTTTAGGTTTATTTTATTTTGTATTTTTTGATTTAGTTTTTTTAGTTTGGGTTTTTATTCTTTATTTATTTTAGGTTTATTTTAGGTTTAGGTTTTATTTTATTTTATTTTTATTTACCTTTGGTTTTATTTTATTTATGCTTTTTTTAGGTTTATTTTATTTTTAGTTTAGTTTAGGTTTTATTTATTTTATTTTATTTAATTTTTATTTTTATTTTATTTTTTTTTTTAGTTTAGGTTTAATTAGTTTAGTTTAAATTATTGTTAATTTTGTTTTATTATATTTATTTGTTAGATTAGTTTATTTAGGTTTAGTTTATTAGTTAGTTTATTATTATTATTGCTTTACCATTTATTTTGGTTGTGTTTATTTGGTTTAGGTTTAGTGTTTTTGGGTTTTATTGGTTATTTTTTTTTTTATTTAGTTTTGGTTTTTATTTATTTTAGTTTAGTGGTTTATTAGTTAGGTTTTTTAGTAGTTATGGTTTAATTATTAGTTGGGTTTATTTTTAGTTGTTTATTATTAGCTTTATTATTAGTTTAGTTATTAGCTTTTGGGATTTTTAGTTTATTTTATTAGTTTTTTTAGGCTTTAGTTTAGTTTAGTTTTGCTTTTATTTATTTTATTGGTTTTATTAGTTTAGTTTTATAAGTTTAGTTTTATTTTATTTATTTATTAGTTTATTATTATTATTATTATTATTATTACTATTATTTAATTAGTTATTTTATTTATTTTATTTTATGATTTTAGTTAGTTTATTTGGGTTTAAATATTATTATTATTATTAGTTATTTTTATTAGTTTTATTTTTTAGGTTTATTATTAGTTTTATTATTATTTGTTTAGTTAGTTTTGTGAGTTTTAGTTAGGTTTTATTATTAATTATTATTTAATTATTAGTTTTATTATTTATTAGTTTATAAATTTAATAATAATAATAATAATTATTATATTATTATTATTATTAGTTTTAGTTAGTTTTATTAGTTTTCAATATTATTATTATTATTGTCATTATTATTATTATTATTATTATTATTAGATTATTATATTATTATTATATTATTATTTATTATTATATTATTATTATTATTATTATTATTTTATTTATTAGTTTAGTTTATTTTATTGGTTTTATGGTTTTAGTTAGTTTATTTTTTTCGTATTATTATTTCTTTAGTTATTTCATTATTTTTTAGTTTTTTTTATTATTGGTTTAATAATTATTTATTTAGTTAATTTTGTGAGTTTTAGTTAGGTTTTATTATTAATTATTAGTTAATTATTTGTTTAGTTTGTTTTATTATGCTGTTTAAGGATTAGGTTAGGTCTGTTAGATTTAGCTAGGGTTTAAGCTTTAGGTTTAGTGTTAGTTTAAGATTTAAGGTTTAGGGTTTGGGTTTAGGTTGGTTTTACTTTTAGGATTTAGGGTTTAGGTTTAGATTTATAGGGTTTAGCATTTAGGGTTTTATATTAAATGGTAGGTTTAAGTAAACTTAGTTTATTTAGTTTATTTTATATTTTTATTTAGGTTTATTTTTTAATTTTATTTATTAGTTTATTTATTTTATGTTTATTTATATTAGTTTAAGATTTTATATTAGTTTTTTTTTTTAGGTTTATGTTTATTTTTAATTTAGTTTTATTTTAATTTATTTTTTAATTTTAAGTTTTATTTTTATTTTAGGTTTAGGGTTTGGTGTTATTTAGGTTTAGTTTTTTATTTCTTTTAGGTTTAAGTTTAGGTTTATTTATGTGGTTAATTTTTTAATTTTTAGGTTTATTTATTTATTTTATTATTTTAGTTTAGTTTTAGGTTTATTTATTTTTAGTTTAGTTTAAGTATCTATTTTAGTTTAGGTTTAGATTTATTTTATTTGTTTATTTTAGATTAGGTTTTTTTGTTTTAGTTTTAGGTTTATTTTTAGGTTTAGATTTTTATTTAGTTTTACTTTATTTTACTTTTATTTTATTTTTTTATTTTACATTTAGACTTGTTGGTTTTTTATTTTAGGTTTATTTTCTAGTTTAATTTAGGTTTATTTATTTTAATTTTGCTTAGTTTTATTTTATTTTATTTTGTTTTAAGGTTTAGGTTTAGGTTTTATTTTATTTTATTTATTTAGGTTAGGATTTTAATTAATTATTTTACATTTTATTTATTTTATGTTAGTTTTAGGTTATTGGTTTTAGGATTTGTGGCTTAGGGTTTAGGGTTTAGGGTTTAGGGTTTAGGTTTTTGTAGGGTAGGTTTGTGGTTTTAGGTTTATATTTTATGGTTTAGTTTAAGATCCAGGGTTTAGGTTTTTTGGGTTTAAGGTTTAGGGTTTTTTTATTATTATTTTCTTTAAATTACAATTTATGTTTTAGTTTATTTTATTTATTTTAGTTTATTTTAATTATATTTTATTTAGGGTTACTTTATTTTATTAGTTTATTTTAATTTAAGATCAAATTATTTTAGTTTATGTTTTATTTTAGTTTATGTTGGTTTGGGATTAGGTTTTATTTTAGTTTAGTTTTATTTTATTTTATTTTTTAGGTTTAGGTTTTATTTTTATTTTTAGGTTAATGTTTAGGTTTTATTTCATTTCTTTAGGTTTAGGTTTTAGCTTTTATTTTAGGTTTATTTTAGGTTTATTTTAGTTTAGGTTTATTTTATCTTCTTTATTTTATTTAGTTTAGGGTTTAGGTTTATATTAGGTTTAGATTTAGGTTTAGTTTATTTGTTATTATTTTAGGTTATCTTTTGTTTAGGGTTTAGGTTTTATTTTTATTTATTTTAGTTTTATTTTTAGGTTTAGTTTATATTTGGTTTTATTTAAATTTAATTTACGTTTATTTTATTTTATTTTACATTTAGGTTTGATTTTATTAAGGTTTCTTATTTTTAGGTTTATTTTCTTTTTACTTTAGTTTAGGATTTTATTTATTTTATTTAGTTTTATTTTTATTTTATTTTACTTTTAGGTTTAGGTTTACATTTAGGTTTGGTTTTAGTTTATGCTTTTATTTTATTTTATTTTATTTAGGTTTTATTAATTTTCTTTTATCTTTATTTAGTGACTACATTTTAGGGTTTTAGGGTTTGTGGTTTATGGTATGGAGTTTAGGGTTTAGGGTGGGGTTTAGCTTATGGTTTTAGGTTTTAGGGTTTAGAATTTAAGGTTTAAAGTTTAGGTTTTGTGATTTAGGGTTTAGGTTGGGTGAGTTTAGTGTTTTAGATTTAGGGTTAGAGTTTTTTGTTTAATTACAAAAGGTAGGTTTTATTTATTTAGTTTATTGGTTAATTATTTTAGTTTATCTTAATTTAATTTTTATTTAGGTTTATTTTTATTTTTATTTAGTTTTATTTATTTAGGTTCATTTATTTTTGTTTAATTTTTTATCTTAGTTTATTGTTAGTTCATTAAGGTTTATTTTCTAGTTTAGTTTTATTTCTATTTTATTTTTAGGTTTAGTTTTTTTTTTTTTTTCTTTTTTAGGATTTTTATGGTTTTATTTTATTTTTTTAGGTTTAGGTTTTAGATTTATTTTTTTGGTTTTATTTTTTTTTTATATTTAGGTTTAACTTTATTTATTTTAGTTTAGATTATTTTAATTTAGGTTTAGGTTAATTTTATTTGTTTATTTTAGGTTTAGGTATTTTATTAGTTTAATTGGTTTATTTTTTTATTTATCTTAAGTTTTATTTTATTTATATTTTAGGTTTAGGTTTTTATTTTAGTTGTGGTTCTATTTAGTTTTATTTTATTTTATTTTAGTTTATTTTATTTTTAATTTTGTTTATTATTATTTTATTTAGGTTTTTTTATTTTTAGGTTTATTTTAATTTATACTAACTTAGGTTTTGGTTATTTCATTAGTTTAGTTTTATCTTATTATTTTTTAGGTTTAGTTTAGTTTAGTTTAGATTTTTATATTTAGGTTTCTTTATCTTTAATGTATTTAGTCAGTTTATTTTAGATTTGTGGTTGATAGGGTAGGTTGAGTTTAGAGTTAGGGTTAGTGGCTCAGGTAGGGTAGGTTTAAGGTGCAAGAAGTATTAAGGGTTTATTTGGTTTATGGTTTGGCTCAATTTATGGCCTATGGTTCTAGCCCAGGATCAGGGTTTAGTGGCTCAGGCCCAGTGGCAAGTAGCATGGTTGTGGTAGGGCTCTATGGTTATGGCCTATGGCTCAGTTTTGAGCCTAGTTAGTGGTTTATGGTCAGATGAGGGTAGCATTTTAAAAACCAAGCAAACCACAGTATTTATTTTAGCATTAACATTCATCCATTTATTTTTATTTTTATTTTATTTAGTTACATTAAGCCCATATATTTATATTTTTTCAGCATTATTTAGGAGTTATTTTATTTTTATTATGTCCAAGTTTGTGGTTTAGGTTTTTAGGTTTAGGGATTGAGTCAGAGTGCATCTTGGTAGGGTTTGTGGCTCAGGGTGGTAGTATAGTAAGGTTTAGTCAGGTCTGGCATCCAGTTTAGTGGCCTGGGTTTTCAGGGTAAGGTTTAGGGTTTTAGGGTGTGGTTTAGTTTGGCCTAGGGTTTAGTGTAGGGTTTAGTTTTGGTGGGTGGGGAGGTTAGGATTTAGGGTGGAGTATGATCAGTAGTTGGTAGTTAGTCTGGTTTTTTAAAGTTTGTGGCTCAGGTTTTTAGCTTATATGTAGTGGTGGGATCAGAGTTGGGTAGTCAGGTATAAGGTGGGTAGGATTTAAGATTTAGGGTAGGATTTTAAAAAAAAAAAGTTGATAGGTATTTATTTAGTTTACATTAGTTTATCTTTTATTTATTTTAGTATTATTTTATATTTATTTAGGTTTTATTTTAATTTAATTTATTTATTTATCTTATTTATTTTAGTTTAGGTTTCTTATCTTAGTTTATCTTTATAGCTCAGCCCATAATTAGTTTAAGTATTATTATTTGGTTTTAGTTTTGTGAGGGTAAAGAGGGTTAATATAGGTCAGTGGTGATTTAGTGGTCAGCTCAGGGCTCAGGGTGGTAGGTTTAGGTTTAATTTAGCCTGGTAAGGTGTGGAGCCAGGGCCTGGTTTAGGGTTTAGGGTCTGGGTAGAGCTCAGCTCAGGCCTGGCCTGTGGGTTTGTATGGATTTAGGATTTAGGGTCAGGATCAAGAGTTGTAGGCCTGGGGTAGTGGTCAGGGTTTAGGGTTTAGGTGGGTTCATGCTTAGGGTTTTACTTTTATTTATTTTGTGGCTAGTGGTGGTCCAGGTGTGTTCAAGTTTAGTTTATTTTAAATCAAGAAACCAAAAGTTTTAGTTTATTTTTGGGTTTAGGGTTGGTATTAAGTTTTTTTTTATAATTAAAACCAGTAGTTGAGGTTATTTACTTTATTTAGTTTAGTTTATTTATTTTAGTTTATTTTAGTTTATTTTATTTTTATTTATATTTATGTTTATTTTTTATTTTTATTTAGTCAGTTTATTTAGTTTATTTATTTTAGTTTAGGTTTATTTTATTTTAGGTTTAGTTTTTAGTTTATTTTATTGTGTTTTATTTTATTTTATTTTTTCAAGTTGGTTTTATTTTTTATTTTAGGTTTAGGTTTAGGTTTTATTTTATTTTTAGATTTTATTTTAGGTTTTTATTTTCTTTATTTTAGGTTTTATTTTTAGTTTAGGTTTAGGTTTATTTTAGTTTATTGTTTTAGGTTTAGTTTTATTTAATTTAGGTTTAGATTTAGGTTTCATTTTTTTTTTTTTTTTTTTTTTTAGTTTAGTTTATTTTATTTAGGTTTAGATTTTTTTTTTATAGTTTTAGGTTTTCTTTTATTTATTTTAGTTTTTTTTTAAAGTTTAGGTTTATATTTAGTATTTATTTTAGGTTTATTTTACTTATTAATTTTATTTTTTATTTTATGTTTATATTTAGGTTTTTATTCCAGTTTATTTTATATGTTATTATTTATTTTATTTTAATTTATTTTAATTAGTTTATTTTATTTTATTTTAGGTTTTATTTTTATTTTATTTTATTCTTTTATTTATTTGGGCTTAATTTATTTTATTTTATTTTAATTTTTATTTAGTTTAGGTTTAGGTTTTACATTTTAGTTTAGGGTTTATAATTTAGGATTTAGCGAGGTTTAGGGTTTTGGGTGGTTGTTTACCTGGAGTGGTTTAGGGTTTAGGGCAGTTTTAGTGTCAGGGTAAGAAGTTTAGGTTTAAGATTTAGTTTAGGGTTTAGGTTTGTGGTTTAGGGTTTAGGGTTGGTTTAGGGTTGAGAATTTGGATTTAGGCTTTTTAAAATTAAGTACCAGTTTTATCTTATTTTAGTTATTTATTAATTATTTTAAATTTTTAGGTTTATTTTATTTTATTTTAGTTTATTTTAATTTAGGTTTAGATTTATGTATTTAATTTAATTTAATTTTATTTTATTTTATAAGTAGTTTAATTTTATTTATAGGTTTAGGTTTTGGTTTTATTTTATTTTAGGTTTTATATTTTTGATTAGGTTTGGTTTATTTTAATTTATTTTATTTATTTTGTTTAGGGTTTGGTGGTTTAGGGTTTAGGTTTGTTATTTTAGGTTAGTATTTAGCATTTGTGGTTTAAGGTTTGGGTTATTAAGGTTTATGGTTATTTTGGTTTTAGTTTTTAGGTTTTTAGTTTAGTTTTTAGGGCTCAAGTTTAGTTGATTCAGTTTGGTGGTCAGGGTTAGGGTTTTATATGTAGGGTTCAAGTGTAGGTTTAGGATTTAGGGTTTAGGGTTTTTTTAGGGTTTATGGTTACTAGTTTTTTTTAGGGTTTAGGTTTGTGGCCTATGGTTTTTGGGTTTAGGTTTAGGTTTTAGGGTTTCAGATTTAGAGTTTAGAGTTTAGGGCTTTAGTTTAGGGTTTAGGTTAGTTTTTTTTTTTCAATCTTTATTTATTTATTTTAAAAAAAAAGTCAAGAGGTTTTTTTATTTAGTTTATTTTAGCTTATCTTTTATTTTATTTATTTATTTTATTTTTTATTTAGTTTAGTTTATTTAGGTTTTATTTTGTATTTTAGTAGGTTTAGGATTTATTTTGGTTTAGTTTATTTTCATTTTATTTTTCTTTTGGTTTATTTTTTTATCTAGGTTTAGGTTTAGTATTTATTTTATTTTGATCAGTTTATGTTATTTTAAGGTTTTATTTTTAGAGGTAGGTTTATTTTAGTATTTATTTTAGTATTTATAGCTTGCTTCACTAGGTTTATTAGCTCAGTAGTTATTTATTTAGGTAGGCTCAGTGCAGTAGGGTGTGGTGTGGTAGGTGTAGAGCTCAGTCTCAGGAGGTGGTGGAGGTAGGGTTTAAGATTTGGGTTAGGGTCTTTAGTTTAGGTCAGGTTGTGGTCAGTGTTAGTAGAGTTTAGGCCTGGGTTTGTTATGATTTAGTGAGGGTTTAGGATTTAGAGTATGGGTTTTAGGGTTTTTTAAAAAAATAAAAAAGCAAACCCGTGTTTAGTTTATTTAATTTATTTTTATTTATTTTAGTTATTTTTTATTTAGGTTTATTTTTTTATTTTTATTTAGTTTATTTATTTTTTTTTTGTTTAATTTATATTTTATGTGTTTTATTTTAGTTTATTTTAGGTTTACGTTTAGGTTTATCTTTATTTTTGGTTTAGTTTTATTTTTATTTACTTTTGTGTAGGTTTTATTTTTATTTTAGGTTTATGTTTGGTTTTATTTTATTTTTGTTGTTTTTTTAGGTTTTTTATTTTATTTTATTTTTAGGTTTTTTTTATTTTTAGTTTAGGTTTAAGTTTATTTTAGTTTAATTTATTTTATTTAGTTTGGGGTTTAGGTTTAGGTTTTATTTATTTTAGTTTAGGTTTATGCTTATTTTTTATGTTTAGGGTTTTTATTTATTTTTAGGTTTTATTTTTTATTTATTGACTGAGTGTCTATATTATTTTTAAGTTTGTCAAGTGTTGCATTTGATTTGTATGTCAAACCTAATGGATCTGAAGACTTTTTTGAGTGAGTACCTCTTTATCAAGAGGTTTGCTAGCTCAGAGGGTGATTGGGACCTCATTATAGAGAAATAGAAAATCAATGAGTCCCTTGTTGATTACATTCTAAGGTGGTGCAACCTAAGCATGGAATGAGAACTACAGCTATCTGAAGAGCATGCCACTGAGATTCTTCTCATGAATATCCATGGCTCAGTCGCCTTCATGCTTAAGGGCTTTACCATCAAAACATTCAAGAAATTAATCAATGTAACCTATAGGAAGCTAAACAGTTAGCCTTTCCCAACCAATCATCTAGGCCCAAGCTGCAGATGGTGTTTAACAAGAAGTCAGGGATAGTTATGTCAATGGACAGAGGGAAGTAGCTAGCCAGAGTTCAGTTTGAGAGACTACGAGCTCAGTAGCCTCCTTTGCCACCTCTTCCACCACCTCGGCCATCATACCGGCCACCGCAGCCACCACAATGATCATTTCCACTACCTCAGCAGCCTACCCAACAGTGGTATTCATATCCATCGCCAGGTAGCTTTTTTCCACCTACTCTTGCCGATAGATTGGATAAGTCATATTCATTCAAAGGTGAGGTAATTAGGAAAATCTTTAAGAATCTCTTAAGGAAACCTGACTTTCAGTTACTAGAGCTTAAGAGGCCGAAGGAAGTGGGCAAGAATGATGATCCTAGCAATTTCCCCTACCACCGCATGTTAGGCCATGTCTTAGAGGATTGTATCACTTTTAAGGATTATCTCGAGCACAATTACTAGTTGAGAGCCATACTTATTAGAACAACCATCCAGTTCTGTTAGAATAATCCTTGGGGATACTTGTGATTCTCTTAAAACTGAAGAAGGTTAAGATATCTCCTATCCCAAACCTCTATGAAGATCATTTTTAAGATCAAAAAACTTTCCTTCCAGGTGCATGAAGTTGCTCAAACCTCCAACACCAAGGAAGGTTTGCTAGTTGCAAAGGATAACTCAGGGAGGGTGACTGCCCAGCAACAGCAGTAGATCACGATACTTGTTCGGGATAGTCCAGTAGCGTAGCCACCATTTGAGTCCTATACTTCCACTCAGCAGCTACCACCTCTTCCGCTCCTCTCAACTAGCAAGAGTGTTGTATCTATGGATAAGGGAACTAAATCCTTTACTCGCATACTATACTTGATTTCTATCATGTACCTCCACCCAAAAGTAATTAATGATGAAACCTGATTCTACTTATTTATTGTCTACTTTTGATGCTCTTGATTTTATTCCTATTGAAAGCTCTCCAAGTCTAAATAAAAATAATAGCTCTAATAGTCGATTCTTTCCTTTCTGATTTAGAGCTAAACTATCCTTCTCTAAATTAACCAAGTTCACCTCTTGAGATTGACTTGAGTTAACGACTTTGAGGATCCCATAAAAGAAGCTATAGGTATGCCTGATAAGAAGGTAGAACTTTCCACAAGCTCAACATTCCAAGATGTCACTGAAGTCAATCTACATAGTGGCAAAGTTTTACCTCCTAGGGTAGCACCTCAGGATAAGGGTAAGCAAGTCATTGGTTCCAGTGAGTAGAAAGCCCCTCTATAGGATACTCCACCCATGGATATACTTGTGGAGGACCAAGCTAGAGTTGATTATAATGTTCTAGCTCACCTTAGAAAGTTTCCAGCTAAGTTAAGCATATATGATTCCCTTGTCTTATCCAAATAGATGAGAGAACCTCTAATCAAGGCCTTACTTGATCTAGAGATATGCTTAGCTTAGCTGACCGCTACTAAAGAGAAGGCATGCCACTTGAAAGACATCTTAAGAGTTACATTCAATGATGAAGACTTACTCTTAGGGATGATCGAGCACAACCGCCTCTTTACATTACAGTAGATGTTGGTAGATATAGGCTATCCAAAGTGCTAGTTGACCCAGGTGTATCAGTCAACATTATGAGTCTAAGAACCCTTGCCTACTTGAGGATCGACATCTCTAAACTCCAAAAAGAAAGGATGACATTGAGTGGATGAACAAGGTGAGAGGGCCTTGTGGTGTTTATTTTTAAATGCATGGAGGTGGGGGGGGGGGGTACTTTTTGAGGTGATTGGGCAAAACATTGAGGTATGATATACTATCTCGAAAGATAGAGGCATCACCCTACAATGGACCTAATCACATAATAAGGACTCCTAAGGCATGATGGGTCTTCAAATATACCAGACATATTTCCCCTACTTTGCATGGATGAATTAACTAGGGTTTATATTAAAAAAGGTTCTTAACTTCCTATGGAGATAAGCTCCATAGTTAATTACATCTTAAGAAATAAAATTTTCTAAAAATACTCGATTAAAGTAGACAATTATCATCTCTAAAGATTTCAAGGTTAGACTATCAAAGATTTATTTTATTTGGAAAATCAATTGGGAAAGTTCAAGGAAAGGGTTTATTTTTGAATCCAAATGAAATAAGTAGGAAATCCCTGAAACTATGAAGCCTAGTTAGCATTCCAACCTATCCTATGGTTGGGATTTATAATTTTGAAGTTGAAGAGATTTATATGTTTTGAGTTGAAATTTAATTAGATTATTGGGGCTCATAATCCACCAACACAAGGTTATGGGAATGCCCAAGAGGTGAGGATTTATGTTCATAGCCCAAAGGAAATAGCTACCTCATATCCTAAATATAGGGAGCTTTAGTATGAGCTAAAGCACGACCTAAATTTAATCGACATATGGACATAAGGGTTTACCTCCATAAGAGAGAATAAATTATCTGACTTCTGGACTGGACACCAACTAACTCCTTCAATTTTAAAACCATGTAGTCTGATCTTATTAATTGCAAGATAGCTAGGGTAGTTATTTAATAAGAAAGAGACTAAAGTCCTAAATACACTCCCTAAGAGACTAGAGCATGAGTGACATGAGCATATGACTTAATCTATAGATACAAAATCTTTTCAAATTTTATTTCATTTTAGATAGATCATTTTGATAGAGGCTTTAGTATTTCTTATGCCTAAATGCATGATGAAATATGTTATGGGTTAAATCAGCTAGAAGAAGGTGTTCTCCACCACAAGGGATGCCCTCAAAGGTCAAGCATTCCTATATCATCCAAGGATGGAGATCCTTCATGTTCAAGAGAGATAGAATATGCATACATGATGTGAAACATACAACCATACTAAGGGGTTGCTAAATCTTTTAATTATCTTATTTATGTCTTATTTTATGATAAGGTTATGAGTTGTTTAAAATTTAGTTATATGTGTTAGTAGAAAAGTTATTTTATCCTAAGAGCCTAATCTATCCAAGCCACACATTAAAGCATTAATCATTTATAAACTATGAAAATCATGTTATCTTAATACACAATGTAAACATAACATCAAACAATTATATAAAGTATCATAAAGAATAAAAGGCATGGTTTTGTACCGCCATACAACCCAAGAGAGAAAAGATGGGAGAACTCTATGCTTATACAACCTAGAATATCAAAAAATAATTATAATTGTATTAAACACTATGGTCTTCTTTCTTCATATCACTATTTTGATTTGGTTCATTCTTTGATTTGGATGGTGCTTACTTCAAAGGCATCATAGGCACCCCAAGACAAAAGCCTTTTCATTATCTTAATCCCCATAGCACTAATCCTAATTCCTATTGAAAAAATTACATTTATGGGAAATGTAAATCTAACTACACCTACAAAATAGAGGTTAGCTAAATATACATATAATCCCAAGCAGTTGTATTTATAATTTAGACTTAGCACCTTACACATGGGTAACTATGTCCACATATCCTAACTTGAATTATTCTTAAGTATTTAATCAACCAGTAAAAAGAGCATTCACATTTATTTTTAATCATCCCTTAAGCATAATCCCCTACAGAAAACATGATTAGGCTAATATTGGCCTATCATCTAGTCTACGAAGTATACACCTAACATTCAATCAAAATAATACATCATAAAAGAAAACATACATCACACATACACCTTCTAACTTAGAGCTAGAAGGTGTCTTAATTCTAATTTATGTATTAAGGCTTGTGTGGTAAGTCTTGTTAGGCATTAGTGTATATTATCTAAGTGTATAAGGATTCAATTTAACATGAAAGGTTGATTTCACTTGAAGTAGTTTAATTGATTTGAGAATTTTAATTTGTGTTTTCTTTTGTTTCATTTTATTACACTTAACAATTAAATGTTATAAAGAGAGGAAAAGAGGATTTTCCCTTTTCATCTCCACCTTAA
This sequence comes from Cymbidium sinense, assembly GCA_021442155.1. NCBI lineage: Eukaryota > Viridiplantae > Streptophyta > Magnoliopsida > Asparagales > Orchidaceae > Cymbidium > Cymbidium sinense. The sequence continues at coordinate 7,387,008 of CM038214.1, read as the reverse complement.
GTCACTTTATAAAGTATATTAATTTGATTTAGTTCTCTTTAGTGAATGAAATATTAAATGATTTAATTAATGTTAAGTTTAGGTTCACTTTAAATAATCCTATTCAAAATGAAAGGCATCTTATGATTAATTTAATTGAATTACTACCACATGACATATATTAAATCATTCCTTTCCATCACATGTAACATGCATATGATTTAATCTTAAGTGTATCTATACATGCAACATATTTTATCACACTTAAATGATGAATGTATGTGTATGTTTAGAATTTATATTTTATTTGATCAAATTATATAAACATTTTAATTTAAAACTTTATCTAAATTCTTATAAAAAGGACATAAGAATGAAATTAAATAGGCATGTGCCATTGTTAAACCAGGAAAGTGAGGTAATTAAATGACCTCCTTGGAGCTAGCTAAAGGTTCATATTCTCAGGATGTCTAGACAATATACCCATTTGCATTCAAACATATATAAATTTGTATACATGAACATAGGAAGTAAGCTAAATAATATGGCTAATTAATTAAACCACTTATTAATTATAAATGCATGTAATTCTAATGTAAAATGGGATTTTCATTCACTAATCACATATACATATACATGTACAAAGATATAGATAAGTATTTGTCACTGTTAAATCGAGAAAGTGAGGTAATCAAATGACTTCCTTGGGGCTAACTAAAGCCTCATATTCCTGAGATGTCCAGACTATATACTTGTTTTTTTTCTTGGACACACATGGATGTATGCATAAATGAGGGAAAGAAAACCATGCAAAGATTCTATATTTTTTGATTGAATTATTTATATATATATGAATTAAAGCTTTATCCAAATTCTAATGTTGAAATACATAAGAATGAAATCAAATGGGTACATACCATTGTTATAGAAAAGTGAGGTAATCAAATGACCTCCTTGGGGCTAGCTAAAGCCTCATGTTCTGGATGTCCGACTATATACCCATTGCCATTCAATCTTATATAAATCAACACATGAATAGAGGAAAGAGACTCAACATTCATACACTTAAGCTATAACCACATGCATTTCTTATGTATTTATAACTATCATCATAACACATATTATTATTCATTTATAAGCTTTTGAAAAATACATTTGGATTTAATAGTGATAATAGTCACACATATATTAAATTAAATCAACACATGCAAGCCTACATAAAAGAAATCCATTTTTTTACTTGATTTTAAAAATATGGATGCTTGAATTCAAATGACATACCAAATTTAACATGATTGGAAAGAGGACAATCAAATATAAGCATGTGATTAATTCAACCAAACTAGTTCTTAAGGAAATCAAATCAAATAAGATTATTTAAAGCAAACCAAAGCTTCTTTATTAATTAAGTTTTAGATTTGATTTAATTTAAAGAGTAGAGAGAAATCAACTTTTGTTATAAACCCATTCCCACATTAGTGATTTGATTTAATTTAAAGAAATATAATTAAGTTGATTTTATTGGTTAATTAAGTTGAACCCTTAATTAGATGAATTAAATACCCTTACCTATGTCACCTTAAAGTAATTAACTAAATAATTATGAGCCAACATGATATGCATGGAGAATAAACTTGCAATGATCCTAGGATATAAAAGGACCCTAATGCAATTGGCTCATGATTAATAGTTAATTAGATTAAGGGACTTAATTAATTACTCTTATGGTTTTTCCACACATGTGGACTAACATAATTTCATTAAACTCTTTAGGTTAAACACCTAAAGATCTACCCCATGATTTAATTAGTTAAGGTCTAATGTGATTATGATTTCAATTTTATTAAGTGATTTAATTAATTAGTTAAATATTAATTTCATTTTAAAAAAGGGTGAAATGAACTTATGGAAAGGTGTCCCAACCCTATTCTTAGTTCACTTACTTGAACAATGATTAATAAACTTAATTAACCAATTTGTTAGTCTTCATGGGGTTAATTAATCATTAATTTATTTAAAAGAGTAGTTAAGGTTTAATTAGTCCATTTTCCTATAATTGATCAATATATCCCAAGAAAATCATGGGAGGTGAGGTCATCCCATTAAATTAACTCACAAAATTTGGATTAATTGCTCAAGAAATTGGGAGTAATGCTAATTAATTTTAATTAAACTTTAATTAAACCTTAATTACTATTGAAAATTAGTTAAGATAAATTTTAATTAATTCTCTAAATACCTTTAAAATAAGTATTTATTTGCATTTTTTTATCTATGATTTTTATTGATTTTAAAAATTTTAGCCATTAAAATGATTAATTAAGCTAAATTAAAGCCTAATCGCTCCATGTGGGCGCAACGTTCTTTCCACATTGTGAGATTAGCTACTTAATACTTATCCACTCGCCTATGTGCGGGTGACATGCTTTCTCCCCATCCTCAGATCTAAGATCAGATGGCTATGACTAATCCTACAGCATAATAGGTTTAAATCAGATCAATCTAGTGGATATAATCATAATCGTCCATTCTGACCATGCAGAATGGATGGTGTGTGATTTAACGTCATGCTAGTGAGGAAGAATGGAGTTTGTCCATCATTATTTGCTTGATCTGAGCTTACCCGAGCTCAGATCAACTCCAAAAGGATTCCACACCTTCACAACATCGATCGCGGGGATCCAACGGTCAAGATCACACGAGAAGAAAGTTTTCTTTGAAAAGCTCCAATCCATTTTGCCTAAAGATTATTTTGGGAAGCATACCTCATGAAGCTCAAGACCGGGCTCAATTGAAGAAGCTTCATCTAGTGGAGAAGCCATGTTGAGTAGTAATTGGATCAATTCCTTGTTGTTCACTCATAAGGCAACAAGGATGATTTGGAGTTGTGCTTAATTGAAGTCACACCTGCTCAAGAAGCTTGGGAGATGATTCATTCTTACTTCACGAGGCCTAGGGAAGGTGTGTGAAAAGTTGATTTGAGTTTGATGGAGAAACGGGGAAGATATGTTGGAAATGGGAGTGTCCTATTTCAGGACGGATGAGAATGGCCTTGATCGAGGAATGAGCTTGGGAGCTTAGTAAATGGCTCTAGTGTCTCATCTTGGGTAGCTAGGGCTCTAAGGATTAATTTTTAGGTGTGTTTGAGTGGAAACGAGGTGGTGTATACCCCCCTTCATCTTGAATGGACGGTGGGATCCAGTTTGGCTTCTAATAGCCATCCGACCATCTCAGGGAGTCATGGGTGGCAGAGAGGAGGTGAGTTGGCTTATCTTGGTTGGTTTAAGTTGTGGAGGTGGCTGCCAAAGAAAAATTAGGGGTTTCCTATGGATTTTAAATGCTTCAATGGGGAGGGTGAGCTGATTTCACCTCCCATGAGTCATGGCTGACCCAACCACCCCTTGGGTCAGGTTTGGTAGTGTCTTAGGTGCCTAAGTGGACCATTGAAGAGTATAAAGTGGCCAAGGAATGGAAATGACCACTTACTTGGGTGATTTGTCACATGTTATGCCCTTGACCCAAAGGTAGAATGATCATTTGGTTTTAGATTTGATTTGGGCGGATTTGAAATAAGTTAAAAGTGGGTTAGCCCAAATTTTAAGTCAATTAGAGTTGATTTGGTTAGGTTTTGATCAATTTGACTCATTTAGGTCAAATTAGGTTTGGTTGGGTCAAGTTGACCAATTATTCAAATTAGGTCAAACCAAGGGTTGGGTTAAGTTCATATTTTCATTTAAGATGTTTTGGTTCAATTGGTTTGGTTTAGTTTAGCTTAGATTTGATTTTGGCTCATTTGAATTCATTTGGGTCAAATGGATTAAGTAATTTGACCAAATTGGCCAAATTGGCTTTTGGTTTGGGTTTAGTTGACCAATTGAATATGATTTAGGCTTTGGTTTCAATTAATGCATTTGGTTTTGATTTAGGCCAACTTGAATCTTAGTCAATTTGTTAAGTAAATTGGGTTCAATCAATCATGGCTTTGGTCAAGTTCCACAATGAACTTGAGCCATTAGTTGCAATGAATTTGGTTAATATTTTGATTTGACCCAATTTAGTCTTTTAGGTCAATTTGGGTCAACTTGGGTCAAGAGGACCAATTGGGTTTGAGACTCAAGTCAAGTCATAATCAAGTAGGAATTTTGATTTGGTATGAATCATTAGTTTCAAGGGATTTGACTTAGGTTATAATTTGGCTAGTTTAGGTTCATATGTGTTAAGGGGTTGACTTGGTAAAATGACTAAGTTAACTTAGTTTGACCAAATTTGTGACAATTGATCAACCTAGGGTGATCAACAATTATGATGGAAGTTTTGATTGGTTCAATCCAATTTGGGTAGGATTAGAACTTGGCTCAAATAGGTCAAATTGGCCACTTTGGGTCAAGTGGACCAATTGGGATTAGCTAATTTTGGATTAAGTTTGATTTAGTTGAGTTTATATGGATTTGGGATTGATATATAAATGCAATTGTAATGCTTGGGTTTAGTTACGTATTGCCCTATTTGAACATTTCAAGTCAAAAGGGTTAAGTTGGGTTTGACTTGGGTTGATTTTGGTTTAGCTTGATGATTGTAGATTTCATTTATATTTGTGAATATGATTGAAGGTATGATTAATTCATGAGAAAATAAATTGAATTTGGGTTTTGGAATGATATAATTTGGCTAAGTCCAAAGAGTTGGGTCATGTGGCTTAGGTTTGGATTTTGATTTAGTTTGATTTAGTTTTGATGATTTAAATGTATATTTCATTTAAAATTTTGAAGATAATTGAAAATATGATTGATTTGTGAGAAAATCAATTGAATTTGTCTTGATTTAGATTAAGATTTGGCTAAATCTATGGGATAGGTCATATGACTTAGGAAGGGTTTTGATTAAATTTGATTTAGTTTGATTTAGTTTTTTATCATTGGAATGTAGATTTGATTTGAAATTAGGAAAATGATTGAAGATATAAATTGATTATGAGAAAATCAATTGATTTTGGATTGATTTGGATTAAGATTTGGCTAAGTCCATGGGATAGGTCATATGTCTTAGGAAGGGTTTCAAGTTTGGATTTGATCATGGGCTTCAATCATTTGGTTTTGGAATTTGGGTTTGGAATTTGGGTTTAGATTTGGATTTGAATTTGATGTTTGAATTGAACTTGAGGTTTAGTTTGAGAAGGTGAACATGGTTTAGATTTTTGTTGTAGGGTAGGTGGATTATCTTAATCCCTAAGGCATGATCTAATCCTATGGTTAAACCTTCTAAGTCTTTAGGCTTGGGTTAAGTGTTTAACTAATTATTATAAATTTCTTATGACTAGGGAAGTCTTAGTGTCTAGAAGAAAAATAAATTTCTTTTGCACCTATACCCTAGATTTCTAAGAAAATGATAACTAAAAATCTAAAATTAAATCCCAAATTTGAATCCCATACATAGTATAGATGAAATGTCTACTGGTATCCCAATATCAATAGGCATTTCCTACTCTTTCCCATTTGACTCTTGAAAATGACTCTCTCCAATTTGGACCTCTCCCAATTCAATTTCCAAAAATTAATCCTTTGAAAGCTACCTTAGTAGTTTTTAGTAATAACCTTTTATTTCTTTAATCGAGAGTATTCTTAGGAAGAGAATCTTCCTAAGATGTAATTAACTATCGAGGCTTGCCATTATAGGAAGCCATGAACCCAAGATAAAATAAACCCTATTCTATTTTTTTCCATGTAGTTTAGGGAAAATACTCTAGTATACAAAAGGCCCATTAGGAGTCTTTTATTGAAATGATCAATCCATTACAGAGAGAGCATGTTCATCTTTTGAGATAATTTGTTTATTCCTTAATCAGTATTTGGTAATTTAAATAAAATATTTTAAACTCTATGTCATTTCTTTTCTCTATTCTAGAAAACACTAAAAGATACTTGGCACTATATTAGAGTTAAAAAAATCCTCTTCTCCTATTTTCCTTAAAATTAGGAATAATATTATTCCTACTTTTTATTCTATTCTTATGTGGAGAATATTGAGGGATTGTACTGCTATTGATTATTTACTCTTAAACAAAGATTTTTATCCACCCTTTAAATGCATGTGTTGCTATTATATTGAGAATGTTAGTCATGTTTTTGTTAATGGTGCCATTACATCTAAAGTTTGGAGTTGGTATGAGGATTTATTTTAATTAAGTTATTTTAAGGGTAATTTAACTTTAATGCAACTTCTTGAATCTTATTTTCTTAATGTTGTTAAAGGGCATATCAAAATTGTGGTGGATATTACTTTGATTTGGTTTATTTGGCTTGACAAAATGATGCTAAGCATCATAATGTGCCTATAGATAAGAGTTTTCTTTACATAAAGCTGCTCTTCTTAGTAGAACTAATTTTAGAGGTTGCAAGTTTCTTGCCTCAAAATTGGGTATCAATTTTTCTTATTGTGACTTGTCTCCAGATTATAAAATTATTCATCGGATTAAGCCTCTTAATTGTTGTATTAAATTTAATACTAATGGCTCTGTTGCATAAAACAAGTTGAGTTGTTGTGGTATTTTTAGATTAAATCTTGGGAATATAATCTTGGCTTTTCCACTTCTATCTACTTCATTATTTTTACTAAATTACGGTTGTTTATCATGCTCTTAAGCTTATTTGTATAAAAATTTTCATAATATTTGGTTGGAATCGAGAGATGGTTGTTGATATGATCAATTCTAATTATAAGGGTAATGCTGAGCTTTTTTATTAAATTAGAAATATTAAAGCTATTACTTCTAAACTTTCTTTTAAAATTACTCATATTTTAATAGAAGGTAAAGCTTGTGTGGATTTCTTATGGTTTGTAATCTCTCCGATTTTACTTTGTTTACTAATGTGAATATTTCTAAGAAATTAAGAGGCTATCTAATTTAGATAAATTTGATTTTCCTTTAGATATTTTTTTATTTTTCTTTCTTGGTGGTTTTCTTTTTGGGAACTTCTAGTGGTTTTGGTTTGTTCACATCAGCTCTATTCTTTCATGGGAACTTTTCATTCTTGTTTTTATTCTTGGTTTTATAGGTTGGAATGCTTTTCTATTTTGGTTATCGTCTATTGTCTTTTACTTTTATTATGGTATCTCTTATGGCTTTATTTTTTTGGCTTTTGTTTGGTTAGTTCGCTTTTTCTGGGGGCTTTGTTGTTAGTCTTTTTGAGCTTCTTGATTTTGGGTGCCTTCTCTGGATGTGATGTTAGATGTGCTTCTCTTCTTTCTATTTCATTTTTGCAGGTTGAGTTGGTTTGGTTTTGGGTGTGGCTGCTACTTGCCCTTGTGGCTTTGGTGGTTGTGTTGTTACTTATTTTGGTTGGTGGTTATTGTGGCTTTTTTGGTTTCTTTAGTCTGGTTGGAGTTGTTGAGCTTGCTGCCCCCTTGCTTCTATTTCTGATATTTCCTCCTTGGTTGATGACTTTGTTTCTTTCTCCTACTACTTTTGGGTGGTTGGATGGTTGTACTAGCTTGGAATTTTTTATTTGTTGGCTCAATTTTTTCTACTATTGCTCGGTTCGGCTGGTGGCTCTATTATTGTTCTTCCTTTTTTGATGGTTGGTTCTAGATCTTTATTGGTTATTGGTGTGTGCTCGGGTGCCTTTGTCAGGTTTGTTGGCTATGATGGCTAGAACATTTAGTCTTTTTTGTTGGTTGGTGGCATTTTTGTGATCAGAACCCTCCTTTGAGTTTACTCACAAATTTTGTTGCCCTTCTAAAGTTTGTGATTGATCTTGAGCCTTTTCTTTAGCTTTTCTTTCATTTCTCTATATGTCTGTTTATTTTATTTTAATTGTGCTTATCTCTACTTGTTTTTTTCATTGTTTCTCATAGGTCTCTTCAGGTGGTATCCTAACCTACTCAAGGATTTTGTGTTGTATCTTTTCTTTTTTTAGTTTTCCTTTGGCTTTTTGATTTCTTTTGTATTAGTTATAGCATTTTTTTTCTTTATGTCTTTCTGTAGCTCTTTGAGTAGTAGTCATTGAGATTTATCCCCTTTAAGGACATTGTATCCTTCACTTTTGGTAATAAGAATTCCCCTTTTTACCAAAAGAAAAAAAAACCCTCAAACCTAAACCCTAAACCCTAAAAACCCTAAAGCCTGAACCCTAAACCCTAAACCCTAAACCCTAAATCCTAAACCCTAACCCTAAATCCTAAATCCTAAAACCCTAAACCCTAAAACTATAAACCATAAACGTTAAACCCTAAACACTAAACCCTAAAATCTAAACCCTAAAAACCTAAAAACTTAAACCTAAACTAAATAAAACAAAAAAATAAAATAAATAAAATAAAAAATAAAATAAAATAAAAACCTAAGTTAAGACATAAACCTAAAGCTAAAAATAAAATAAAATAAAAACCTAAAATAAATGAAAAAATAAAATAAACCTAAGAATAAATAACCTAAATAAAAAAAACTTAATAGGAAATAAAAATAAAATAAACCTAAAATAAAAGAAAATAAAAACCTAAACCTAACACAATAAAAACTAAAACTTGAACCCTAAACTAAAAAAAACCTAAACCTAAAATAAAAGAAATAAACAAAATAAAAAAAGTTAAACCTAAACTAAAATAAACTAAACTAAAATAAATAAAATATAAACCTAAACCTAAACTAAATAAAATAAAATAAACTAAAAATAAACTTGAACCTAAACTAAAAAATAAAACCTAAAATAAAATCCTAAAACCTAAACCTAAAAAAATAAAATATACTTAAACCTAAAAATAAAAAATAAAGCCTAAACCTATAAAATAAAATTAAAATAAAACTCAACTAAAAAATAAACCCAAACCTAAACCTAAACCTAAACCTAAATAAAATAACCTAAATAAAAACATAAACTAAACTAAATAAACTAAACTAAATAAAAATAAAAAAACTTAAGTAAAATAAAAATAAACTTAACTAAAATAAAAAAAATAAATTAAATATAGTAAATAAACCTATACCTGGTTACTAAATTTTCTTTAAAAAAAAAACCTTAAACCCTAAATCCTAAACCCTAAACCCTAAACCCTAAACCCTAAACCCTAAACATACAACCCTAAACCTATAACACTAAACCTTAAACCCTAAATCTAAACCTTAATCCCTAACCCTAAACCCTAAACCCTAAACCCTAAACCATAAATCCTAAACCTTAAACCCCAAACCCTAAACCTAAACCTAAAGTAACTAAACAAATTAAAAAATAAACCTAAAGCCTGAAACCTAATAAACCTAAACCTAAGCTTAAACCCTAAGCATGGGAAGGAACATCACCGTTAACCAAGCTCAGTCTAGATATGGCTGGTGGATATGGAGGTGGTGATCGGAGCAGTGGTGGTTATGGAGGTAGGAGGAGCGACACAGGTTACAACCGTGGTTATGGGGTAGAGAGAGATCGGGGATATTATGGGGGATTTCGCTACTCGAGAGGCCAGCGTGGTTATGATGGGAACCAAGGAAACTAAAGAACAGTGGATCCAATCTACTGCTTATGGAACTATGTCTTTATAGTAGAGACATTTTTAATTATCTAGGATTTTTGATTTGCTCTATGCGTGCTCATTTTTTATCTATGTCGCCACTTGTGTCTCAGAAAATATGGTGTGTTACTTGGTTGATGAAATCAAAAATAAAGAAATGTTTAATTTGAATTTATTCCCTATTAAAAAAACTAAAAACCCTAAACCCTAAACTAAAACTTGAACCCTAAATCTGAAAGCTAAATCCTAAACTCTAAACCCTAAAAACCTTAAACCCTAAACTTTAAACTATAAAAACTTAAACCCTAAACACTACACCTAAACCCTATACCTTAAACCTTAAATGCCAAACCCTAAACCCTAAATGCTAAACCATAAACCTTAAACCCTAACCTTAACCTTAAACCCAAAACCTTAAACCCTAAACCATAAACCCTAAACCCTAAAACCCTAAACCCTAAGCTCTAAACTAACCCTTAACCCTAATCCTTAAACCTTGAAATCTAGAAACCCTAAAGCCTAAACCCTAAAGTCTAAACCCTAAACTAACCCTAAACCTTAAGCTAACCATAAACCCTATACCCTAAACTCTAAACCCTAAAGCCTAAACATTAAACCCTAAACCCTAAACCCTAACCTTAACCTTAACCCTAACTCCTAACTCTAAACCTTAGCAGTAACCCTAAAATTAACCCCAACCCTAACCCTAACCCCAAACCCAAAAACTCTGCCTCCCTCTCGAGTGCTCTCTTCTCTCTAGTGATTTTTGCATCCCTCTTAGTGGTGCATCCCCGTCTGGGGATCTCTGCAATTTTGGCTTCAGTTTCAAATGAATTCAAAGGCTTGAATGGCATCTATCTAATTACGTGGTGCTTCATCCTTAATCATTACTATGGTGAGTTTGATTTATATGGCTCCACCTCAAATTTTGAATGCTTTGGCTAAGACATCAAACATTTTTGGGATCGGCAGCCCAAATGCTACAAATTCTACTAAATCATTTAAGGAAGGGCTCTCTAGTAATTCTTCTCACCATTTTGAGTTGGTTAATCTTATTTTGACTTCTTTCATGGTTTTCCAGTCATTATGTTCTCTGATGTGGATGTTGAATTATTGGTGAAACCATTTGAATTCTCTCTTGTTAGAAAATTTATTTTCGCTCATCTAAATTTGGATAAAATATGCACCTTTTTCATCATCCTAAGCATATGGGTGCCTTCTCAATTGGTCTTATTGACCCTCAACATATTGTGATTCAACTTTCTAATGATCTAGATTATTCACATATTTTTGCTCATCACTCTTTATCTTTAATTGTCAAATGTGCTTACTAAAGTGGTCAGCTCTTTTTAACATTAAGGAGGAATCTCTTATTATCCTTGTCGTGTAATCTCTTCCTACTATGCCCATTCATTTTATTACACATGATGCTTTTTGTAGTTGAGGCTCTTTTTGGTCAGCCTTTGCAACTCAACTGCTGACATCTCGCCTCTTCGGATCTAGTGGAATTAGACATAACCAAAAAAAAGTAAATTAAGGAAGTTTGGATTGGCTCAAAAACATGGGTATTCATAAAGGTTGAATTGGAGAATCTCTAACTTTTTTTGTTCTAACTATAAAATTCATGGCCATAAAAATTATGATTGCTTTATCCTCCATCCTAATTTAAAAAAGAGAAATCCTCCCAAATAAAATATTATTCCTGGTCATAAACCGTTCACTACATATGTTCAAAAATTAGCCTCAGATTCTAAGAATGGTATGAAGGCTGCTATTGAGGTTGATTCCTTGAATATCAGGGTCATTTCTATTGAACCAATTTTGGATCCTATTGTTGCTATGGCTTTGGCTGGATGATGATTTTGTTTCCTTTGATTCTATCCTTGCTTCTATGTCAACTTTGATCAATGAATATTAAGTTTTCAATGAGGATTAAAATGATGTCAACCAAAAAATATTTCGACCGATTTAACTATATGCTTTTAATGGTTCTAAATCATCACTGTCTCTCATTTCTAATGTTGATATTCATGTCAATCCTACTTTTCAACTTAATTTGGATTTGGAAGAGGGCAAAATCCTCTATAAACACTTGGAGAATTCTCTTAAATTGGTGACAATTTATGAGACTACAGAAAAAAAAAGTATTAAAAATTAGTCTCATAAACTGTCTAAAAACACTAGATCTACTATAACCTCTCACTCTTCCCTTAATTATCCTTTTCTTTCCCCCTTTTTACTTCGTTATGTTCAATTTTCTTATTAGCAATTTTAGAGGGATTGGTACCCTCATCATTTATAGTGCATTCTTGATTCATAATTTATCTATACCTTTACATTCTATATTATCACCTAGAATTTAATACATGTATTCTATACTGAATGATATCTAAATAAATCTATTTACTAATGTTAGTAATAAGATCTAGTTTTTGGAATAATTCATTGAGGTTTTATTATTGATGATTTTGAACAAGTTGTTAATGCTCAAATCTCTTATGGTGAATATTATGTTTGAGCTCTTTTGTTTATGCTTCTTGTTATGGATCTCAAACCTCCTTTGGGATAATTTGAGAAATGTTGCAACCTCGGTCAACAAACCTAGTTTGTGGATGGTGATTTCAACACTATTTTATTTTCTTTAGAAAGAGTGGTTGCTCTCTCCTAATGTTTATTCTACGTAAGAATTTTCCAATATGATCCTTGGTTGTAATTTAGTTGTTATTAGCTTTAAGGGTTTTATTACACTTGAAAACTTTAGACTTTGGCAAGGTTGGACAAGATTCTTTTAATACTCATTGGATTACTCAATGGCTTATTACTTATGTTGATCATTTAAGCGTAACCTTGTCTAATCATGCTCTACTTTTGGTTGTTAAGCATATTCTAAATTAATTAAAACTCCTCTCCTTTTAGATTTCAGAACATGTGGATTCAACATATTAATTTACTTGATGTTGTAGCTAAGAATTTGAAAGCCCCTTTACATCATGATAATTTGATTATGGAGATGAATAGACTTTGGTTTAAACATAAAAGACTTAAACAAAATTTGGGTTGGTGGAACAAGCATTGTTTCAAAACCTTTTACTAATATTAAAGACATGAAAATTTGGTTTATGTTCTTGAAGTCTCATGTCTAATCCTTCTATGTTTACATAATTGAAGTGAAATATAAACTTGTCAATTTTAAAATATGGAAGAGACTTACTGCATCAAAAAAGATGGTAGTAAAGATATTACAAATGGTGATAAGAATACTAGGTATTTCCATGCTTTGGTTAAGAAAAAGAGAGCTTTGAATAATATTCAAAAAATTAAAAATAACTACAAAGATTGGATTATGGATAAAAATGAGATTAAGGATTTGATTATTAATTACTTTATAAATATGCTTAACAATAATTGCTCTATGAAGCTATTTTTAAATTTTGATTCTTTCCATTATTAATAATGATGATAATGATTTGCTTACCATTGTTCCTAATGAAGATAAATTTTTTAAAGTTCTAAATAGCATGAACATTGATTCTATTGCTAATCCGGAGGGTTTCACTACTCAATTTTTTCATAAATGTTGGTTTATCATTAAAAAAGATTTGATTGAGGCTATGATTATTTTTTTAATGGTAATCCTTTTCCAAATATTTTCTATTACTTTTATTATTCTCATACCAAAAAATGATAACTGGATTATTCGGGTGATTTTAGACCTATTAGTCTATGCACCTTCTTCAATAATTTGATTTTTAAAATCCTTACCAATAGGCTTAGTCCTTTACTTAATAAAATTATCTCCCTCAACCTAACTGGTTTTGTTAGAGGTAAATCTATTTCTGATAATATTTTACTTGCTAAAGAACTAATTCACGATCTTGATGCCAAGACTAGAGGGGGCAACATTCTTTTTAAATTAGATATTACCAAAGCCTTTGATAACATCTCTTGTGACATCCTTTTCCAGATTTTGAATTTATTTGGGTTTTCTAAAAAATTTATTTCTCTTAGCAAAAATTATATTAATAATGCCTGGTTTTTTATTTTCCTTAATGGGGAAGCCCTGGGTTTCTTTCCCTCTTCCCAAGGCTTAAGATAAGGGGATCCCTTATCTCTAGCTTTATTTATTATTATTGTTGAGTACTTATCTAGGAGCATCAATGATTTATTCTTAAATAATTCTAGTATGTACTACAAAACTCTTGGATGTCTCCCTATTTTCCATCTAAGTTTTGTTAATTATTTTATTTTTTTTTTGCGGTTTCTATTCATCACATCAAGCGTCTTAAGAATTGTTTAAATAAAATTGGTACAAAAAGATGTCTTTTGATAAATGATAACAAAAGATATTTTATCACTTCCTCTAGCATCTCCAATACTAAACTCAATCAAATCCTTCATATCACTAATTTTAAACATCAACAATTACCTCAAAGTAGTTGGGTGGTCCACTCTTTAAAGGCCCAAAATGTTCCCATGTCTTTGATGAGTTAATTCAAAAAATTTAAAATAAAATATCAATTTGGGAATTCCATTTACTATCTTTTGGTGGTAGGCTCACTATCCTTAAAAACACTCTCAACTCTATGCCTCTTAATTTGATTCAAACTATTATTCCCAGTAATGCTACAGTTATCAGAATTGATCATTTGCTTAAAAAAATTTTGGGGCTCTAATAATTCTACCAAAAGATTGCATTGGACATCTTGGAATAAATGTTGTGGTCCTTTAGATGAAGGTGCTCTTGGTTGCAAACCTATTCGTAAAGCTATCAGCATTTTCTCATAAACTCGGTGGAAATTGAAGAATGATAACCTTTGGGCTAATTTTATGATGAAAAAATATTGCCAAAGTAAACACCCTCTTAACTATGCTTATAAAGTTGGTGACTCCTCAGTTTGAAAAGGCTTTGTTCCATTAAATGGGTTGCTGAATTGTTAATATCGTGGGGTATCTAGTCCATTTTTTCCTTTTTCTAGCAAGACAATTGGATGGGCACCTCTATTAGCACCCATTTATCACCCACTCTACGCTATCAAAGATAATTTTTAGCTTAATAATAATTGGAATGAAAACAAACTTGAGAACTATATCCCTATTTCTTATATTGACAACTTTAGAAATATTCCCATTTCTTCTAACAAACCTGACCAAATTGTTTTTAAACTTTCTCATAATGGTGATTTTGTTCTTAAAGAGATTTGGACCTTTATTAGAGATAAACATCATCTTTCTAATGTTTTTATTAAACTTTGGAACATTATCATTCCCATTTCCAATTTGGTTTTAGCTTGGAGGATTTTGAATAACTACATTCTTGTGGCTCTTTGCTTTGGACTAAAGAGTTTTATTTACCTTCAAAGTGCTATTGTTACTATTATCTGGTTCATCTGGATGGATAGAAATGATGCTAAATGTCGTGGTATTCCTATGAACCATAAAAGGATCTTGGCTAGAACTACATAAACAATTCATGCTTTTTAATGCCAATCTTATTAGTAACATTCATTTTAGAGGTTACAAATTTGCAACCAAAAAATTGGGTATCATTTTGCAACTAGACTCTCATAAAGGTGCTAGGATTATCCGTTGGATCAAACCTAAAGACAACTGATTAAAGTTAATATTGATGGTTCTATTTCTTTCAATAAATATTTGTGGTGGTGTCCTTAGGGATTCTAAAGGTATAGTCATATGTGCATCCTCTCAAAGCCTATTTTGCTCTATTTACCAATCTTATGGATATTAATAAAGCAATTGAAATCTATTTGAATAAAGGTTTCTTCAACATCTAGATTGAAGTTGAGCCTCTTGCTTCTTGACATCCTTAATTCCAATAAAATTGGGAATGCTGAATTATTTTTCTTAATCATACTAAAATTCTACTTTCTCTCATGTTTTTTTAAAATTTCCCACATCCTTCATGAAGCTAATTTGGTTGATTATTTAGTTTTTTGTGCCAACTTAACTAATTTCACTTTATTTGACAACTAAACTTTTAAAATTAATAGGTTTGGTTAATTTGGATAACACTGGATTGCCTTATCTCAGATTATAATTCCTTAACTTGGTTTTATTATTAATTTTTTATGATCCCTTATTTTTGTTTTGCCCTCTTGAAACCATCTTTGGGTTGTGGTGATCTACTAATTTTCCCTCTTTAGTCTATGTTTTTCAACTCATGCTTTTTATTTTGGCCTAGTTGTTGCTCCCTAGTGGTTTTTGTTACCGTAGCTTGGGGTTTTTTGGTTTTTTCAGCTTGGTGGTTTAATGTGGTTGGGCTTTTACCAAAATTTTCTCCTTTTTTTCTCAGTTGTAGTTTTCTGAGTTTTGCCTATTTTCTAGCATACTTCCAAACCTATTAAATCTGCTACTATATGGTATGACGGTACTTTGTTGGCTAGTCATTGGTTGGTTGGTTTATTTTTGGTGGTTTATCTATGGCTTGATTTAGGCATTGTGGAGGTGGTTGGCAAGTTTTGATGACTAGGGTTTAGTGCTAGATTCATTATTTCTATTTTATTCTTTTGGTTATGGGTTGGACCTCCTCATGTACTCTTTTTTTTGGGTATTGTTCTCAAATGGCTAATCACGCCACTGTGTGGTTCTTATTTGGTTTTAGGTAGCTAGGTTGGGTGGCTTTATTGTTTTATTTTGTTGGTTGGCTTATTTTCTATCTTACTAGGCTTTGTATCTTTCTATCTCGCTAGCTTTCCTACCCTTATGGGTTGGTTTTTCTTTTTTCCTTGATTGGGTTTGGTGGTTTCATCTTCTTTACCCTTCCTTTTGTCTTAGATGGTTTTTGCTTGATGATTATTGTTGGTCTTTATTCTTAGTTTTTCTGTTGGATGACTTGGATCTATTGCTGTTGAGGTGGTTTGCTGGGAGGACTTGTTGGATGGCTAGTTGGGTTATTTGGTTGGCTTGATGGTTGGAAGAGTGGTTGCAAGTTTTCTTGCTTTTGTCGGCTATTCTAGGAACCTCTATTTAGTGTTTTTTGTTGGTTTCCTCCGCTTGACCTCTTTCCTCTTGGCTATAGCAACACCTCTTCCTATTTGGGTGGCCTTGTCCACACCCACCCCCATTTGCTGTTAGGCTAGATTTTTTTATTATTGGCTCATTTTCTTTGTTGAGGGAGGATCTCAAAGACTCTTTTTTTGCTCTTGTTTGTCTCTGCTTAGTGTTGTTACCCATATCATGATGTTTGCTCCTCTTATTTTGTTATTCCTTTTTTGGTCGCTTTGGTGCATCTTTTTTTTGCTACTATCCTCATGGGTTGTTTGCTTATCTATCTTATTAAGCTTGGTTGTTCTGGTGGCTTGGTAGTTGGTTGTTATCTTTACTTGAGGGTTTAGTTTAGAGCACCATCTTTGGATAATGTGCTACATAAGTCGTAAATGATGATGTTCACTCTTTCATTAGAAGAGCTATATATAATTGTAACCCTTCTCCTAAAGTTTGATGCTTACATATAGTGTTGCTCCTTTAGATGATTCTAATTAAACAGCCTTTCTTTATTTTACTCCTTTTATCTGTTTCTTGCTCTTTATGTTTGATTACTTGTACAAATTTCAAGTATGTTGAAGATTTATTTTACAAGTTTGGACACTCTTGCATGTGGATCTTGTTGGCATCAGAAGGACCACATGAAGTTGGTGGCTGCATACATAGATTTTCAATTATTAGTTACTTAGTCAATTTTGTTCTTTCGCTTTCTTTCCTAAATTACAATAATTAGGGTTTTATCTAAGACTTATTAGATCTTTGATTATTTAGAGATTTACCCTCTATGAATTGTACATTTTTTCTAATAAACCTCAAAAAAAAAACACTCTAAACCCTAAAACCTAAATCCAAACCCTAACCTTAAACCCTAAACCCTAAACCCTAAACCTAAACTAAACTCTAAACTAACCCTAAACCCTAAACTCCAAACCTTAAGAACCCTAAACCCTAAGCCCTAAACTCTAATCCCTAAACCCTAAACCCTAAACTAACCCTAAAGTAGTCCTGAACCCTAAGCTAACCCTAAACCCTAAAAACCTTAAAGCCAATAACCTAAACACTAACCCCTAAACCCTAAATGCTAAATCTTAACCCTAAACCCTAAACCCTAAACCCTAAACCCTAAATCCTAAACCCTAAACCCTAAAAACCTAAAAGCCTAAACCTAAACTAAATAAAACCTAAAAGTAAAATAAATAAAAAAACCTAAACCTAAATAAAATAAAATAAAAACCTAAAAATAAAATAAAATAAAATAAATTAAGAAAACTAAAATAAAATAAATAAAAACCTAAACTAAACTAAAAATATAATAAACCTAAGAATAAAAAACCTAAATAAAATAAAAACTAAACATAAAATAAAAATGAAATAAACCTAAACTAAAATAAAATAAAAACTAAATACAAGCCTAAACCTAAAAAATAAACCTAAAATACATAGAAAAATAAAACCTAAATCCTAAACTAAAAAAACCTAAACCTAAAATAAAAATAAACCTAAATCTAAACTAAAATAAATAAAACCTAAACCTAAACCTATAATAAACTAAAGCTAAACCTAAACATAAACTTAAAATAAGTAAACTAAATATAAACCTAAACCTAAACTAAAAAAAATAAAATCAAAACCTAAACCTAAATATAATAAAACCTAACCCAAAAAAAAAAAAATAAACTAAAATAACCTAAACTAAATTAAATATACCTAAAATAAATAAACTAAACTAAATAAAAAAAATAAAGCTAAATAAAAATTAAAAATTAAGTAAACTAAAATAAATAAAAAATAAACTAAAAATACTCAACAAACCTAAACATATCTTTTAATTTTTTAAAAAAATAAACTCTAAATCCTAAACCTAAACCCTAAACCCTAAACCTACATCCTAAACTTTAAACCCTTTATTTTTAAAGTTAAACTAAAAAAAAAACCATAATAAAAATAAAAATAAACTAAAATAAAATAAATAATTCATAAACTAAATTTACCAGGTAAACCTAAACGTATCGGTTTACTTAATTTAAAAAATAAAATTAAAAATCATAAACCCTAAACCCTAAACCTTAAAACCTTAAACCATAAACTCTAAACTAATCCTAAACCATAAACACTAACCCTAAAAACCCCAAACCCTAAAGGCTAAACCCTAAACACTAGATCCAAACCATAAACCCTAAACCCTAAGCCTAAAAACTAACCCTAAACCCTAAACCCTAAACCTGCAACCCTTAACCCTAAATCTTAAATCCTAAACCCTAAAAAACCCTAAACATTAAACCTTATATAAAAAATAAAATAAAATAAAAATAACCCTAGCTTTAAACCCTAAACCCTAAACCCTAAAACCCTAAAACTCTAAATCCTAAACCCTAAACCCTAAACCTAAAAACTCTAAGCCCTAATCCCTAAACCCTAAACCTTAAACCCTAAACCCTAAAACCTATAACCCTAAACCCTAAACCCCAAGCCCTAAATCCTAAAACCTACAACTCTAAACCCTAAACACTAAGAACCTAAAAACCTAAACCTAAACTAAATAAAACAAAAAAATAAAATAAATTAAAAACATAAACCTAAATAAAATAAAATAAAATAAAATTTAAACTAAAGCCTAAACATAAACCAAACCTAAACATAAACCTAAACCTAAAATAAAATAATATACAAAGTAAAACTAAACAAAATAAAAAATAAAAAAACCTAAACTAAACAAAATTAAATAAACCTACAAATAAAGAACCTAAATAAAATAAAACCCAAAAAATAAAATAAAAATAAAACCTAAACCTAAAAAAAATAAATAAACCTAAAAAATAAATAAAAATAAAACCTAAACCCTAAACTAAAAAAAAAAGCTAAACCTAAAATAAACAAAATAAAATAAACTTAAACCTTAACTACAATAAACTAAACAAAACTAAATAAAACCTAAACCTAAACCCAAAATAAACTAAACCTAAACTATAAACTAAATAAAATAAACTAAACTAAAAATAAACCTAAACATAGACGAAAAAATAAAGCCTTAAAATAAATTTAAAATAAAAACCTAAAACCTAAACCAAAAAAAGATAAAACAAAACCTAAACCTAAACCTAAAAAAAACCTAAACCTAAATAATATAAAATTAAATAAAATAAAAAAATAAATACAAACCTAAACCTAAACTTAAAAAATAAACTGAAATGAAAAACCTAAACTAAAATAAATTAACCAAAAATTAATAAACTAAACTAATAATATAAAAGATAAACGTAAATAAAAATAAACTAAACCCTAAACAAAAGTAAACTAAATAAACCTAAACCTACAAGTTTACTTAATTTAAAAAAAAATACTAAACCCTAAATCAATAACCCTAAACCCTAAACCCAAAAACTAACACTAAACCCTAAAAATTAAAATATAAAAAAAAACTTAAACCCTAAACTTTAAACCCTAAAACTAATCCTAAACCCTAAACCCTAAACCTATGACACTAAACCTACAACACTAAACCCTAATCCATAAACCCTAAAAAATCCTAAACCCTAAACTCTAAATCCTAAACCCTAAATCCTAAAATAATAAACCCTAAACCCCAAACCCTAAATTTAAACTTAAGTAACTAAATAAAATAAAAAATAAACCTAAACCATAAAAACTGCTAAATTAAACATAAACCTAAACTCTAAGAATGGGCAGAACCTTGATGGCAGGAACATCACCATCAACCCTGCCTAAATTTGCAGGGAGGCTAAGGCGAGAGGCAACTACATTATCATAGTTGTGGTGGGGATTTGGAGGGTGGATATGGAGGTGGTGGTTAGAGTGGTTATAGGTATAGAGGACAAGGCGTGGTGGTGGAGGGAGCATCGTGATATGATGGTGGATCCCTCTACTCGAGAGGTCGGGGAGGTTCTAAGGGGAACTGAAGGAAATTGAAGAATAATCGATACGATATGCTGCTTATGGAAATGTGTCTTTATAGTATAGACGATTATAGTTATCTAGGGCACATCTTCTTATAAATGCCTCGTAAGAACATCCATAACTAAAGTAAAAAATATAAGGGCTTAATGTTGATCCTTGATGTAATCCAACTGAAATAGGAAAATATTTTGTCAATCCTCCTTGTGTTTGGACACAAGTAAATGCTCTAGTATCCATACCCTAATATAATATAACCAATATTAACTCCTTTCTAGTCTAGAACTCTCCAAAGAACATCTCTTGAGACTTTATCATAAGCTTTCTAAATCAATAAATATCATATGTAGATCCTTCTTTCTTCTATGCTCTATCAAACCTCTTAACAAATGTATAGCATCCATAGTAGATCTACCCGCTTGAAACCAAACCGATTGTGAGAGAAACTATCACATCGTAACCTATGCTCAATTACTCTCTCCCATAATTTTAATGTATGGCACATTAACTTAATTTATGCACACTCTTGTGCATCACCTTTATTCTTAAATATAAGAACCAATAGACTCTTTCTCCACTCATCGCATCTTTTAGTCTTTAAAATAACATTAAAAAAGATTTGTAAGCCAAGAAATACCTTGATCTCCTAAAGATTTCCACACATCTATTGGAATATTATCCGTCCATCTTTCCACATTTCATTTTCTTTAAAGCCTCACTAACTTCAGATTTACTAATACGACGATAGAAATGAAATTCTCTATTTTTGTTTAGGGTATTAAGGTTGTTAAAATCAATCATACTTTCAGATCCTTCATTGAAAAGTTTATCAAAATATCTCATCCACCTATTTTCAATATCTTTTTCTAAGAAAAGCACTTTATTATTTTCATCCTTAATACCCCTCACTTGAACTATGTATTTGCTTCTCCTATCTCTTTTCTTGGCTAACTTATACATACATCTTTCACCTTCTTTGGTATCTAATCTATTGTATAAATCACTAAAAGCTAAATTTTTTGCATCATATATTTCTTTCTTAGAATCTCTACAGGCCACTTTATATCTTTCCCAATTCTGAATTTTACATCAAAACTAAGTTTTATAACAATGCTTCTTATTTCTTATCTTTTCTTTCGACTCCACCACCAACTATTCTTATTAAAAGATGCTTTTCCTTTTGATTCTCCAAGCACATCTTTTGCAACTTGCTTAATTTAACTTGATATTTTTCCCCACATAACGTTAGCTTCTTTATGAACACCCCAAATTCTAATATCTTGTAGCTTGCTCTTAAAAATATTTTTATTTGTGTTCTTTAAGTGTCCCCATCTAATCCTAGGACAATAATTTAGTTTATTTTTCTCTTACAACCTTTCATCTTAAAATCTAAAACTAATAGTCGATGTTGGGTACTTAAAATTTCACTTGGTATGACCTTACAATTTACAATTTAAACGATCTATTTTTCTTATCGAAAATAATCAATTGTTTTTTATTAGATCCATTTTTATAAGTAATAATATGTTCATCTCTTTTCTTAAAAAAAGTATTAGTAACTACAAAATCATAACCTAAAGCAAAATCTAATATAGTCTTACCTTCTTCATTAGTCACTCCAAATCCATAACCACCATGAATACTTTTAAAATCTTCTACTACTCTACCAACATGTCCATTTAAATCTCCTAAATAATTTTTCTTCAAGAGGTATCTGTATTAATCCCTCTAATTCATTCCAAAATTTCTTTTGCTTACCTCCAAACCAACTTGAGGAGCATAGACACTTATAACATTGATAATCTTAGTATCAACCATAATCTTTAAAGCTATAATTCTATCTCCACATCTATTAATACTTATAACATTATCCTTCAAACTTTTATCTATAATCACACCTACACCATTTCTAGTTCGACTTTTACTTGAATACCAAAGTTTAAAACCTAAACTATCAATCTCCTCCTTCTACCAACCCATTTAGTTTCTTGAACACATAAAATATTTATCTTTCTATGAACCATAATATCTATTAATTCCATTAATTTACCGTAAGAGTACCTATAATCCAAGATCCTAACCTAATTCTAGTTTCATGGACTAACTTCTTTGCTCGCATCCAAAATGTGGGAACCCTTGCTTATTTAACATAACCTGCCGCCATGTTTAGATTTTTTCAAGTTTCCCATATATAAAGGCGCCGCTCTGGGACTAGCATAACGTTGATTTAAAGGATTCATGTCATGATTATTTCGATAAATTTTACTACTACAATTACCTAACGCAACCCTCCACTTTTGCATCCTGACTTGCAATGATAGTGTTAAAAAAATAAACTAAACTAAATAAAATAAAATATAAAAAAATAAAACTATAAAATAAAATAAAATAAAATAAATAAAAATAAGCCAAAATAAGCTAAATAAATAAACCTAAACCTACTTACTAAATTAAAAAACCTTAAATCATAAACCCTAAACCCTAAACCTTAAAACTAATCCTAAAACCTAAAACAACAACCTAACCTACACCTAAACCTAACCTAAACCCTAAAAAAACCCTAAACTCTAAACCCTAAACCCTAAACCCTAAACCTTAAAAGCATAAACCCTAAAACCATAAACCCTAAACCATAAACACTACACCCTAAACCCTAAACCCTAAACCCTAAACCCTAAATCCTAAACCCTAATGCTAAACCCTAAACCTAAACCCCAAACCCTAAACCTAAACCTAAAGTAACTATGTAAATTAAAAAATAAATCTAAACCCTAAAACCTAATAAACCTAAACCCTAAGAATGGGCGTAACCTTGATGAAACATCACTAAAATATGCTCACCAGATCTATAAGGAGGTTAAGGTGGAGGTTGTGGTTATCGCAGTGGTAGTGGTCGAAGTAGTGGTGGCTATGGAGGTAGGAGGAGCGATGGAGGTTACATCCATAGTGGTGGTGGAGGGAGAGATCAAGGATATGATGGTGGATCTTGTTACTCAAGAGGTCAGGGTGGTTTAGATGGAAACAAAATAAATTAAAGAACTAATATATGCTATGGAACTATGTCTTACAAAAGAAAGATTAGTTATCTAGGGTCTTTGATTTTATATCTCATTTTTTATTTATGTCATCACTTGTGTCTTCGAAAACTTGGTGTGTTACTTAGTTGATGAAATTAAACAAAAAAAGAAATGTTGAATTTGAATTTGTTCTCTGTTAAAAACAAGCCAAAACCTTAAGCCCTAAACTAAAACCTAAACCTTAGACCTAAAAGCTAAACTCTACTCCATAAACCCAAAACTCTAAAAACCCCAAAGCATAAACCATAAACCGTAAAACACTAAACCCAAAAACCTAAACCCTAAATCCTAAACCCTAAACCCTAAATCCTACACCCCAAAACTTAAATCCTGAACTCTAAACCCTCAACTAACCCTAAACCCTAAACCCCAATAAGCTAAAAAAGCTAAACATAAACTAAATAAAATCTAATAAAACAACATAAACAAAAATAAAATAAAATAATGAATTAAAATCAAAACATAAACTTAAACCTAAAAAAGAAACAAAAATAAATAATAAATACTAAATTAAAATAAAATAAATAAAAACCTAAACTAAAGTAAAAATAAAAACCTAAATAAAATAAAAACTAAACCTAAAATAAAAATAAAATAAAATAAAATTAAATAAATCAAACCTAAACCTAAAATAAATTAAAATAAAACCTAAATGCTAAACCTAAAAAATTTTAAACCTAAACCCTAAAATAAAATAAAATAACTAACAATAAACCTATACTAAAAAAGAAAACTTAAAATTAAACCTAAAATAAAACCTAAAACCTAAACTTAAAAAATAAAATAAAATTAAACCTAAATCTAAAAATAAAAAAAATAAAACCTAAACCTAAAAAGAAAAATAAAAGCTAAACTTAAAAATAAATAAAAATAAAACTCAACTAAAAAATAAACTTAAACCTAAACCTAAACCTAAAACTAAATTAAAAGCTTAAACTAAAATAAATAAACTAAACTAAAAAAAAATAACCATAAATAAAAAATAAAATAAAATAAACTAAAATAAATAAAAAATAAACTAAATAATCCTAAACATCGCTTAATTTAAATAAAAAACCATAAACCTTAAATCCTAAACCCTAAATCCTAACCCCTAACCCCTAAACCTAAAACCCTAAAACTAACCCTAAACCCTAAAAAACCTTAAACCCAAATCGTAAACCCTAAACCTTAAAAGCATAAATTGTAAAACCCTAAACCCTAAACCATAATCCCTACACCCTAAACATTAAACCCTAAACCCTAAACCCTAATCCTTAACCCTAAACCCTAAACCCCAAACCCTAAACCTAAACCTAAGTAATTAAATATATTAAAAAATAAACATAAACCCTAAAACCTAATAAAGCTTAACATGAACCTAAACCCTAAGAATGGGTAGAACCTTGATGGAAGGAACATCACCGTCAAACAGGCTCAGTCTAGATCTGGCGATGGAGGTGAAGGCGGAGGAGGCGATTATCATAATGGTGGTGGGGAAATTGAGGAAAGCGATAGGTAGTGTAGTGGTGGTTATGGGGTGGGTGGAGTGATGGAGGTTAGACCATGGTGGTGGCGGGAGAGATCGGGGATATGGTGGGTTTCGCTAAAGAGGTCGGTGGTTTTAATGGGAACCGGAGAAACTAAAGAATGGCCACCTAATCTATTGCTTATGGAACTATGCCTTTATGGTCTAGTTATCTTTGATTTTCTCCAAGCGAGATCATTTTTTATCTATGTCATTGATTGTCTCTTAGAAAACTTGGTGTGTTACTTGGTTAATGAAATAAAAAAAAAGAAATGTTTAATCTGAATTTGTTCTCTATTAAAAAAAACCATAATCCCTAAACCCTAAACCCTAAACTAAAACATGAACACTAGACTTAAAACCTAAACTCTAAACCCTAAACCCTAAAAACCCCAAACCCTAAACCATAAACCATAAAATCCTAAACCATAAACTCAAAAACCTAAACCCTAAACCCTAAACCCTAAACCCTACACCCCAAACCTTAAACGCTAAACCCTAAACCCTCAACTAACCCAAAAAAGCTAAAAAGCTAAGCCTAAACTAATTAAAACCTAAAAATAAAATAAATAAAGAAACTTAAACCAAAATAAAATAAAAAATAAAATAAAATAAAAACCTAATCTAAAACCTAAACCTAAAAAGAAACTAAATTAAAAATAAAAATTAAATTGAAATAAAATAAATGAAAATCTGAACTAAACTAAAAAAATAAAAATCCTCAATAAAATTAAAACTAAACCAAAAATAAAAATAAAATAAATCAAAAATAAAAGAAAATAAATATTAAATAAAAACTTAAACCTATAAAAACTAACCTAAGAATAAATAAAAAAGAAAACCAAACCATAAACCTAAAATATACTTAACCTAAACCTAAACATAAATCGTAAATAAAAAAATAAACTAAAAATAAACCTAAACCTAAATTAAAAAATAAAACCTAAAATTAAACATAAACTTAAAAAAATAAAATAAAAATCTAAACCTAAACTTAAAAATAAAGAATGAAACCTAAACCTAAAATAAAATAAATAAAAAAAACTAAACTAAGAAATAAACCTAAAAAAACTAAAATACAAAACCTAAACTAAAATAAATAAACTAAACTAATAAATTTAAAAATAAACCTAAATAAGAATAAAATTAGAACAAACTAAAATAAATAAAAAAGTAAACTAAATAAACTAAATAAACCTATAACTTGCTTTTACTTAAATTTTTTAAAAAATAAAAAGTTAAAATTTTTTTTTAAAAAACCCTAACCCTAAACCCTAAACTCTAAAGATTAAACCCTAACCCTACAATCCTAAACTTTAAACCCTAAATCTTTAAAGCCTAAACCCTAAACTCTAAAGACTAAAACCCTAAACCCTAAACCCAAAACCCTAAACCCTAAAAACCTAAAAACGTAAACCTAAGCTAAATAAAACCTAAAAAATAAGTTAAATAAGAAAACCTAAACCTAAATATAATAAGATAATAAAATAGAATAGAAACCTAAACTAAAACCTAATCATAAACCTAAACATAAACCTAAACCTAAACTTAAAAATAAAAGAATTTAAAAGATTAAAACTATACTAAAATAAAATAAGTAAAAACCTAAACTAAACTAAAAAATAAAATATACCTAAAAATAAAAACCTTAATAAAATATAAACTAAATGAAAAACAAAAGTTAAATAAAATAAAAACTAAATTAAAACCTAAACCTAAAAAAAACCTAAACCCTAAACAAAGAAAAAACCTAAAACTAAAATAAATAAAGTAAAATTAACATAAACCTAAACTAAAATAAACAAAACTAAAATAAATGAAACTTGAACTTAAACCTAAAATAAACTAAACCTAAACCCTAAACTAAATAAAATAAAATAAACTAAAAATAAACCAAAACATAAACTAAAATAAAACCTAAAAATTAACCTAAAATAAAAAGCTAAAACTTAAACCTAAACCTAAAAATAAAAAATAAATCCTAAGCCAAAAAAATAAAAAAAAATAAAACTAAACTAAAAAATAAACATAAACCTAAACCTAAACCGAAAAATTAAATTAAAATAAAAAAACTAAACTAAAATAAATAATCTAAACTAAATAAAAATAAAAAATAAATTTAAATAAAAAATAAATAAAATAAACTAAAATAAATATAAAATAAACTAAATAAACCTAAATTTATCATTTACTTAATTTTCTTTTAAAAAAAAATATACCCTAAATACTAAACCCTAACCCTAACCCTAAACACTAAACCCTAAACCATAAACCCTAAAACTCTAAACCCTAAACCCTAAACCCTAAACCCTAAACCCTAAAGCATAAAGACTAAACCCTAGACCCTAAACTAATACGAAACTCTAAGTTAACCCTAAACCCTAAACCCTAAACTCTAAACCCTAAACCCTAAACCCTAAACCCTAAAAACCTAAATCTACAAAAAATAAACCCAAGAGTAGGAAACTTTAATAAAATAAAATTTAACATAAAATAAAAATAAAATAAAACTAAATAAAACCCTAAACCTAAAATAAAAATAAAATAACTAAAATAAACTAAAATAAATAAAAGCTAAACCTAAAATAAAGAAAAACTAAACATAAACCTAAACTAAATAAAATAAAATAAACTAAAAATAAACCTAAACCTAAGCTAAAAAATAAAACTTAAAAAGAAACATACACCTAAAAATAATAAAATAAAAACTTAAACCTAAACCTAAAAATAAAGAATTAAATCTAAACCTAAAAAGAAAATAAATAATAAATAAATAAAACTAAACTAAGAAATAAACTGAAACCTATATGTAAAAAAAAAATAAACTAAAATTAAAAACCTAAATTAAAATAAATAAACCTAAAATAAATAAACTAAATAAAAATAAAAAAATCAAACAAACTAAAATAAATAAAAAGTAAACTAAATAAACTAAATAAACCTAAACCTACTAGCTTACTTAATTTTTAAAAATTACAAAGTTAAAAAAAATTAAAAATATTAAAAAAAAACCCTAACTATAACCCTAAACTCTAAACCTTAAACCCTAACTCTACAATCCTAAACCCTAAACCATAAACCTTTAAAGCCTAAACCGTAAACCCTAAACCCTAAACTCTAAACACTAAAACCCTAAACCCTAATCCCTAAACCCTAAACCCAAAACCCAAAACCCTAAACCCTAAAACCTATAACCTTAAACCCTAAATCGTAAACCCCAGACCCTAAACTCTAAACCCCAAACCCTAAAAACCTAAAAACCTAAACCCAAACTAAATAAAACCTAAAAAATAAAATAAATAAGAAAACCTAAACCTAAATAAAATAAAATAATAACATAGAATAAATTTCTAAACTAAAACCTAAACCTAAACGATAACGTAAACCTAAACCTAAACGTAAAAATAAAATAATTTAAAAAATAAAAATGATTCTAAATTAAAATAAATAAAAACCTAAACTAAACTAAAAAATAAAATAAACCTAAAAATGAAAAACCTTAATAAAATATAAGCTAAATGTAAAATAGAATTAAAATAAACCTGAAATAAAATAAAATAAAAAATTAATTAAAACCTATACCAAAAAAAATCTAAAACTTAAACTAAAAAAAATCTAAACCTAAAATAAATAAAAGAAAATAAACCTAAAGCTAAACTAAAATAAATGAAACCTAAACCTAAACCTAAACACTAAACTAAATAAAATAAGATAAACTAAAAATAAACCTAAACGTAAACTAAAAAATAAAACTTAAAAATTAACCTAAAATAAAAAGATAAAACCTAAACCTAAAATATTAAAAAACCTAAACCTAAACCTAAAATAAATAAATAAAAACCTAAGTTGAAAATAAAAAAAAAACAAAATAAACATAAAATAAACCTAAACCTAAACCTAAAATTAAACTAAAATAAAAAAGTTAAACTAAAATAAATAATGTAAACTAAATCAAAATAAAAAATTAACTTAAATAAAAATAAAAAATAAAGTAAACAAAAATAAATAATAAATAAACTAAATAAATAGAATTTTACTAATTTGCTTAATTTAAAAAAAAAACTAAACTCTAAACCATAAATGCTTAACCCTAAACCCTTGCCCTAACCCTAAACCCTAAACCCTAAATCATAAACCATAAACCCTAAAACACTAAACCCAAAATCCTAAACTAACCCCAAACCCTAAACCATAAAAACCATAACCCTAAACCTTATACCCTAAACCCTAAAGCTCAAAACCTAAGCCCTAGACCCTAAACTAACGCTTAACCCTAAGTTAACACTAAACCCTAAACCCTAATCCCTAAAAATCCTAAACTTTAAACCCTAAACTTTAAACCCTAAACCCTAAACAAAACCTTAAAATTGAAAACCTAAACCTAAACCTAAAAATAAAATAAAATAAAATAAAAATAAACTAAAATAAAATAGAATAAACTAAACTTTAAAAAATAAACCTAAGAATAAAAAACTTTAATATAATAAAAATAAACATAAAATAAAAAGAAAATAAACCTAAAACAAAAAAAAATAAAAACAAAATAAACCTAAACCTAAAAAATAAACCTAAAAAAAACCTAAAAATAAGTAAAAAATAAAACCTAAACCCTAAATTAAAAAAAACCCTATACCTAAGATAAAAATAAACTAAACTAAATTAAATAAAACTTAAACCTAAACTAAAGTAAACCTAAATTAAATAAAATAAAATAAACTAAAGATAAACCTAAACCTAAAATAAAAAATAAAACCTAAAAATAAACCTAAAATAAAAAACTAAAACCTAAACCTAAAAAAATAAAATAAAAATGTAATCCTAAACCTAAAAATAAAAAATAAAACCTAAACCTATAAAATAAAATAAAACTCAACTAAAAAATAAACCTAAACCTAAACCAAAACCTAAACCAAAAGAATGAACTAAAATAAATAAACTTAAAATAAATAAAATAAACAAAATAAAAATAAAAATAAACATAAATAAATAAAATAAAATAAACTAAAATAAATAAAAATCAACTAAATAAACTAAATAAACCTAAACCTATCAATTTACTTAATTTTTTTTAATAATAACACTAAACCTTAAATTCTAAACCCTAAATGATAAACCATAGAACTAACCCTAAACACTAAACCATAAACCTACAACCCTAAACCCTAAACCCTAAAAGCATAAACCTAAAATTCCTAAACCCTAAACCATAAACAATATACCCTAAACCCTAAACCATAAACCATAGCCCGAAACACTAAACCCTAAATCCCAAACCTGAAACCTAAAGTAAATAAATAAATTAAAACATAAACCAAAACCCCTAAAACATATTAAACCTAAACCAAACCTAAACCCTAAGAATGGGTAGAACCTTGATGGAAGGAACATCACCTTCAAACAGTCAGATCACGATGGAGGCGAAAAGGCTACTAAAACTAGAGGCTGGTGGATATGGTGGTGGTGGTCAAAGTAGTGGTGGTTATATAGTGGACGGAGGTTACTGGTGGGTGGTAGCGAAGAGATCGGGATATGATGGTGGATCTTGCTACTTGAGAGGCCAGGGTGGTTTTGATGGGAACTAGAGAAATTGAAGAACGACCAATTTGATCTACTGCTTATGGAGCTATGTCTTTATAGTAAATAGAGTTTTAGTTATCTACGATCTTTGATTTGCTCTAAGTGTGCTCATTTTAGATCTATGTCATCGCTTGTGTTTTAGAATACTTGGTGTGTTATTTGGTTGATGAAATAAAAAAAATGTTGAATATGAATTTGTTCTATGTTAAAAAAAAAAGTAAAAACCCTAAACCCTAAACTAAAACTTGAACCCTAGACCTAAAACCTAAACCCTAAACCCTAAACACTAAACCCTAAAAACTCTAAACCATAAACCCTAAACTTTGAAACTCTAAACCCAAAAACTTAAACCCTAAACTATAAACCCTACACCCTACACCCCAAACCTTAAACCCTAAATAACCATAAACCATAAACCATAAACCTTAAACCCTAAACCCTAAAATACTAAAAAACTAAACCTAAACTAAATGAAAACTAAAAATAAAATAAATAAAAGAACCTAAACCAAAATAAAATAAAAAATAATATAAAATGATAACCTTAACTAAAACCTAAACCTAAACATAAACTAAAATAAAAAATAAAACTAAGTTAAAATAAAATAAATAATAACCTAAACTAAACTAAAAAAATAAAAACTAAATAAAAACCTAAACCTAAAACTAAAAAATCAAAACTAAATAAAAATAAAACTGAAAGTAAAATAAAATAAAAACTAAATAAAAACTTAAACATAAAAAATAAACCTGAAAATAAGCATAAAATAAAATCTAAACCCTAAACATAAAATATACTAAACCTATACCTAAAACTAAACCTTAAATAAAATAAAATAAACTAAAAATAAACCTATAACTAAATAAAAAAAAATAAAACCTAAAAATAAACCTAAAATAGAAACCAAAAACCTAAACCTAAAAAAATAAAATAAAAATGCAAACCTGAACAAAAAAATAAAAAAATAAAACCTAAACTTAAAAAATTAAGTAAAAATAAAACTCAACTAAAAAATAAACTTATAGCTAAAGCTAAATTAAAAATAAAAAATAAACTAAAATAAAAAACCTAAACTAAAATAAATAAACATAAAATAACTAAACTAAACTAAATAAAAATAAAAAATAAACATAAATAAAAATAAAAAATAAAATAAACTAAAATAAATATAAAATACACTAAATAAACCTAAACCTATCTATTTCCTTAATTTTTTTTTAAAAAAACCCCTAAACACTAAATCCTAAACCCTAAAACTAACCCTAAACCTTAAACCCTAAACCTACAACCCTAAACTTACAACCCTAAACCCTAAACCCTAAGAAACCCTAAAAAAACTTAAACTCTAAACCCTAAACCCTAAACCCTAATCCTAAACCTTAAACCTTAAAAGCATAAACCCTAAAACCATAAACCCTAAACCATAAACACTACACCCTAAACCCTAAACCTTAAACCCTAAACCCTAAACCTAAATCTTAAACTTAAACCCCAAACCCTAAAGCTAAACCTAAAGTAATTAAATTAATTATTAAATAAACTTAAATCCTAAAACTTAATAAACCTAAACCCTAAGAATGGGCAGAACCTTGATGACAAGAACATCACTATCAAACAGGCTCAATCTAGATCTAGAAAAAGAGGAGAAGGTTGAGGCCGCGATTATCACAGTGGCGGTGGGGAAACTAGAACTGCTGGTGGATATGGTGGTGGTGGTCGAAGTAGTGGTGGTTATCGAGGCAGGAGGAGAGACGGAGCTTATAACCATAGTGGTGGTAGAGGGAGAGATCTGGGATATGATGGTGGATCCTATTAGTCGAGAGGCCAGGGTGGTTCTGATGGGAACTAGAAAAATGAAAGAACGACCAATCCGATATGCTGCTTATGGAACTGTGCCTTTATAGTAAAGACGGTTCTAGATATCTTGGGTCTTTGATTTGCTCTATGCGTGCTCATTTTTTTTCTATGTCATCGCCTATGTCATAGAAAACTTGATGTATTACTTAATTGATGAAATAAACAAAAAAGAAATGTTGAATCTGAATTTGTTCTCTATTAAAAAAAAGGCCAAAACCATAAATCCTAAACTAAAATCTAAACCCTAAACCCTAAAAACCCCAAACCATAAACCCTAAACTGTAAAACCCTAAACCTAAAAACCTAAACCCTAAACCCTAAACTCTAAGCACTACACCTGAAACCTTAAACTCTAAACTTTAAACAGTTAATTAACCTTAAACCCTAAACCCGAATAAGCTAAAAAGCTAAACCTAAACTAAATAAAACCTAAAAATATAATAAATAAAAGAACATAATCCAAAATAAAATAAAATAATGAAATAAAATAAAAAACCTAAACTAAAACCTATATCTAAAAAGAAACTAAAATAAAAAAATAAAAATTAAACTAAAATAAAATAAATAAAAACCTAAACTAAACTAAAAAAGATAAAAAAACTTAAATAAAATAAAAACTAAACCTAATACAAAAAATAAAATAAAATAAAAACTAAATAAAAACCTAACCTATAAAATAAACCTAAAAATAATACCTAAAAATAAATAAAAAATAAAAGCAAAACCCTAAACCTAAAATATTTTAAACCTAAACCTAAACCTAAACCCTAAATAAAATAAAATAAACTAAAAATAAACCTAAACCTAACCTAGAAAATAAAACCTAAAATTAAACCTAAAATAAAAATCGAAAACCTAAACCTAAACCTAAAAAAATAAAATAAAAACATAAACCTAAAGCTAAAAATAAAAAGTAAAACCTAAACCTAAAAAATAAAATAAAACTAAAAATCAACTAAAAAAGAAACCTCAACCTAAACCTAAACCTAAAAAATAAACTAAAATAAAAAAACCTAAACTAAAATAAATGAACCTAAAATAAATAAAATAAACTAAATAAAAAAGAAAAAACAAACATAAATAAAAACTAAAAATAAACTAAATAAACTTAAACCTATGGGTTTACTTTATTTAAATATAAAAAACCCTGAACCTTAAATCCTAAACCCTAAACCCCAAAACCCTAAACCCAAAACCTTGAAACTAACCCTAAATCAAAAACCCTAAACCCTAAACCTTAAACCCTAAACCCTAATCCTAAACCCTAATCCATAAAAGCATAAACTGTAAAACCCTAAACCCTAAACTATAATCCTTACACCCTAAACATTAAAGCCTAAACCCTAAACCCTAACCCTAAACACTAAATCATAAACCCTAAACCTTAATAAAAAGTAACTAAATAAATTAAAAAATAAACATAAACCTTAAAACCTAATAAACCTAAACCTAAACCTAAACCTTAAGAATGGGAAGAACCTTAACGGTAGGAACATCACCGTCAAACAGGCTCATTCTAGATCTAGCGATGGAGGTAGAGGCGGAGGCTTTTGATAGTCTAACCTTAAAATATTTTGATAGTCTAACCTTAAAAATCTTTCGAGATGATAATTGTCTACTTTAATTGAGAGTATTCTTAGGAAATTTCATTTCCTAAGATGTAATTAACTATGAAGGCTTGCCTCCATAGGGAACTTAAGAACCTGGTTTAATATAAACCCTACTTTATTAATCCATGTAAAGTAAGGGAAAGATCTCAACTACATTCGAAGACCCATCATGTCTTAGGAGTCCTTATTATGTGGTTAGGTCCATTATAGGTGATGCATCTATCTTTGAGATAGTACATCATACCTCAATGTTGTACCCAATCACCTCAAAAGTACCCCTCCCTGTACGATATGTGTGGTGTCCCCCTTCCCATACATCTAAAAATAAACACCACAAGGCCTTCTCATCTTGAATCCTCTTAACATCATTCTTTCTTTTTGGAGTTTAGAGATATCGATCCTCAAGTAGGCAAGAGTTCTTGGACTCATATTATTGACTGATACACATAGGTCAACCAGAACTTTAGATAACCTGTATTTGCCAACATCCACTATAATATAAAGAGGAGGTTACGCTCGGTCATCCCTAGGAGTAAGTCTTCATTGCTGAATGTAACTCTTAAGATGTCCTTTGAGTGGCATGTCTTCTCTTTAATAGTGGTCAGCTGAGCTAAGCATATCTATAGATAAAGTAAGGCCTTGATTATTGATTTCCTCATCTCGTTAGATAAGAGAATGGTGTCGTATATGCTTAACTTAGCTAGAAACTTTCTAAGGTGAGTTAAGATAATGTAATCAACTCTAGCTTGGTCCTCCATAAGCATATCCATGGGCGGAGCATCCTATGGAGGGGCTATCTGCTTACTAAAACCAATGACTTGCTTACCCTTATCAATAGGAATAAAATCAAAAGCATCAGAAGTAGACAATATATAAGTAGAATCACTTTCTTCATTAATTTCTTTTTGGGTGGAGGTATATGATAGAAATCAAGTAAAGTAAGCAGAGTAAGAGATTTAGTGCCCTTATCCGTAGATACAATGCTCGGTAGAAGAGGAGCTAACAGAAGAGGTGGTAGTTGCCTGCGGGAGGGAATCGGACTGCACTGTTGCACAACCCAACTATCCTCACGCCGCTACTACCAGTCGCCACCCTCCCTAACTTGTTGTTGATAACTAGCAAACCTTCCTTGGTGTTGGAGGTTTGAGATACTTCAGGAACCTACAAGGAAAGCTTCTTGATATTATAAATGATCTTGTTAGAGGTTTGGGATAGGGAGATATCCTAACTTTCTTTGGTCTTAAGAGGATCGCAAGTATCCCCAAGGATTACTCTAACAGAACTGGATGGTTGTTCTAATAAG
Organism: Cymbidium sinense; assembly: GCA_021442155.1. NCBI lineage: Eukaryota > Viridiplantae > Streptophyta > Magnoliopsida > Asparagales > Orchidaceae > Cymbidium > Cymbidium sinense. Next base: position 7,351,686 of record CM038214.1, on the reverse strand, counting down.
TGTTCCTTAGGAATAACTATGGCTCATAACTTGTAGTTACACTCAAGTTAGTCCTTAAAAGTGATACAATCCTCTACGACATGGCCTAACATTCGTGGTTGGGGCAATAGTTAGATTATCGCTCTGGCCACTTCTTCCGGCCTCTCAAGCTCTTGTAACTAGTTTCTTTAAGAGATTCTTAAAGATTTTCTTAACTACCTCCCTCCTGAATGAATATAATTTATTCAATCTATCAACAAGAGTAGGTGGAAAGTAGATACCTGGTGATGGATATGAATACCTCTGGTGAGTAGGCTTCTAAGGTGGATGAAATGATCGTTGTGGTGATTGTGGTGGCTGGTATGATGGCTAAGGTGGTGGAATAAAAGGTGGCAATGGAGGCTGTTGAGCTCATAGTCTCATAATCAACTCGTTGGTCGCTTCCTCTCGCCCACGGGCACAACTCGCTTCTTCTCAAACACCTTCTATAGCTTGGGCCTAGATGATTGGTCATGAAAGGGAAATTATTTGGCTTCCTCTTATATGCTAGCCACCTTGTCGATTAATTTCTCAAATGTTTTGATGGTAAATCCCTTAAGCATGAAGGCGGCCAGGCCATGGATATTCTTGAGAAGAATATCAAAGGCATGATGTTCGGATAGTTGTGGTTCACATTTCATGCTCAGCTTTAGCCACCTGAGAATGTAGTCAACAAGGGACTCATTGAGTTTCTGTTTCTCTATATTGAGGTCGCTTACAATTAACCTCGACTGAGCTCCAGCAAACCTCTTGATGAAGGGGTGCTCTAACTCAATAGAAAGTCTTCACCAAACTTTTGGGTAGTTCGACGCATAATCAAATGCTACATTTGACGCCAACAAAAAAAGGTAAGAGAGTGCATTTACCACCCATGTTGCAACAAAATGACCAATCAGGTAATGTGTTATCAATGGTTCCCACGCCAAAGATCTTGAAGGATGGTGGCACAAAACCCTAAATGAAATAAAAACTAAATAAAAACTTAAACCAAAAATAAATAAAATAAAATAAACTAAACCTAAACTCTAAACCAAATAAAATAAAATAAACTTAAAGTAAACCTAAACCTGTACTTTAAAAAAAAACCTATAAATAAACCTAAAATAAAGGATTAAAACCTTAACATAAGAAAATAAAATAAAAACCTAAACCAAAACCTAAAAATAAAAAATAAAACCTAAACCTAAAAAAGAAAATAAAAATAAAACTAAACTAAAAAATAAACATAAACCTAAACCTAAACCTAAAAAATAAACTAAAATATAAAAACCTAAATTAAAATAAATAAACTAAACCTAATAAAAATAAACCTAAATAAAATAAAAAAAACTAAAATCAATAAAAAAATAAACTAAATAAAACCTAAACCTATCGCTTTACTAATTTGAAAACTCCTAAGCAAATCCTAAATCTTAAACCCTAAACCCTAAACCCTAAACCCTAAACACTAAAAAACCCTAAACCCTAAAGCCTAAGCCTTAAACCTTAAACCCTAAACTAACCCTAGACCCTAACCCAAACCCTAATCCCTAAACATGAAATCGTACAACCCTAAACCCTAAACCATAAACTAACCATAAACCCTAAACCCTAAACCCTAAAAATCATAAACCCTAAACCTTAAACCCATAACCCAAAACAAACCCTAAACCCTAAGCTAACTCTAAACTCTAAAACCTAAACCTTAAACCCTAAACCTTAAACCCTAAACCTTAAACCCTAAACACCCCAAACCCTATAGCTTAAGCATTAAACCCTAAACCCTAAACACTAACCCTAAACCCTAAACCTTAAAACCCTAAACCCTAAAACCCTGAACCCTAAATCCTAAACCCTAAATCCTAAACCTTATGCCCTGAACCCTAAAAACTTAAAAAGCTAAACCTAAACTAAAAAAAAACCTAAAAATAAAATAAATAAAAAAGCCTAAACCTAAATAAAATAAAATAATAAAATAAAATAAAAACTAAAACTAAAACCTAAACCTAAACCTTAAAATTAAATAACATAAACTAATAAAAATAAACTAAAATAAAAGAAATAAAACTTAAACTAAACTAAAAAAATAAAATAAACTTAGGAATAAAAAGCTCAAATAAAAGAGAAACTAAATGTAAAATAAATATAAAATAATCCTAAAATAAAATAAAATAGAAACTAAATAAAAACCTGAACCTAAAAAATAAACCTTAAAATAAAACCTAAAACTAAATAAAAAATAAAACCTAAGCCCTAAACTAGAAAAAACTAAAACCTAAAATAAAAATAAAATAAATAAAAGAAAATAAACATAAACCTAATCCAAAATAAACTAAACTAAAATAAATAAAACCTAAACCTAATCCAAAAATAAATTAAACCTAAACCTAAAGCTAAATAAAATAAAATAAAATCAAAATAAACTTAAACTTAAAAATAAACCAAAAATAAAAACCTTAAAAAATAAAATAAAAACCTAAACCTAAACCTAAAAATAAAAAGTAAAACCTAAACCTAAAAGTAAAATAAAATAAAATCAACTAAAAAAAACTAAACCTAAAAATATAAACATAAAAAATAAATTAAAATAAAAAACCTAAACTAAAATAAATAAACAAAACTAAAAAAATCATAAATAAAAAAATAAAAGATAAAGTAGATAAACCTAAACCTATTAGTTTAGTTAAATTTTTTTTAAAAAAATCCTAAACCCTAAACTGTAAATCTTAAAACCTAAACCTACAACCCTAAACCCTAAACCCTAAACCCAAAAAAATCCTAAACCCTAAATCCTAACCCTAAACCCTAAAGTTTAAAACCCGAAATGCTAAACCTTAAATCCTAAACCCTATACCTAAACCCTAAACCCTAAGCCCCAAATCCTAAACCTAAACCTAAAGTTACTAAATAAATTAAAAAATAGCCGAGGCACTAAAACCAAATACACCTAAACTTAAAAAGTAAAAACTCTAAATAAAATAAAAACTAAACCTAAAATAATAATAAAATAAACCTAAAAAATAAAATAAAAACTAAATAAAAACCTAAACCTAAATGACAAACCTAAAAATAAAACCTAAGAAAAAAACCCTAGACCCTAAACTAAGAAAAAAAAACTAAACCTAAGATAAAAACAAAATAAACCTAAACCTAAACTAAAATAAATAAAACTTAAACCTAAAATAAAATAAACCTAAACCTAAACAAAATAAAATAAAATAAACTAAAAATAAACCTAAACCTAAACATAAAAATAAAACCTAAAAATTAACCTAAAATAAAAACCTAAAATTTAACATGAAAATAATAAAATAAAAACCTAAACTTAAACTGAAAAATAAAATAAAAAACCTAAACCTAAAAAAAAATTTAAATAAAATTAAACTAAAAAATAAACCTAAACCTAAAAAATAAACCAAAATAGAAAACATAAATTAAAATAAATAAACTAAACCAAATAAAAATAAAAATAAACCTAAATCAAAGTAAAAAAATAAAATAAACTAAAATAAATAAAAAATAAACTAAATAAACCTAAACGAGTTTTACAATTTAAAAAAAATAAAAGGAAAAAATCTCTACCCTAAACCCTAAAACATAATCCTAAATCTAAATCACCTAAACTAAACCCTAAAACACTAAACCCTAATCCTAAACCCTAAACCCTAAACCCTAAACACTAAACCTTAAAAAAATCCTAAACCTAAATGCTAAACTCTAAATAAACCCAAACCTACTACCTTTCACCTTTTTAAACCCTAAACCCTAAACCCTAACCCTAACCCTAAACATTAAACCCTAAACCCTAAACCCTAAAACACTAGACCCAAAATAATATACTAACCCCTAATCCCTAAACTATAAACCTTAAAAACCCTAAACCCTAAACCCTAAACTAACCCTAAACCCTAAGCTAACCATAAACCCTAAACCCTAACTAAAAACCCCAACCCTAAAAAAGCTAAACACTAAAGCCTAAACCATAAACACTAAACCCTAACTCTAAACCTAAATCCTAAAACCCTAAACCCTAAACCCTAAACCCAAAAAACCTGAAAACATTAACTTAAACTAAATAAAACCAAAAAATAAAATAAATAAATAAAATTTAATCTAAAATAAAATAAAAAAATAAAAATAAAAAAAAACATAAACTAAAACCTAAACCTAAACCCAAACCTAAACATTAACATAAAAAGAAAATAAAATGAAAATAAAAACTAAACTAAATAAAATAAATAAAAACTTAAACTAAACTAAAAAATTAAAAACCTAAATAAAATAAACACTAAAGCTAAAATAAAAATAAAACCAACCTAAAATTAAATAAAATAAAAATTAAATAAAAACCTAAACTTAAAAAATAAACCAAAAAATAATAAAAAATAAAGCCTAATAATTAAACTAATAAAAAACCTAAACCTCAAATAAAAGCAAAATAAACCTAAACCTAAACTAAAATAAACAAAACTAAAATTAATAAACCTAATAAAATTAAATAAACTAAAAATAAACCTAAACCTAATCTAAAAAGTAAAACCTTAAAAATAAACCTAAAATAAAAACCTAAAACTTAACACCTAAAAAAATAAAATAATAACCTAAACCTAAACAAAAAAAAATCTAAACTTAAACTTAAAAAAAAAAACTAAAATAAAAAACCTAAACTAAAATAAATAAACTTAAAATAAATAAACTAAACAAAATAAAAATAAAAATAAACCTAAATAAAAAAAACTAAATAAACCTAAACCTATGGTTTTAATTTAAAATAATAATAAAAACCCTAACCTTAAAACCCTAAACTCCTAAACCCTAAACTTCCCACCTCCCACCCACCCCAAACCCTAAACCCTAAACCCTAAACCCTAAAAAAATCCTAAACCTTAAAACATAAACTTTAAACTAACTCCCACCCTCCCTAACCCTAATCCTAAACCAACTACCCTATACACCATAAATCCAAAACCCAAAGCTAAATAAACTATAAACCTAAACCCTAAACTCACTAAGCTAAACCCTAAACCCTAAAACCTAAACTAAATAAATCCAAAACACTCCTAACCCTAAACCCTAAACATTAAAATCTTAAACCCTAAACCCTGAGCTAACCCTAAACCCTAAACCCTAAACCCTAAACCCTAAACCCTAAACACTAAACCCTAAAAATCTAAAAACCAAAACCTAAACTAAATAAAACCTAATAATAAGAAAAATTAAAACCTAAATAAATTAAAAAAATAAAATAAAATAAAAACTGAAACTAAAACCTAAACCTTAACCTAAAATTAAAATAAATTTAAATAAATTATATAAAAACCTAAACTAAACTAAAAAATAAAATAAACCTAAAATTAACAAACTTAAAAAATAAACAAAATAAAAAATAGAAGAAATGTTGAATTTGAATTAATTCTTTGTTAAAAAAAAACAAAAAACCCTAAACCCTAAAAATCAGAACCCTAAAAAAAAAAAAACCCTAAACCATTAAACCAAAAACCCTAAACCCTAAAACCAAAACTCAAAACCCTAAACCCTAAACCCTAAAGCCTAAACCCAAAAAAATCCTAAACCTTAAAAAGCTAAAAACCTAAACCTTAAAAAAAATAAAACCTAAAAAATAAAACAAATTAAAAATCTAAACCAAAATAAAATAAAAAATAAAATAAAATAAAAACATAAACTATAAACTAATCCTAAACCTAAAAATAAAATAAAATAAACTAATAAAAAGAAATAAAAATAATATAAATAATAACCTAAACTAAATTAAAAAATAAATAAAACCAAAAATAAAAACCTAAATAAAATAAAAACTAAAAGTAAAATAAAAATAAAATAAACCTAAAATAAATAAAATAAAAACTAAATAAAAAGTTAAACTTCAAAAATAAACCTAAAAGTAAATAAAAAATAAAACTTAAACTTAATAAAAAAAATAAAAACCTAAACTAAAATAAAATAAATAAAAACCTAAATTAAAGTAAAAAATAAAAATTCTAAATAAAATAAAAACTAAGCCTAAATTAAAAATAAAATAAACTAAAAAATAAAATAAAATAAAAATCAAAACATAAACAATAAACCTAAAATTAAAACCTAAACCCTAAACTAAAAAGAAAAATAAACCTAAACCAAAAATAAATAAAATAGAATAAATCTAAACCAAAACTAAATTAAACTAAACTAAATTAAATAAAACCTAAACCTAAAATAAACTAAACCTAAACCCTAAACTAAATAAAGTAAAATAAACTAAAAATAAACCTAATCCTAAACTAAAAAATAAAACCGAAAAATAAAACTAAAATAAAACCTAAAACCTAAACCTTACAAAAATAAAATAAAAACAAGAACCTAAACCTAAAATTAAAAAAAACATAAACCTAAAAATTAAAAAAAATAAAATTAAACTAGAAAACATAGAAACATAAACTTAAACTTAAAAAATGAACTAAAATAAATAAACCTAAAATAAATAAGCTAAACTAAATAAAAATAAAAAATAAACCTAAATAAAAATAAAATAAACTAAAATAAAAAATAAACTAAATAAACCTAAACATATATGTTTACTTAATTTAAAAAAAATCATAAACCCCAAACCTTAAACCCTAAAACATAAACCCCAAACCCTAAACCCTAAACCTTATAACTAACCCTATACCCTAAACCCTAAACCCTAAAACCTAAACCCTAAAAAACCCTAAACCTTAAGTTAAGCTAAAACCCTATACCCTAAAAACCCAAAACCCAAAACCCTAATAAATCCTAAATGCTAAACACTAACCCTAAACACTAAGCTCTAAAACCCTAAACCCTAAAACCCTAAACCCTAAAAACTTAAAAACCTAACAACCAAAACCTAAACTAAATAAAACCAAAAAATAAAATAAATTAAAAAACTTAAACCTAAATAAAATAAAAAAGTATAATAAAATTAAAAATTTAACTAGAATCTAAACCTAAACCTAAAAATAAAATAAAACAAACTAAAATAAAATAATTAATAACATAAACTAAACATAAAAAATAAACCTAAGAATAAAATTCTAAATAAAATGAAAACTAAATGTTAAATAAAAATAAAATCAACATAAAAAAATTAAATAAAAATTAAATAAAAACCTAAACCAAGAAAATAAACCAAAAATTAAAACTTGAAAGTAAATAAAAAATAGAACCTACACCCAAAACTAAAAAACCTAAACCTAAAATAAAAGTAAAGTAAACTAAAGAAAATATGCCTAAATCTAAACTAAAATAAACTAAACTAAAATAAGTAAAACCTAAGCCTAGACTTAAAATAAACTAAACCAAAACTAAATAAAATAAAATAAACGAAAAATAAACCTAAACCTATACTAAAAAATTAAACTTAAAACCTACACCTAAAGACATAAAATAAACTAAACATAAACTAAATAAAATAAAATAAACTAAAAATAAACCTAAACCTATCCTAAAAAATAAAAACTAAAACCTAAACCTAAAAAAATAAAATAAAAACCTAAACCTAAACCTAAAAATAAAAAATAATACCTAAACCTAAAAATAAAAAAATTAAACCTAAACCTTAAAAATTAAATAAAAATAAAACCCAACTAACAAATAAACCTGAACTAAACCAAACCTAAAAAAAGGCTAAAATAAGAAACCTAAAGTAAAATAAACAAACATAAAATAAATAAACTAAAAACAAAAATAAAAAATAAATATAAATATAAATTAAAAATAAAATAATCTAAAATAAATCAAAAATAAACTAAATAAACCTAAACCTACCAGTTTACTTATTTTTTAAAAAAAAAATTAAACTCTAAGCTAACCCTAAACCTTAAATCCTAAAAATAAACTAAAAAAAACCTAAACTACTAGTTTACTTAATTTAGAAATATACCTAAACTAAAACCCTAAACCCTAAAAAATAAAAATAATAAAAAGAATTAAAAAATTAAAACCTAACACTTAACCTTAAACTCTAAACCCTAAACATTAAACCTAAACCCTAAACATTAAACCCACCTTAAACCTAACCACTCCAACCTAAACCCTAAACCCTAAACCCTAACCTAAACCCTAAACCCTAAACCCTAAACCCTAAATTAACCTAAACCCTAAATCCTAAAGTCATAAACCCTAAGATAACTCTAAACCTTAACCCTAAACCCTAAACACTCAAAACCCTCCACCCTAAAGCCTAAACATTAAACCCTAAATCATAAACACTAAACCCTAACCTTAAACCTTAAACCCTTAAACCCTAAACCCTAAAACCATAAAACCCTAAACCTTTTCCAAATTACTATCTTTGTGATTTATGGATGTTTTTTGATTCTCGATTTTCCAACTATTTGTGTTATTATCGGTTGCTTTAGATCACACATTCTTGTACATCCTAGTTCTATTGGCCATCAAAATTCTTCTCTTTTATTATGGGATCCATTTTATGCATTGTCTACTCTTAATGGCTTTTCCTATGGTCAACTTGTTGATACCTCCTTTCTTAGTTGTTGGCTGATATGGACCCTTGAGGCTACTGTCAATCTTGTTGTTTCTGGATTTGTTTCCCATGCTCAGCAGGTTTGGAGTTACTTAATGGATTTTCATTCTGCCTTTGCTGAGGTTGTGGGTACTACTATTTACTCTGGTGAGAATTACCTGAATTCATTCATTCTCTATTTTATATCTTTTTTCTTAAAGATTTCTTTTCTTAATGGGTGTAAAAACTGTAACAATTTCTCCATTATTGGTTTTTGGAATTTTGAGTACCTTGCCTAGCAAGTTTTCTTTATTTTTCTTTCTGTCTTTGTTGCTAACATCTGGGCTGCTATTGGTCTTCCCTGTTGTTGGTTTCCCTTAGTATGTTATGATGGGAACATGCAAATCTTGAAGATCATTCTTCTGTTCTGCTTGAACTTAATCAATGGTTTATCTTATATGCATAATTGGGTTATTAGCCAACCTCCTGGTTATTACTGTCATTATCCTTGGTAGAATTGGATTAATGTGACTAAGCAACCTACTACTGAACTATTTGCAATGTCTCTTACTGGATTGGCTTGTGGTGGGAGCTGTTCATTACCTATCCCTCCCTACTCGCTCATTCCTACTATTTTCTATAACTGTAGACAATTGAGTTGGGGTTTTACTGACTTTCTTGCTCCTTGCAGCTTAATTACATTTGTCTAATGTAGGACTACTGTTGAGCATCAAATGGTTGCAACCTTCCTTATTGTTGTTACTTTGCTATTTGTGAAATCCCATGTCTACTTTAATATCTCTTTGTAGGAATGGAATTGTATCATTACCTCCATTGTTGGTTTTTTGTCTTTAGAGTACCTTGTTTAGCAAGTGCTCTTTCTTTTCTTTTTATCTTATTTTGTCTAATATCCGCTATTCGATCTTTCCCTTGTTATTTCCTCTCTTGGCTATAATGAGAACATGCATCATGAGTACTCTTCCTTTTCTGGTCTTAATCTTTTATATTTTATAGATAGTTGGGTTGCTCACCCAACTGGTTATTCTCATTGCTTTTGGCTGAATCTTTATTTTACTATGCAACTTGTTACTAAACTTCTTGCTCGATTATCGGAATGTTTTGTGGTGGGAGCTCATCTATAATTTTACTATCTTACTTTCTTTCAAGCCCATCCGACTTAGAATTGATTGGTGGGGTTTGTTGATTTTGGTTTCTTGTAGCTTACTTATTTCACCTGGCTGGCAATGTGGTGTTGACTATTTGTTGTTTGTTGGTTATGGGCTTTGCAGCCAGCTTGAAAACCATTTTAATTCTTGCTTCTCTTACCTTTTTCCTAGCTTTGTTAGACTAATGTAGACCACTGTTAAGATAATCTTAACTAATTCATATTCAAACCTTATCATTCTCTATCTGAATGGGTAGACTTATAGTGAGCTTGCTGCCCAATAATGAATATGATGAACTACTTGTATTGGTCGGGAATTCATTGACATGGTGTCTTATATCGAAGTCTTATTTCCGTGATGGGAACCCTTTCTCATTCTGGCTTTTGTTGACTCTCTATCTACCCTGTATATGGTTTTGATTATATTTGTAGGTACTAAGGATATCAAGACTTTTATCAAATGGATGCAATACAGGTTCGTTGGCTATGATGGATGTGATGATTTCACTCCCTTTTGATTTGGTAGTAGCTCTTGTGATGTAACCCTTCTGCTAAAGTCTGGATACTCATATTTTCCTCCACCCTAACTTGGTATGACTGAGCCTAAGCATTCTTTATCATAATTCTTTACTATCATTCATAGATTATGCAGTTTTCAGTTATGATTTTCTCTGTATTACCTTAACTACTCTAACTTCTTTCAGTTTACATTCTTGCAGGTGCTTCTCTCTTGTCCTCTTGTAGGTTTGCTCCAGAGTGTCATGCATTCTCCCATCCTGCAGAGCATTGGCCCTAATCTTCCATTAGCTTATTATGTTAATCGATTTGTATCTTTTGATTGCTTTGTTGTTTTCTTTTGCCTTTGGCTATACTTAGATTGGGGATTTACTCCCTAGGCTAATTGTAGCTCTTTGAGCAATAGTTTTGGAGTTTATTCCCTTTAAAGATCTTGTAACCCTCTTTTTGTTGCAATAAAATTCCCCTACATGGGGTTTCCTAAAAAACCCTAAAACCCTAAATCCTAAACCCTAAAACCTAAAACCTAAACCTAAACTAAATAGAACTAAATAATAAAAGAAATAAATAAATAAAATAAAATAAAATTTTAAACTAAAACCTAAACCTAAATAAAATAAAAAATAATAATTAACTAAAATAGAATAAATAAAAATCTAAACTAACCTAAAAAAATTAAATAAACTTAAGAATAAAACACCTAAATAAAATAAAAAAATAAAAGTAAAATAAAAATAAAATAAACCAAAAAATAAACTAAAATAAAAACTAAATAAAAACTTAAACCTAAAAATAATCTTTAAAATAAAACCTAAAAGTAAATAGAAAATAAAACCTAAACCTTAAACAACAAAACCCCTAAAGCTACAATAAAAATTAAAAAGATAAAATAAACCTGAACTTAAATTGAAATAAATTAAACTAAAATAAGTATAACCTAAACCTAACCTCAAATAAACTAACCCTAAAAATTAGCATAAACTAAATAAAATAAAATAAACTAAAAATAAACTTAAACCTAAACTAAAAAATAAAACCTAAAAATAAACCTAAAATAAAAACCTAAAACCTAGACCTAGAAAATAAAACCTAGACCAAAAAAATAAAATCAAAATAAAACTGAACTAAATAATAAACCTATACCATAAAAATAAACTAAAATAAAAAACCTAAACTAAAATAAATAAAACTAAAATACATAAACTAAAATATATAAAAATAAAAAATAAACCTAAATGAAAACAAAAAATAAAATAAACTCAAATAAATAAAAAATAAACCAAATACACTTAAACCTACTAGTTTACCTAATTTAAAAAAAAATTCTTAACCCTAAATCCTAAAACCTAAACATTAAACCCCAAAACTACAACCCTAAACCTACAACCCTAAACCCTAAACCCTAAAACACTAAACCCTAAACCCTAAACCCTAAACCCTAAAACCCTAAACCCTAAAACCCTAAACCCTAAACACTAAAACCTACAACCCTAAACCCTAAACCCCAAACCCCAAATCGCAAACCCCAAACCCTAAAACTAAACTAACCCTAACCATAAACTAATCCTAAACCCTAAGAATGGGCAGAACCCTAACGGGAGGAATATCATCGTCAACTAGGCTCTGTCTAAATTTATCGTTGGAGCTAAAGGTAGAAATTGCAGTTATCATAGTGGTGGTGGGGGTCTGGAGGTGTTGGTGGATATGGAGGTGGTGGATGGAGTAGTAGTGGTTCTGGAGGCGGGCAGAGTAATGAAGGTTACAACCATGGTGGTGGCAGTGGGAGAGGCCATGGATATGATGACGGATCCCACTACTCGAGAGGCGGGGGTGGTTCTGATGGGAACTAGAGAAACGATGAACATCCATCAATTGCTTATGAAACAATGCCTTTACAATAGAGATGGTCCTACTTATCTAGGTTCTCTGATTTGCTCTATGGGTGCTCATTTTTATCTATGTCATCACTTGTGTCTAAGAAAACTTGGCATGCTACTTGGTTAATGAAGTTGAAAAGAAGAAATGTTGAATATGAATTTATTCTTTGTATAAAAAAAAACCTTAAACCCTAAACCCTAAATCCTAAACTAAAACTTAAACCCTAAACTTAAAGCCTAAATCCTAAACCCTAAACATTAAACCCTAAACCTAAAACACTAAAAACCCAAAACCCTAAAACTAAACCCAAAGCCCTAAACCTTAAACCCTAAAACCTAAACCTTAAATCCCTAAACCCTAAACCCTAAACCCTAAACCCTAAACTCAAAACCCCAAAACCATAATCCCTAAACACTAAAAACTACAACCCTAAACCTTAAACCCTAACCCCAAACCCTAAACCCTAAACCCTAAAACCCTAAACCTTAAGTTGTAACCCTATACCCTAAAACCCACCAAACCCAAAATAATCCTAAATGCTAAACACAATAAAACACTAAGCTTTAAAACCCTAAACCCTAACCCTAAACCCTAAAAACTTAAAAAACCCCAAAACCTAAACTAAATAAAACCAAAAAATAAAATAAATTAAAAACTTAAACCTAAATAAAATAAAAAGTATAATAAAATTAAAAATTAAACTAGAATCTAAACCTAAACCTAAAAATAAAATAAAACAAACTAAAATAAAATAATTAATAACATAAACTAAACATAAAAAATAAACCTAAGAATAAAATTCCTAAATAAAATGAAAACTAAATGTTAAATAAAAATAAAATCAACATAAAAAAATTAAATAAAAATTAAATAAAAACCTAATCCAAGAAAATAAACCAAAAATTTAAACTTGAAAGTAAATAAAAAATAAAACCTACACCCAAAACTAAAAGACCTAAACCTAAAAGAAATGTAAAGTAAACTAAAGAAAATATGCCTAAATCTAAACTAAAATAAACTAAACTAAAATAAGTAAAACCTAAGCCTAGACCTAAAATAAACTGAACCAAAACTAAATAAAATAAAATAAATGAAAAATAAACCAAAACCTATACTAAAAAATTAAACTTAAAACCTAAACCTAAAGACATAAAATAAACTAAACATAAACTAAATAAAATAAAATAAACTAAAAATAAACCTAAACCTATACTAAAATATAAAAATTAAAACCTAAACCTAAAAAAATAAAATAAAAACCTAAACCTAAACCTAAAAATAAAAAATAATACCTAAACCTAAAAATAAAAAAATAAAACCTAAACCTTAAAAATTAAATAAAAATAAAACCCAACTAACAAATAAACCTGAACTAAACCTAATCCTAAAAAAAGACTAAAATAAGAAACCTAAAGTAAAATAAACAAACCTAAAATAAATAAACTAAAAACAAAAATAAAAAATAAATATAAATATAAATTAAAAATAAAATAATCTCAAATAAATCAAAAATAAACTAAATAAACCTAAACCTACCAGTTTACTTAATTTTTTTTTTAAAAAAAATTAAACTCTAAGCTAACCCTAAACCTTAAATCCTAAAAATAAACTAAAAAAAACTAAATTACTAGTTTACTTAATTTAGAAATATACCTAAACTAAAACCTGAACCCTAAACCCTAAACCTTAAAAAAATAAAAAATAATAAAAAAGAATTAAAAAAATTAAAAAACCCCTAACACTTAACCTTAAAACTCTAAACCCTAAACATTAAACCCTAAACCATAAACCCTAAACATTAAACCCTAAACCTTAAGCCCTAAACCCTAAACCCTAACCTTAACCCTAAAATCTAAACCCTAAACCCTAAACCCTAAACACTAAAACCCTAAACCCTAAACCATAAATTAACCCTAAACCCTAAATCCTAAAGCATAAATCATAAACCCTAAGATAACTCTAAACCCTAAGCTAACCCTAAACCCTAAACACTCAAAACCCTCCACCCTAAAGCCTAAACACTAAACCCTAAACCATAAACACTAAACCCTAACCTTAAACCTTAAACCCTTAAACCCTAAACCCTAAAACCATAAAACCCTAAACCTTTTCCAAATTAATCTTTTGATTTATGGATGTTTTTTGATTCTCATTTTCCAACTATTTGTGTATTATCTTGTTTCATCACACATGTCGTTATCACATATCCTAGTTCTATTGGCCATAGTCAAAATTCTTCTCTTTTATTATGGGATCCATTTTATGCATTGTCTACTCTTAATGGATTTTCCTATGGTCAACTTGTTGATACCTCCTTTCTTAGTTGTATCGATATGGACCCTTGAGGCTACCACAATCTTGCTATTTCGATTTGTTTCCCATGCTAGGTTTGAGTTACTTAATGGATTTTCATTCTCTTTTGAGGTTGTGGGTACTACTATTTACTCTGGTGAGAATTACCTGAATTCATTCATTCTCTATTTTATATCTTTTTTCTTAAAGATTTCTTTTCTTAATGGGTGTAAAAACTATAACAATGTCTCCATTATTGGTTTTTGGAATTTTGAGTACCTTGCCCAGCAAGTTTTCTTTGTTTTTCTTTCTGTCTTTGTTGCTAACATCTGGGCTGCTATTGGTCTTCCCTGCTGTTGGTTTCCCTTTGTATGCTATGATGGGAACATGCAAATCTTGAAGATCATTCTTCTGTTCTGCTTGAACTTAATCAATGGTTTATCTTATATGCATAATTGGGTTATTAGCCAACCTCCTGGTTATTACTATCATTATCCTTGGTAGAATTGGATTAATGTGACTAAGCAACCTACTACTAAACTATTTGCACTGAATGTCTCTTACTGGATTGGCTTGTGGTGGGAGTCGCTCATTACCTATCCCTCCCTATCTGCTACTTTCTCGCTCATTCCTACTATTTTCTATAACCCAGACAGCTTGAGTTGGGGTAATCGACTTTCTTGCTCCTTGCAGCTTAATTACATTTGTCCAATGTAGGACTACTGTTGAGCATCAAATGGTTGAACCTTCCTTATTTATATTTTACTATTTGTGAAATCCCATGTCTACTTTAATATCTCTTTGTAGGAATGGAATTGTATCATTACCTCCATTGTTGGTTTTTTGTCGTTAGAGTACCTTGTTTAGGAAGTGCTCTTTCTTTTCTTTTTATCTTATTTTGCTGCTAATATCTGGGCTATTGCTGATCTTTCCTGTTGTTATTTCCCCTCTCTTGGCTATAATGAGAACATGCAGATCATGAGTACTCTTCTGCTTTGCCTGGTCTTAATCACTATTTTATCTTTTATAGATAGTTGGGTTATTGCTCACCCAACTGGTTATTACTGTCATTGCTTTTGGCAGAACTGGAATACTGTTTCTGCTACTATGCAACTTGTTACTAAACTTCTTGCTATGATTATCTCTTACTGGAATGTTTTGTGGTGGGAGCTGCTTCTCATCTAATTTTACTATCTCTACTTTCTTTCAAGCCCATCCGACTTCAGAATCGCTCAATTGGGTGGGGTTTGCTGATTTTTTGGTTTCTTATTGCTTACTTATTTCACCTGGCTGGCAATGTGGTGTTGACTATTTGATGTTTGTTGGTTATGGGCTTTGCAGCCAGCTTGAAAACCATTTTAATTCTTGCTTCTCTTACCTTTTGCCTAGCTTTGTTAGACTAATGCAGACCACTGTTAAGATAATCTTAACTAATTCATATTTAAACCTCATCATTCTCTATCTGAATGGGTAGAATTATAGTGAGCTTGCTGCCCAATAATGAATATGATGAACTACTTGTATTGGTGCTGGGAATTCATTGACATGGTGTCTTATATCGAGTCTTATTTCCAGGATGGGAACCCCTTTCTCATTCTGGCTTTTGTTGACTCTCTATCTACCCTGTATATGGTTTTGATTATATTTGTAGGTACTAAGGATATCAAGACTTTTATCAAATGGATGCAATACAGGTTCATTGGCTATGATGGATGTGATGATTTCACTCCCTTTTGATTTGATGTAACCCTTCTGCTGAAGTCTGGATACTCATAGTTTCCTCCACCCTAACTTGGTATGACTGAGCCTAAGCATTCTCTATCATAATTCTTTACTATCATTCTTAGATTATGCAGTTTTCAGTTATGATTTTCTCTGTATTACCTTAACTACTCTAACTTCTTTCAGTTTAAATTCTTGCAGGTGCTTCTCTCTTGTCTTCTTGTAGGTTTGCTCTAGAGTGTCATGCATTCTCCCATCCTGCAGAGCATTGGCCCTAATCTTCCATTAGCTTATTATGTTAATCGATTTGTATCTTTTGATTGCTTTATTGTTTTCTTTTGCCTTTGGCTGTACTTAGATTGGGGATTTACTCCCTAGGCTAATTGTAGCTCTTTGAGCAATAGTTTTGGAGTTTATTCCCTTTAAAGATCTTGTAACCCTCTTTTTGTGGCAATAAAATTCCCCTACATGGGGTTTCCTAAAAAAAACCCTAAAACCCTAAATCCTAAACCCTAAAAACCTAAAAACCTAAACCTAAACTAAATAGAGCTAAATAATAAAAGAAATAAATAAATAAAATAAAATAAAATTTTAAACTAAAACCTAAACCTAAGCCTAAAAATAAAAAAATAATAATAAACTAAAATAGAATAAATAAAAATCTAAACTAACCTAAAAAAATTAAATAAACTTAAGAATAAAACACCTAAATAAAATAAAAAAATAAAAGTAAACTAAAAATAAAATAAACCAAAAAATAAACTAAAATAAAAACTAAATAAAAACTTAAACCTAAAAAATAACCTTTAAAATAAAACCTAAAAGTAAATAGAAACTAAAACCTAAACCTTAAACAACAAAACCCCTAAACCTACAATAAAAATAAAATAAATAAAATAAACCTAAACTTAAATTGAAATAAATTAAACTAAAATAAGTATAACCTAAACCTAAACCTCAAATAAACTAACCCTAAAAATTAGCATAAACTAAATAAAATAAAATAAACTAAAAATAAACTTAAACCTAAACTAAAAAATAAAACCTAAAAATAAACCTAAAATAAAAACCTAAAACCTAGACCTAAAAAATAAAACCTAAACCAAAAAAAAATAAAATCAAAATAAAATGAACTAAATAATAAACCTATACCTTAAAAATAAACTAAAATAAAAAACCTAAACTAAAATAAATAAAACTAAAATACATAAACTAAAATATATAAAAATAAAAAATAAACCTAAATGAAAATAAAAATAAAATAAACTCAAATAAATAAAAATAAACCAAATACACTTAAACCTGGTTTACCATTTAAAAAAAAAATTCTAACCTAAATCCTAAAACCTAAACATTAAACCCCAAAACTACAACCCTAAACCTACAACCCTAAACCCTAAACCCTAAAACACTAAACCCTAAACCCTAAACCCTAAACCCTAAAACCCTAAACCCTAAGCTTTAATACTGTAAACCCTAAACCCCAAACCCTAAACCCTAAAACCTACAACCCTAAACCCTAAACTCCAAACCCTAAACCCAAACCCTAAACACTAAACTAACCCTAACCCCTAAACCATAAACTAATCCTAAACCCTAAGAATGGGCAGAACCCTAACGGGAGGAATATCATCATCAACTAGGCTCTGTCTAAATTTATCGTTGGAGCTAAAGGTAGAAACTGCAGTTATCATAGTGGTGGTGGGGGTCTGGAGGTGTTGGTGGATATGGAGGTGGTGGATAGTAGAGGTGTTGAGGGGCGAGTAAGGTTACAACCATGGTGGTGGCAGTGGGAGAGGTCATGGATATGATGACGGATCCCACTACTCGAGAGGCGGGGGTGGTTCTGATGGGAACTAGAGAAACTGATGAACGATCGATCCAATCAATTGCTTATGAAACAATGCCTTTACAATAGAGATGGTCCTACTTATCTAGGTTCTCTGATTTGCTCTATGGGTGCTCATTTTTATCTATGTCATCACTTGTGTCTAAGAAAACTTGGCGTGCTACTTGGTTAATGAAGTTGAAAAGAAGAAATGTTGAATATGAATTTGTTCTTTGTATAAAAAAAACCTTAAACCCTAAACCCTAAATCCTAAACTAAAACTTAAACCCTAAACTTAAAGCCTAAACCCTAAACATTAAACCCTAAACCTAAAACCTTAAAAACCCAAAACCCTAAAACTAAACCGAAAGCCCTAAACCTTAAACCCTAAAACCTAAACCTTAAATCCCTAAACCCTAAACCCTAAACTCAAAACCCCAAAACCATAATCCCTAAACACTAAAACCTACAACCCTAAACCCTAAACCCTAACCCCAAACCCTAACCCTAAACCCTAAACTAACCCTAAACCCTAAGCCCTGAACTAACCCTAAACCCTAAACCATAAATTGACCCTAACCCTAAACCCTAAACCTTGAATAAAGATGCCATTAGGAGTAGATCTAAAGAATTACCTAATCCTAACATAGTTATAATAGCTAAAGAAAATGCCTTTAGGAAACTTTCCCTTGACTATTAGAGATTTGAATACCCTAAACCCTAATCCGAGATCATATTATAATACCATATATTATATTATAATGTAATCATATATTTAAGAATATAGATGTGTTTTTGGATGTTATAAGATCTTTTTAAATGTTTTAGTATGTTATGGTATTGTGTCCTATAGTCTATATTAATATAAATCATAAAAATATTAATTTAATAAATCAAATAATAAAATTTATTATATTTAAAGTGGGAATTAGGTTGTAGTACCAAAGGTGTGCTATGCCACTTGTAGAATAAAAGTAAGATTTTATGTTAAAAATAAATATTATATGTTGTACCATAGTATAGCATCATATATCATAATATATTATTATACGATTTTAAAATCTTTTAGTATTTTACAATCATGCAGTCGAGCCTACACTAGAATTATTTATAAAAATGTTGATTTAGACTTAAAAATGGTAGAATTTGCCAAATTCTTAATAAGTAGAGCATGGAATCATAATATATTATTTCAATTTAAAATATGTAAGTGATACGACAAAAAATATATAGTTTTTATTATTTAGACTAATTTAATGATTATTATCTTAAGCAATCCCTTGTGATGTGATATGCAACATAATTATAATATAATATGTTATAGCATTATAATATAAGGTCATAACATAGTGTAGCATCACGCATTATAGCATACTATTATGTATTACTGCTTGTTGTTTAGCATATTTTAGTTTGTTTTAGTATGATAAAATAGAGTTTGTCCTAGTATAATTCATACAAATTCTGATTTATAGGCTAAGATGATAGGATTTGGCCAAATTTAAGGTAAGCTTTAGGGAACATCATTGGGGGTGTTCTATGGTGTGTCATTAAATCAAAAGAGTGGAATTTTGCATCCAAAATAAATGTTCATTTTTCAACCAAATTTTATAATTTTTTTGCTTAAAGTGATTCATTTTAAGGTGTAATGTAAGATAATATATTATATGAAAGCATAATAAAATATAATCTACATAACAATATAACTTCACATATATGAATGTGGTGGTGTGTTACTAAATGCTATTGTACATTTTAGTATGTTTTAGTTTTGTTATAATACATTGGGTCAAAACTCACAAAAATGTTAATTTGAAGGTTGAGATAGAAAAATTTGGCCAAATCCACAGCATACACCAAGAAGCAACACCAAAATTATGCTATTTTGTACCATTTCCAATAGAAAATTAACAATTTTACATCCAAAATGAACAATATTCATATTTTGAGAAAATTTTGTTATTTTTTTTATTTTAAGTGATTCCAATGAGGCGTAATGTTAGACAATATATTATATTATAGCAAATTATAATATAACATCATATATTATAATATAATATAGTGTGTTAATTCACACTATAATATGTTTAGCATGATATTGTATAGTTAGTTTGAGCTTGCACCATCAAATCATAAAATGTTGATTACAATGTTAAGATGATGTAATTTGAATGAATACATTGTTAGGATTTTGGTTGAAGTATTAAAGGTGTGCATAAGATAAGATATAAGATTTGATGAGAATTCAATGTCACAGATATGGAGGGAGATTCCCTAGGGGATAATACATGCATTGGACATGACATGTGAGGGGTCCACATCAATGGCATAGAAGAAGAAAATCTGTTCTGGATAAGGTTTGAATTTGATTTTATTATATGATTTATGGAAAGATGCCAGGATAAGAATCTATAATCCACTAGGGATTAAGATTGAATTGACTTTAATTAATTTTGTTTTAATTGATGTGACATATATGCTAGAGATATGAGCTTGAGTCATTAGGGATTGAGTATATGAACCATCCACTAGGGAAGCAGGTATGGGCTATCCGCAGAGAATTGGTATTTGAGTTTGATTTCATAGATTTACTTGGGGATGTATCCACTGGGAATAAGAGTTTGGTTGGATTTCTTTGATTTAGACTCTATTAGGTGTGTTAGTTTAATATGGATCCACTAGGGAGGTTGGTTTTTTAATTTGATTTATTTTCTTGACTTGTTTATATATGATTTGGGGCTCTACAAGGGAAAATTAGATTGGGTTTAATTTAATCAGAGTTAATGTATGGACCCTGTCGATGTGCGATGAACCCACTGAGAAGGGGCTATATCAAGTTTGACTTACCTCATGTTTACAAATCCAAAGGGATAGTCTACCAGTTATGAGGTAGAGCTAGCTAACCTAAGGGGTTGCCTTTCGGTGTGCAAACATTCTGCTAGGAAGAAGGTGTATTAGACTTACATCTTCCAAAGTGACAAACAACCACTAGGGTGACCTATTGAATGCACAATAAATCAAACCTGACCTAGGGTGACTATTAAATTAATGATGTTGGGGACTTATGTCAACTCAAAAGTAGTCAGGATTAATTTTATCTTAATTTCATGTGATTTGATATGGTTTGTTTGGTTTAGTTTGATTTCAAATTGAGGGCATATATGCTGGGGATGTGAGCTAGTCAAGTTTGATAGATTTAATTTATGGACCATGTCATTTTGATGGACTCGGTGAAGGGGCTATATCGGACTTGTCCTATCTCGATTTATAAATCCAAAGGGATAGTCTACTGGGGTAGAGCTAGCCAACCAAAGGGGTTTCCTTTTGGTGTGCAACAGTTATGCTATGAAGAAGGCATAGCAGAATTACATATTCTAAAGCCAGGAAAAATTGCTAGGGTGACCTATTGGTAGAACAACAAATTGAACCCAACTTAGGGGTGAGTGCTGAGTGAATGTCGTTGGGGACTTATATAACCTCAAGAGTAGTCGACAATTCTTATAGGGAGTTTTACTGACACTGCCATAAATATAGGATGCCTGGTTGGAAAAATGTATTACTAGGGGTGTCCTCCTAATCCAGAAGTGAATATATATTTTGTTTATATGTTTGCATGGACTCTGTTGGTGTACGAGGGACCACACTAAGAAAGGGCAATGTCGGCCTTGATCTATCTTAGATTTACTAGACCAATCAGAGAATCTGCACATCTGTAGGATGGATTCTCCAACCATAGGGGTGGTTACTATGAAAGGGGAACTATCCAATCTGATAGTAATCTAGGTAGTGTCTAAATGGGGTTACAAATGATGTGAACCAAATATAATGCCCATAGGGGAGGTGTTGTTAGGAGTGTTATCCTGAGCCCTAGAAAAGAAAGCCTATAGGTGTACGGTGGCCAACATAAGGACAAAGTGTAGCAAACTTACATCTGCCATGAGTGGTGTATCCTAATGTGCTAGAACCAACCAACCTAAGGTGTATCCATCAACATGGGTGGTGTATCTATTAGCATAGTGAGAACCAACCAACCAAAGGTGCCTGTCAATGTGCAACGATCAATCTAGAAAGAAAGCATGTAGGCTTACAACTTCGTGTAGAATTAATCATCGTGATAGTCATCGTTAGGGATGGGATTCTATCTGACCTAGAGTGACTACTAAGCAGGGGGCCCTAAGGAAGGACTAGACCCAAACTTAAAGCTGTCAGGAGGGAAGGAGCTGCTAGGGGAGTTATCCTAAAACTCAAATATACTCAACCCAGTTAGTGGACAAAGGCTAATCCAAGAAAAAAGCATAGGAAATTCACATCCTCATAAATGAAGCCAACATAAGGTAGCCATCGGCCAATAAGGCCTACCAAACTAACAAGGTGCTTGTCGGTGTAATGGCCAAGTAAGGAAGGAAAATGTAGAAGACTTACATCCTCCAAAGCAAGAGGATGATTGGGTGACACACTAGCAGGGTAGCATGTCACCACCCAGCCAAGCTATGTTGTCACTAGGCGTTATCTCAACTCAGAGTAGCCTGAGATAAAAGATATGTGTTTATTTTATATGATTGTGTGTATTTTGTTTGTATTGTGTTGATGAAGGATAGGATACTACTTTTATTCTTTACACCTACCCTAAACACATCATGGCAAATTCGCAAATAAGAATTCTTTCAACATGGAAGAGATTGAATTCAAAATGGAATTTTCATTGATGATAATTATTTTAAAACATTATTTATAATATTTCTTTAAGTAGAGCATGTTGATTGGAAACATTGAACGCTCTCTCTTATAATTAAGCTGATAAGATCCTCTTTTGTAGGCCTTCTTTATTGAAAAAGGGCCTTCCCGAGTGGGTTCAAACTTACCTCCCATCTTACGATGGGTAACAACCAGTCTCTTTAGAACTAAAATAAGCTCTCCTACTTGAAAAGCTTTAGGATGGACCAACTTGTTGTGAGCTTGAATTATTTTAGCTTTGTACAACTTGAGGTTTCGGCATGCCCACAGGCATCTCTCCTCTAAACCTTTGAGCTCTTATAACCGCAACTTGGTGTTCTACTTTGTTGTGATCTTGCTATGCACAGCTATCCTAAGTGATGGGAGTTTGACTTCTAATGGTAGAACAGATTCAGACACATACACTAAGGAGAAATGAGTAGACTTTGTTGGAGTTCTACATGTGGTGTGGTAGGCCCACAAGGCTTTAACTAAATGCTCATGCCACGTCGCTTGTTATTATCGAGTGTCTTCTTCAGTATTTGGATGAGAGTTTTTTTGAAGGCTTCTGCTAAGCCATTTTCCTTTAGGTAGTTGATGGTAGATTATCTCCAATCTATGTTGTGTCTCTGGGCAAAGTTGTTGATCTCCATGCTCTTGAATGCAATAACATTATCAGATATAATTCATTGAGGCACTCCAAACCTATATATGATATGGTTCCTAAAAAACTAGAGCACATGCTTAAGTGACTCTAAGAGAAATCACCTTTTCCCATTTGGAAAAGTAGTCTATGATGAACTGATGACCCTTAAAAGAAGGAGGATCAAGAGGACCCACTATGATACTCAACACTCAAATGGCCATGAGGCCAATGTAGATGTAAAATGTTGGGTGGTTGGTGTAGACCACACCGTGTATTTGACATTGGTTGCATCCCAGTATCCATGCAATCTTTGATCATTGATGGCCAGTAGTATCCTACTCTCTTGATCTTGCCTTTCATCATCGGACCAGATTGGTTAGCTCTACATAATCTTAAGTGTACCTAGGTCATGATCATATGAGCTTCATGCTTATTTAAATAACGTAACCACATATGATCAAAAGACCCGCATAAGACATACCATCCACAAGAGCGGAAGGTCCTCTCGCTTATCGATGGGCTTGAGACTTCTCTTGAGGTAGTTTGCCTTTATTTAGGTAATCCATGAATGGTTGCCTCCAATCTAACTCATCATCCTTCTTGGCAATGGCAACCTCCCTTCAAGAGAGTACTTTTGATGAGTTTAATATCAATAAGGATAAGACTTGTCTATTTTGACCTTTATTGATATGAACTCATCCTCCAAACATGCCAACTTAGCAAGCTTGGCTAAACCATACGTTATGATGTTTCTCCTCGAGGAATCTTATAAATGGTAACCTGGATTTGGGCCAACAACCCATGGTGTACTTGTGGTAGTGATGGAGCAAGCTTTATAACCTTATAAGACCCATTTGGTTGATAATTAGGAGAATCCCCAAAGATGTTGATGTTCTAGATGCTTGAGTAACTAACTCCAAACCAAATCGAGCCTCATATTTAGCTTCATTATTTGTACAAGGATTGGAATGATATGAGATTCTCATCACATCGTAGTCAAAGTTAAGAGAACTATTCCTACCGCCTTGGAATAGTAGATTGTGGTTCTTCTCCTCTTTCAAAGGAAGCTGCACCATCAAAGTACATCTCGTAGTGGTGAATGCTAGTATCCCCTAAGTTCATGATTTGTTCATCAGAGAGATCATCACTAAGTAAAGAGTCAGCAAGAAGTGACTGTGCTGCTAAGATATCCACTAACGCTTATCCTTTCACCATACGATGGGGTACTAAGGTAATGTTAAACTATGAGAGGATCATGGACCGTCATGCTAATCGTCTGAATAGCATTGGCCATGTTATGAGATACTGTAGTGGATTGATCCCATAGATTAATGCTCACCTTATAAGGAAGCATTTAGTTTTTTGGAAGAAAAAATTAAAGCTAGGAAATGCTTCTAAATGGGTAGATAATTAGCCTCAATAGAGATTAGATGATGGTTGAGGTAGTATAGTGCATTTTCTTCCCTTCATCATTGGCTTGGGCCAACATAACACCAAAGGAGTCATCTAATGTAGTAGTGTAAAGTATGAGTGGCTTGCCTCGGATAGGGGATGCTAGAATCGATGACATCATCAGGTAATGCTTGATGTCTTCAAAGGCATAGCTCACACTAATCATCCCACTTGAACTTGGCATCCTTTTTGACAAGTGAGAATGGATGACATCTTCTTGATAGGTTGGATATAAAGCATCTTAGATATGCCAACTACCCTTGGAATGATCTGAGTTGAGTTAAACTTTTAGAGAGTGGCATTTCTAATATTGCTTTGATCTTCTCTGAATAAAATTTGATTCGTGGTATCAGACAACAAACCCAAGGAAATTCCATGAAGCTACTCCAAATGCACACTTTAAGGGGTTCATTTTGAGGTTAAATTATATTAACTATTTGAAAACTACTCTCAACTCAAGGAGATGGTCTTCCTTTTCTCTACTTTTGACCATGAGATCATCGATATAGCACTCAACTAGATGATGAATGAGTTCATCAAAGATTGAGTGATATAGTGTATAACGATATTTTAAGGCTGAAAGGCATGACCTTATAGAAATAGATTTCGATCAGGGTTCTAAAAGCAATGTTTCTTTCATCTTCAAGGGCTATCTTTATTTAATTATATCCATAAAATAGAAGAATGCGTGAGATGAGGCAATGACCACTATCACTCGAGATTGGTAGTGGAAATTCATCTTTGGACATGCCTTATTTAAATCACTAAAATTGATGCATATGTGAATTTGGCCATTCTTTTCTTAATTGAGATGATGCCAACCGTAGGTATTTTTCTTCCTGAAGCGCATCAATTTCTTGACTTCATAAATGACCTATTGTTCTATGTCTAATCTCATGCATCTAGAGCTTGATTGAAGGTTAGTAGGGTCTTTTGCTAGTTTATGGATTGCTATGTTAGGAGCTAATCTAGGCATCTCTTCATAACTTCATGCAAAATAGTCCTTAAACTCCATGAATAGCCTAACTTAGTCATTAGATTCAATTTCATTCAACAAAGAATGATGTACATCGCGTGGATCTTCTTCGCCTTAAGTTGATTTCCTTGAGCTCATCGATGGTTGACTTGATCTCTTCTTAAAACTCTGGCATCTTTGACTTCAATATCATCTAGATCATCTAAGTTTCTAAGAATAACCTCATATGAGTTAATGTGATTTGAAAAGAACCTGAGATTCCAAATGATTGGTGATGACTAAGTAAATCATCATCATCGACTAGACCCACTGCAATCCTAGTCTGATCTTGATTGAGAGCTTTTGCATTTGTTCTTTATATTCTTTTGAAGTAGTCCGACCTATGCTTTGACCAAGTATGTGGGATTAACCCTTTCTTTCTAAATTATGAACACAAGGCAAGTACCAATCAAAAGGTAATTCTATTAAATATTTATATGAGTCATCTCAAGTTCTACATCAACTTCTTGACTTGAGGATGATGCTCCTTAAAGAACCTCTCTCTTTCTTCACACCTGTGGATGACTTAGGGCTTTCTTAACTACCAAACTCTTAGATTTTGAGAGAAAGTGGGTTGAGCTACGGTTCCCAACCAATGCCTAATGTTCACATATAGACTTGAATAAACTTATGTGTTGCTTTAGAGCCTGGTCTTCATTACTATCTGGCTCAAGTTCCACCTTCAAGGGAATCAAATACTGAGAAGAGCTGGCTGGTGTGCTAACAATATAATACTCATCCTATGAACTAGATTCTAAGTCTATATGGATAGTAGCTGTACTCCTAGTAGCTGGGATATATCTTCTATTGGATGACCAATTTGGAGGTTTTCCACCCTTGGGACTACCTCTTAACTGGCCTCTTCCTCTGCATGGAGGTCAGGTAGTCCTACCCATATGTTCAATGAGTAAAGAACTATGGGTGGAATCTAATGTCAAGCCTCCTCCAAGTCTATTTTCGCCTTTTATTTTCTTTTTTTTCTTTTCTTTTTCTTTTCTCTTTCTTTTCTTTTTCTTTTATTTTTAAACTTTAGCTAAGTTCAAGAATAGACTTGTTGATTTTGAGGGATAGTAGTCGCATCCTCATATATGCCCACCTCGAGAACTATAAATGACTTGAGATCTCCTTTGACATAGATGATCCTACCTCTCAAAAACTTCATACACGATGTAGAGAGAATGAACTATATTATTCTCATGTATCCATGGTCTCCCAAGAAAGTGTTGAAAGATGTATCCAAGTCTATAGTGTGAAACTTGGCTTCATCTTCCAATCATCTATCTCCAAGGGCAACACTATAGAGCCTAAGCTCTTGACCTCACTTTTTGGAGTGTGATTCAATCTTCCCATCTTAGACTTAGGAGTGTTCTAGATACTAAGACTTCCTAGTCATAAGACACTTCTAATAATTAGTAAACACTGCTAAGCCTAAAGACATAGAAGGGTTAACCATAGATTAGGTTATGCCTTAGGGATTAGGATAATCCACCTCCCTACAACCCAAATCCAATCCATGTTCACCTTCTCAAACCAAACCTCGGTTTAATTCAAACATCAAATTCAAATACAAATCCAAACCCAAATTCCAAAACCAAATGATCGAAGCTCATGATCAAATCCAAACTTGAAACCTTCCTAAGCCATATGACCTATCCCATGGACTTAGCTAATTCTAATCTAATCCAATCAATCCAAAATTGATTTTCTCATAATCAATTTATATCTTCAATCATCTTCCTAAATATAAATCAAATATACATTCAATTGATCAAAACTAAATGAAACTAAATCAAATTAAATCAAAACCCTTCCTAAGCCATATTACCTATCCCATGGACTTAGCCAACTCTAATCCAAATCAAGTCAAAATCAGTCATATTTTCAATCATCCTCACAAATTTAAATGAAATATACATTTAAATCATCAAAACAAAATCAAACCAAATCAAAATCCAAACTTAAGCCACATGACTCAACTCGATGGACTTAGCCAAATTTCTTCATTCCAAAACCCAAATTCAATTAATTTTCTCATGAATTAGTCATACCTTCAGTCATATTTATAAATAAAAATGAAATCTACAATCATCAAGCCAAACCAAAATCAACCCAAATCAAACCCAACTTAACCCTTTTGACTTGAAATATTCAAATGAACCAAAACCCATTTGAACCCAAGCCAATTGCAATTGAATTTATATTTCAATCCCAAACCCATATATAAATTCAACTAAATCAAACTCAGCCAAAAATCAAGCCAACTAAACCCAATTGGTCCACTTGACCCAAAGTAGCCAACTGACCTATTTGAGCCAAGTTCTAATCCTACCCAAATTGGATTGAACCAAGCCCATCAAAATCTCCCAACATGATTGTTGATCACCCTAGGTTGATCAATCGTCACAAATTAGGTCAAACCAAGTTAATTTGGTTATTTGACCAAGTCAACCCCTTAACCCATATGGACCCAAACTAGCCAAATTGTATCCTAAGATAAATCCCTTGAAACCAATGATTCATACCAAATCAAAATCAATATTTGAATATGACTTGACCTTCAAAAGTGAAACCAAACCCAATTGGCCCTCTTGACCTAAGTTGACCCAAATTGACCTAAAAGACCAAATTGGGTCAAATCAAAATAAAAAACCAAATTGATTGCAACCAATGGCTCAAGTTCATTCCAAATTGATTATTTAGCTTGACCAAAGCCACGATTGGACCCAATTAAACCAATTGATCTACTTAGCCAAATTGACCTAAATGTTCAAGATGGCCTAAATAAAACCAAATTCAAATTAATTGAAATTAAAGCCTACAATAATCTTCAATTGGTCAACTAAACCCAAACCAACACCCAACTCAAGCCGCCAATTTGGTCAAATTGGTCAACTTAACCCATTTGACTCAAATGAATTCAAATGAGCCAAAATCAAATCTAAGCCAAACTAAACCAAACCAATTGAACCAAAACATCCCAAATGATCATATGAACTTGACATAACCCTTGGTTTGACCTAATTTGACCAATTGGTCAACTTGACCCAACCTAACCTAATTTGACCTAAATTAGTCAAATTGAGCCAAAACTAACCAAATCAACTCAACCCACTTTTGGCTCATTTCAAATCTACCCAAATCAAATCCAATGCCAAATCATTCTACCCTTAGGTCAAGGGCATCACATTAGATAAATCACCCATGTAAGTGGTCATTTCCATTGGCCACTTGGTACTCTCCCAATGGTCCACCTAGGCACCTGGACACGCCCAACCTAAGGGTGGTTGCCATGACCCATGGGAGGTAAATCACCTCACCCTCCCCATTAGAGCATTTGAAAACCATAGGACACACATGATTCCTCCTTTGCATCCACCTCCACACTTTCAACCAACCAAGCCAAGCCAACTCACCTCCTCCCTGCCACCCACTACTCCCTGAGATTGTTGAACGACCACTAAAGATCCCAAGATGAATGGGGTATAAACCCCTCATTTCCACTCAAACACACAAAATAATCATTCCTCGTGAGCCTTAGCTACCCAAGATGAGCTGCTAGAGCCATTCCCTAAGCTCCCAAGCTCATTCTTGATCAAAACTTCGTTCAGTTGCATGTGCTTCAATGCCATTCACATTAAAACACTCCATTTGACCTAACTTTCCCATTCTCCATCAAATTAACTTTGTTGCTCTTGGCAGAGCGAATCATCTCTAAGCTTCTTGAGGTGGGACTTTCAATCAAGGCGAGCTCCAAATCAGCCAGTTCATGGCCAGTGAACATCAATTTATTCAATTCTTTGCTATAGGGCTTCACTAGATGAAGCTTCCTCAGTGTTCAAGCTACAGGTCTTGAGCTTATGCTTCCAAAATCAATCTTAGGCCA
Organism: Cymbidium sinense; assembly: GCA_021442155.1. Lineage (NCBI taxonomy): Eukaryota > Viridiplantae > Streptophyta > Magnoliopsida > Asparagales > Orchidaceae > Cymbidium > Cymbidium sinense. Next base: position 7,322,097 of record CM038214.1, on the reverse strand, counting down.
ATGGTTGGACCTTTTTGAAGAAAACTTGTATCTCATGTGATCTTAACTATTGGATCCCCTCCCTATTGTCACGTGAAGGTGTGGGATCCTTTTGGAGTTGATCCAAACTTCGGGTAAGCTTCGGATCAAGTGAGCAATTGTAGACAAACTTCATTCTCCTTCACTCACGTGACATTAGATCATGCACCATCCATTATGATCAAAATGGATGGTCATGATTAGATATATTGATTGATTCAATGATTAATTTGTGGGACTGTAGCCATCAATCTTAGATGGATGGCGGATGAAAAACACATCCATCATACATGTAGGCGAGTTAGATAAGTTTTAAATAGCCAATCTTAGTGCCATGTTGGCGTGCCGCTCGACATGCCATGTAATTGGGATTAGGCAATTAGGCTTAATTAATCATTTTTTAATGGTGAAACTTCTAAAATCCTAAAAGATCATAGAGAATATAAAAATGATAATAAATACTCATTTTAAAGATATTTTAGATTAGAATTATTTAAAATGATCTTAACTAATTTTGAACAGTAATTAAAGTTTATTTGTAAAATTTATTAGTTTAATTTCTCCTTAATTACTTGAGCAATTAATTCCAAATTTTGTATGTTAATATAATGGGATGGCTTCTGCATCCCATGATTATCATGGGATTTATTGCTCACTTAATTAGAAAAATTTACTAATTAAACCTTAACTACTCTTTTAAGTCAATTAATGATTAGTTAATCCCATGAATAGTAACAAATTGGTTAATTAAGTTTATTAATCATTGTTCAACAATAAGTGAACTAAGGAATAGGTTGGGACCCCATTCCTAAGTTCATTTCACCTTCTTTTTTAAATGAAATTATTTAAGATTTAACTAATTAATTAAATCACTTAATCAAATTGAAATCATAATCACATCGACCTTAATTAATTAAATCTTGGGGTAGATCTTTGGGTGTTTAACCTAAAGGAGTTTGATGAAATTATGGTTAGTCCACATGTGTGGGAAAATAATAAGACTAATTAATTAAGTTCCTTAATCTATCTAACTATAAATCATAAGCCATTAGGCCCCTTTTATTTTCTAGGATCATTGCAAGTTTATTTTCCATGCATATCATGTTGGCTTATAATTATTTAGTTAATTACTTTAAGGTGATATAGGTAAGGGGTAATTAATTAATTAAGGGTATAACTTAATTAACCCATAAAATCAACATAATTACATTTCCTTAAATTAAATCAAATCATAAATCTGGAAATGGGTTTAAAACAATAAGTGATGATTTCTCTTCTCCTCTTTAAATCAAATCAAATGAAAAACTTAATTAATAAAGAAGCTTTGGTTTTCTTTAAATAATCTTATTTGATTTGATTGCCCTTAAGAACTAGTTTGGTTGAATGAATGACATGTTTATATTTGATTATCCTCTTTCCAATCATGTTAAATTTGGTATGTCATTTGAATTCATGCATCCATCTTTTCAAAATCAAGTAAAATAAAATAGATTTCCTTTATGTAAGCTTGCATGTGTGAATTTAATTTAATATATGTGGCTATTATTATTACTATTAAACCAAATGTATCTTTCAAAAGCTTATAAATGAATAATAATATGTGTTATGATGCCAATTATAAATACATAAGAAATGCATGTGTTTATAGCTTAAGTGTAAGAATGTTGAGTTCTCATTCCTCTATTCATGTGTTGATTTATATAAGATAGAATGGTAATGGGTATATAGTCTGGACATCCCGAGAACATGAGGCTTTAGCTAGCCCCAAGGAGGTCATTTGATTACCTCACTTCCCTGGTTTAACAACGGCACATACCCATTTGATTTCATTATTATGTATTTCAACATTAGAATTAGGACAGTGTTTTAATTCATATATATAAATGATTCAATAAAAAAATACAATCTTTGCATGGTTTTCGTTCTCTCATTTATGTATACATCCATGTGTGTCCAAGAAAAGCGACATCCATATGAGGCTTTAGTTAGCCCCAAGGAGGTCATTTGATTACCTCACTTCCTAGTTTAACAATGACATGTACTTTCTTATATCTTTGTACATGCATATGTATATGTGATTAGTGAATGAAAATCCCATTTTACATTAAAATTTCATCCATTCATAATTGACTAAGTGGTTGAATTAATTAGCCATATGATTTGGAGCTTACTTTTTATGTTCATGTATACGAATTTACATATGTTTAAATGCAAATGGGTATATAGTTTGGACATCCTTAGAATACTAGGATTTAGCTAGCTTCAAGGAGGTCATTTGATTACCTCACTTCCCAGGTTTAACAACGACACATGCTTATTTAATTTTATTCTTATTTCATTTTGTATAAGAATTTGGATAAAGTTTTAAATTATTATGTTTAAATAATTCATTCAAATAAAATAGAAATTCTAAACATACACATATATTCATCATTTAAGTGTGCTAAAATATGTTGCATGTATAGATACACTTAGGATTAAATCATAAGCATGTTACATGTGATGGAAAGGATTGATTTAATATGTCATGTGGTAGTAATTCAATTAAATTAAACTTAAGATGCCTTTCATTTTGAATAGGATTATTTAAAGTGAACCTAAACTTAAGATTAATTAAATCATTTAATAAGCCATTCAATAAAGGGAACTAAATCAAAATAATATACTTTAGAAAGTGACTTAAGGTAGGGATGAAAGAAGGAAATCCTCTTTTCCTCTCTTTATACCACTTAGTTGTTAAGTGTAATCAAACGAAACAAAAGAAAATATAAATTAAAATTCTCAAATCAATTAAACTACTTCATGTGAACTCAACCTTTCATGTTAAATTGAATTCTTCTATACATAGAAAATACAACACTAATGCCTAACAAGACTTACCACACAAGCCTTAATACATACATTAGAATTAAGTCACCACTTCTAGCTCTAAGCTAGGACGGTGAATGATGTGTATGTTTTCTTTCATGATGTATTATTTTAGATTGTTTGTTAGGGTGTATGCTTCATAGTTTGGTTGATTGGCGAATATTAGCCTAATCATATTCTCTGTAGGTGATTATGCTTAAGGAATGCTTAAAAATAAATATGAATGCAATTTTTGCAGGTTGCTTAAATCCTTAAGCATAATGAAAGTTAGGACATGTGGGCTTAGTTACCCATGTGTAAGGTGCTAAGTCCAAATTATAAATACAACAGCTTAGGATTATTTGTATATTTAGCTAACCTATATTTTACAGGTGTAGTAAGATTTACTTTTCCCACATAAGTATAATTATTACAATAGGAATTAGGATTAGAGCTATGAGGGATTAGGATGAGCAGTGGCCAGAAGGCTTTATCTTGGGGTGCCCGGTGATGCCTTTGAAGAAAGCACCATCCAAATCAAAGAAGGAACCAAATCAAAAATGGAGATATGAAGAAAGAAGACCCTCATATCATTAAATACAATTATAATTATTCTTTCATATTCCAGGTTGTATGAGGGAAGATTTCGGATACCCATCTTTTCTCTTTTTTGGGTTATGCGGTAGTACACCATCCTTCTATTCTTTTATGATAGTTTATATAATTGTTTGATGTTATGTTTACATTGTGCATTAGGATGGCATGCTTTTCATAGTTTCTTAAGTGACTGATGCTTTAATGTGTAGCTTGGATATGATTAGGTTCTTAGGATAAAAATAACTTTTCTACCAAACTAATCACTCATAACTAAATTTTAAATAACTCATAACCTCATCATAAAGCCTAATACATAAATAAGATAATTACAAGATCTAGCAACCTCTTAGCTCTATGGTTGTATATTTCAAATCATGCATGCATATTCTTTCTCTCTTGAACATGAAGGATCTCCATCCTTGCACGATAAAGGAATGCTTGACCTTTACGAGCATCCCTTGTGGTGGAGAACACCTTCTTCTAGTTGATTTGACCCATAACCTATTTCATCATGCATTTAGGCATAAGAGATCCTAAAGTCTCTGTCAAAATGATGTGTCTAAAATGAAATAAAATTTGAAAAGATTTTGCATCTATAGATTAAGTCATAAGCTCATACCACTCATGCTCTAGTCTCTTATGGAGTGTGTTTAGGACTTTAGTCTCTTTCTAATTAAATAAGTGCCCTAGCTATCTTACAATTCATAAGATAAAACTACATGGTTTTAAAATCATAGGAAGAGTTAGCTGACGGCCACTCCAGGTGGTTATAAGTCTAGAAGTCAGACAATTTATTCTCTCTTGGGAGGTAAACCCTTATGTCCACCCGTCGCTTAGATTTAGGTCACACTAAAGCTCCCTAGATTTAGGATCTGAGGTAGCTATTTTCTTCGGGCTATGAGCTTAAATTCTCACCCTTAAGCATTCCCATAATCTTGTGTTGGTTGATTATAAGCCCTAGTAATCTAATTAAATTTCAACTCAAAATATATAAATCTCCTCAACTTTAAAATTATAAAGCCCAACCATAGGATTGATTTAAATTCTCACTAGGCTTCTTAGTATCATGAGCATTTCGTACTTATTTCATTTGAATTCCAAACATAAGTCTTCTCCTTGAGCTTTCCAAATTGATTTTACAACCAATCTTTTGATAGTCTAACCTTGAAATCTTTAGAGATGATAATTGTCTACTTTTAATGAGTATTCTTAGGAAATTTCTTTTCCTAAGATGTAATTAACTATGGAGGCTTGCCTCCATATGAAACTTAAGAACCTGGTTTAACATAAACCCTACTTTATTCATCCATATAATGTAGGAGAAAAATCTCTCGTACATTCGAAGACCCATCATGCCTTAGGAGTCCTTATTATATGATTAGGTCCATTATAGGGTGATGCCTCTATCTTTTGAGATAGTACATCATACCTCAATGTTATACTTGATCACCTCAAAAGTACCCCCCCCAGCCTGCCATACATTCAAAAATAAACAATACAAGGCTCTCTCGCCTTGTTCATTGATTCCTCTCAACATCATCCTTTCTTTTTCGAGTTTAGAGATGTTGATCCTCAAGTAGGCAAGGGTTCTTAGACTCATAATGTTGATTGATACATCTGGGTCAACCAAAACTCTAGATAACTTGTATCTGCCAACATCCATTGTAATGTAATGAGGTGGTTATGCTTAGTTGTCCCTAAAAGTAAGTCTTTATTCTTTGAATGTAACTCTTAAGATGTCCTTGTGGCATGCTCCTCTTTAGTACTGGTCAACTGAGCTAAGCATATCTCTAGATCAAGTAATGCCTTGATTAGACATTTCTTTATCTCTTTGGATAAGATAAGGGCATTATAAATGCTTAACTTATTTGAAAACTTTCTAAGGTGAGTTAGGACATTATAATCAACTCGGCTTGGTCACCAACAAGCATATCCATGGGTGGAGCATCCTATGGAGTGGCTATCTGTTCAGTGGAACCAATGACTTGATTACCCTTATCCTATAGGTGCTACCCTAGGAGGTAGAACTTTGCCACTATGTAGGTTGACTTTAGTGACTTCTTAGAATGATGAGCTTGTGGAAAGTTTTACCTTCTTATCGGGCATACCAACTTCTCCTATGGGATCCTTAGAGTTAGTTGACTCCAAGTCAATCTCAAGAGGTGGACCTGATTAATTTAGAGAAGGATAGTTTGACTCTAAACTAGAAAAGATGATCAGAACTACTAGAGCTATTATTTTTATTTAGACCTAGAGAGCTTTCAATAGGAATAAAATCAAGAGCAACAGAAGTGGACAATATATAAGTAGAATTAGCTTTCTTCATTAATTTCTTTTTAGGTAGAGGTACATGACAGAAATAAAGTAAAGTAAGTGGAGTAAGGGATTTAATGCCCTTATCCATAGATACAGCGCTCCTGCCGGAAGAAGAGGAGCTAGCAGAAGAGGTGGTAGTTGCAACGGTGGAGGGAGTATTTGACTCAGGCGGTGGCTACACTACGGACTATCAGGGCAAGTATGGTGAGGCTCTGCTCTGGTGGTTCACCCTCCCCGAGTTGTCTTTTGCAACTAGAAAACCTTCCTTTGTGTTGGAGGTTTGAGCTACTTTAGGAACCTGCAAAGGAAGCTTCTTGATCTTAGAAATGATCTTCATAGAGGTTCTGGATAAGGAGACATCCTAACCTTCTTTGGTCATAAGAGGATTGCAAGTATCCCCAAGGATTACTCTAACTAAACTAGATGATTATTCAAATAAGTATTCTTTAGGGATAACTATGGATCTCAACTTGTAGCTGCGATCAAGCTATTCCTTAAAAGTGATACAATCCTCTAAGACATGGCATAACATGCGATGGTAAGGGAAATAGTTAGGATCATCGCTCTTGCTCACTTCTTCGGCCTCTTAGGCTCTAGTAACTGAAAGTCAAGTTTCTCTAAGAGATCCTTAAAGATTTTTCTAACTACATCCCTCTTGCATGAATAAGGCTTATTCAATATATCGGCAAGAGTAGGTGGAAAGTAGCTACCTGGCAATGGATATGAATACCGCTATTGGGTAGGCTACTGAGGTGGTGGAAATGATCATTGTGTCAGCTACGATGGCCAGTATGATGGCTGAGGCGGTGGAAGATGAGGTGGCAAAAGAGGCTGCTAAGCTCGTAGTCTCTCATAGTGAAATCTGGCTGGTTGCTTCCCTCTATTCACTGACACAACTGTTCCTGACTTCTTCTTAAACACCTTCTGCAGCTTAGGCCTAGATGATTGGTCGAGAAAGGGCAACTGTTTGACTTCCTCTTGTAGGCTAGCCGCCTTGTTGATTAAGTTATCGAATGTTTTGATGGTAAAGTACTTAAGCATGAAGGCGACCGGGGCATGAATATTCTTGAGAAGAATCTTAATGGCATGCCATTCGGATAGTGTGGTTTGCATTTCATGCTCAGGTTGCTTGAGTAATCAACAAAGGACTCGTTGAGTTTCTATTTCTCTACAATGAGGTCACCTACAATCACCCTCTGCTAAGCTCTAGAAAACCTCTTGACGAAGAGGTGCTCCAACTCAGCAAATGTCTTCATCGAACCGTTGGACAGTTTGGTGCACCAATCAAATGCAAAACTTGATAGACTGCTAACGAAAAGGTGGAAGAGGAGAGCATTGCTACCAACGATGTTGCAACAGCCGGCTCTAAAGTGTGCAATGTGTTATTGTGGGTTCCCACTGCCATCAAAAATCTTAAAGGATGGTGGCACAAAACCCTAAATAAAATAAAAACTAAATAAAAACCTAAACCTAAGAAATAAACCTAAATATAAATAAAAAATAAAACCTAAATCCTAAAATAAAAAAAATCTAAACCTAAAATAAATGAATTCAAATAAACATGGACCTAAACTAAAATAAACTAAACTAAAATAAATAAAACATAAACCTAAACCCTAAACAAAATAAAATAAAATAAAATAATCCTAAACCAAAACTAAAAAATAAAATCTAAAAATTAACATAAAATAAAAACCAAAAACCTAAACCTAAAAAAATAAAATAAAAACTTAAAAATAAAAAAATAAAAAATAAAACCTAAACCTAAAAAATAAAATAAAAATAAAACAACACTAAAAAAATAAACCTAAACCTAAAAATAAAAAACCTAAATTAAAATAAATAAAACAAAAATAAATAAACTAAACAAAATAACAATTAAAAAAAATAAATCTAAATAAAAAAAAAAAAAAATAAATAGTAAAATAAATACAAAATAAACTAAATAAACCTAAACGGTTTGCTTAATTAAAAAAAAACCTTGTACCCTAAACCATCCCTACTACCCAAATAATATCTAATCTAGCCCTACCTTAACGTAACCCACTGGGCCTTAAACCCTGATCCCCATTGACCCAAGCTAGGCCCTACCACAACCCTCCCTGAGCCCTAATGACTTAGGCCTAATGGATACTGGGCCCTGGGCCCAGGCCCTACCACTGAGCTGAGCCATGATCCAAACCCTGGGCCTAACCTGGGCCCTGGGCCAGGCCACAGGCTGAGGCTGGGCACAAACCCTGGCCCTGGTGACACAAAACCCTACACTGACCCACAGAGCCTGGGCCTGAGCCCAGACCATAGGCCAAGATCCCTGGGCCACACCATAAACCTGGGCCCTAAAATCGATAACTACCAAGCCAAATAAAACTAAAATATTATAAATAAAGGCCTAAATAAAATAAAATGACCTAATAAATAAAATAATAAAATAAAATATAAACCTAAACTGAAACCTAAACTAAAACCTAAATATTAAATAAAATAAACTAATAATAATATTAAAATAAAATAAATCAAAACCTAAACTAAATAATAAAATAAACCTTGGATAAAACCTAAATAAAATAAAAAGCGGACATAAAATAAAAATAGAAAAAAAATAAAAATAAAATAACATAAAACTAAATAAAAAAGCCTAAAAATAAACCTTGAAATAAAACCTAAAATAAAAAAATAAAATAAACCTAAACCTAAAGTAAAATAAATAAAAGCTAAACCTAATCTAAAATAAACTAAACCTAAACCTAAACTTAAACTAAATAAAAAAAATAAAATAAAGTAAAATAAACCTAAACCTAAACTAAAAATAAAACCTAAAAATAACCCTAAATAAAAATAAAACCAATACTAAAATAATAAAATAAAACCTAAACCTAAACCTAAAAATAGAAAATAAAACCAAAACCTAAAAATTAAAATAAAAATAAAACTAAACTAAAAAATAATCTTAAACCTAAAAAATAAACTAAAATAAAAAACTAAACATAAATAAATAAACCTAAAGTAACTAAATAAATTAAAAAATAAACATAAACCCTAAAACCTAATAAACCTAAACCTAAACCTAAAGCATAAGAATGGGCAGAACCTTAATGGTAGGAACATCACCGTCAACCAGGCTTAGTCTAGATCTAGTGGTGGAGGCAAAGGCGGAGGCGGTTATCACAATGGTGGTGGGGGATCTGGAGGTACTGGTTGATATGGAGGTGGCGGTCAGAGCAGTGGTGGTTATGGAGGTGGGAGGAGCGACGAAGGTTATAGCAGTGGTTGTGATGGAGTGAGAGATCAGGGAGATGATGGGGATCCACTGAGGCTAGAGTGGTTCTAAAGAACTAGAAATCGAAGACGTCGATCTGCTAATGGAACTGTCTTTACAATAGAGATAGTTCTAGTAATCTAGTGTTTTAGATTCACTTTATTGCTTATTTTTGATCTATGTTGTGGCTTGTGTCTTAGAAAACTTGGTGTGTTACTTGGTTATGGAGGCGGGAGGAGCGACAGAGGTTACAGCCGTGGTGGTGGTGGAGGGAGTGATCGGGGATATGATGGTGGATCCAGCTACTCGAGAGTGTGAGGTGGTTCTAATGGGACTAGAGAAACTAAAGAATGACCGATCCGATCTACTGCTTAAGGAACTATGTCTTTACAGTAGAGGCAATTCTAGTTATCTAAGGTTTTTTATTTGCTCTATGCGTGCTCATTTTTTATCTATGTTGTCGCTTATGTGTTAGAAAATTTGTGTGTTACTTGGTTGATGGAATCGAAAAGAAGAAATGCTGAATATGAATTTGTTCTCTTTTAAAAAAAAAAACCCTAAACCCTAAACTAAACAACCCACTAAACTAAAACCCTAAACCCAAACCCTCCTAAACCTAAACCCTAAACCTAAACCACTAAACCTAAACCACCCCTCACCAACTAAACCTAAACCCAAAAAAAACCTTATATTCTCCTCAGACCCTCATCTAAAACTCTAAACCTAAACCCTAAACCTAAACTAAAAAAAACCTAACGAAAATAAATAAACCTAAAATTAATAAACTAAATGAAATAAAATAAACCAAAATAAAAAAAAATAAACTAAACTAAAATAAATAAATAAATAAACTAAATAAATTTAAGCCTACCTCTTGATTTAATTTTTTTTTTAAAAAAAGCTCTAACACTAAACCCTAAACCCCAAATCTTAAACCCAGACCACTAAACCCTAGACCTCCATGCCCTGAGCCCCCAAACCCTAAACTAATCAAATAAAACACAAAACCTAAAAACCTAAAAACCTAAACCTAAACTAAATAAAACCAAAAATTAAAATAAATAAAAAAACATAAACCTAAATAAAAGAGAAAATTAAAATAAAATGAAAACCTAAATGTAAACCTAAACCTAAACTTACAAATAAAATAAAATTAAAATAAAAACTAAATAAAAAATAAATAAATAAATAAATACCTAAACTAAACTAAAAAAATAAACCTAAAAAAAAAAACCTAAATAAAAAAATAAACAAAAAATAAAAAATAAAAAAACCAAAATAAAATAAAATAAAACTAAATAAATACCTAAACCTAAAATATGAACCCAAAATAAACACAAAATAAATAAACATAAAACTAAACTAAAACCTAAACCTAAAATAAATAAAAAATAAACTAAACATAAACTAAAATAAACTATACTAAAATAAATAAAACCTAAACTTAAACCAAAAATAAAGTAAACCTAAATCCTATACTAAATAATATAACAAAAACTAAAAAAGCCAAAACCTAAACTAAAAATAAAACCTTAAAAAAAACCTAAAATAAAAACCTAAAACCAAAATCTAAAATAATAAAATAAAAACCTAAAAATAAAAAATAAAACCTAAACCTAAAAAATAAAATAAAAATATAAATAAACTAAAAAATAAACTTAAACCTAATAATTAAACAAAAATGAAAATCCTAAACTTAAATAAATATACCTAAAATAATAAACTAAACTAAATTAAAAATAAATAAAAATAAAAAATAAAATAAACTACATTAAATAAAAATATAACTACTAAAATGGCTACTTGCCAGTTTGCCTTTTTTTAAAATCCTACCCTGACTAGGACAATCTGGCTAAATCCTAAACTAGGCTGGCTCATGACTTACATCCCAGGCCATGACAGGCCATGGGCCTTAAATGATCCTAAATCACTCCCTGGGCCCTACCCAACCACCCAGGCCAACCCTAGGCTGAACTAAATCACACCATATACAACCCTAAACCTAGGCCAACCCTAAAATGTGATCCAGGCCACTAAACCCTAAACTTAGGCCACAGGCCATGAGCCCTGAGCCACACCCAAAGATCTTGGGCTCTAAACTAAATCCCAGACCTACCCTAGGCCATTAGCCTTAATTAACTGGCCTAAGCCACAACCCAAAAGCTAAACCTACTAAAATAAATGAACTTAAAATAAATAAATTAAATTAAATAAAAAAATAAACCTAAATCAAAATAAAGATAAATAAAATAAAATAAATAAAAAATAAACAAAATAAAATTAAACCTACCACTTGACTTAATTTAAAAAAATAAATAAAATAAAATAAAATAAACCCTAATCCTAAACCCTAAAACCTATAACCCTAAACTTTCATGGACCCCACCCAAAACTACCTGGATACTGATCACTAACCCAAACCACAAAACCTAAACCTAAACAAATTAAAACCTAAAAATAAAATAAATAAAGACCTAAGCCTAAATAAATTAAAATAAAATAAAAACCTAAACTAAAACCTAAACCTAAAAAAATACAATAAAAAATATAAACTAAACTAAAATAAAATAAATAAAAATCTAAACTAAAGTAAATAAAATAAAATAAAAACTAAACAAAAAATAAAAATAAAATAAACTTAAACAAAAAATAAAATAAAAAACTAATCCTAAAATATAAACCTAATAATAAAACCTAAAAAAAACCTAAACCTTAAACTTAAAAAGAAAAACCTAAATCGAAAATAAGTAAAATAAAATAAATCTAAACCTAAAATAAAATAAACTTAACTAAAATAAATAAAACCTAAACCTAAACCTAAAATAAACTAAACATAAACCCTAAGCTAAATAAAATAAAATACACTAAAAACACACCTAAACCTAAACTAAAAATTAAAACCTAAAAATAAATCTAAAAGAAAAACCTAAAACCTAAACCTAAGAAAATAAAATAAAACCCTAAACCTAAACCTAAAATTAAAAAATAAAACCTAAACCTAAAAAATAAAATAAAAATAAAACTAAACTAAAAAATAAACATAATCTAAACTTAAACCTTAAAATAAACTAAAATAAAAAAGCTAAACTTAAATAAATAAACCTAAAATAAACTAAATAAAAGGAAATTAAAATAAAAAATAAAATCTAAAATAACTAAAAAATTAAAATAAAATAAACCTAAACCTGGGTTTTTTTTAAAGAACCCAACCAAACCCCAGGCTTACCCTAAATCCTGACCCACCCTTAGATCATGACCACTGGCTGATGCAACCTACTGAGCCCTAAACCTAGATCACGGACCCTTTGCCCTATGACAGCCCAGGCCATGAGCCCTAAACCCTAAGATCTCTAAACCCTAAATCCAACTCTGACACTAGCTAAAGCTAGGCCCTAAGCTTTAAAACCCAAACCCTAAAGCTGAGCTACCCTACCCTAAACCTGAACCCTACACTACCTTAAACACTAGACCCTGGGCCCTAAACCACAAAACCCTAAAGCCTAAAACCCTGACCATACCCTAATCCAGGCCCTAAACTCACTAAAGTCTGACCCTAAAAAATAAATAAATAAAACTTAAACTAAGATGAATGGATAAAATAAAAATAAAACTTAAACCTAAACCTTAAAATATAAAATAAAATAAAATAAACTAAAATAAAATAAATAAAACCTAAACTAAATTAAAAAATAAAATAAATCTAAGAATAAAAAACCCAAATAAAATAAAAACTAAATGTAAAATAAAAATAAAATAAACCTAAAATAAAATAAAAACTAAATAAAAACCTGAACCTAAAAATAAATAAAAATTAAGAGCAAAACCCTAAATTAAAAAGAAAACTAAACTTAAAATAAAAATAAAATAAACATAAACCTAAACTAAAATAAACTAAACTAAAATAAATAAAACCTAAACCATAAACTTAATAAAATAAAATAAACTAAAAATAAACCTAAGCTTAAACTAAAAAATAAAACCTAAAAGTAAACCTAAACCTAAAAAACCTAAAACCTAACTAAACTAAAACCCTAAATAAAACCTAAAAATAAAAGAAAGATAAAACTAAAATGAAAACTAAATAAAAAATAAAAATAAAGTAAACCTAACATATAATAAAATGAAAACTAAAAAAATCCTAAACCTAAAAATAAATAAAAAATAAAACCTAAACCTAAAATAAAGTAAATAAAATAATCCTAAACCTAAACTAAATAAAATACACTAAATTAAAATAAAAATAAGCCTAAATAAAAATAAAAAGTAAAATAAATAAAAAATTAATTAAATAAACTAAAAAAACCCTAACTTGTCAGTTTACCTACAACAACAACAATAACAACAACTACAAGCCTTTATCCCACTAAATGGGGTCGGCTACATGAATTGTTCGTCTCCATTATGACCTATTGTGGTCAGATTCTCATTTAATTCAAATATACTAAGTTCATTTTTTCTACATCTTAACCAAGTCTTTTTAGGTCTACCTCTACCTTTCTTAACATAAGGTAAATCTAATTCATCTACTCTCCTAATCGGGTCATCGGACAGCTGATGCTTTATGTGTCCAAACCATCTAAAGTGGCTCTCTCTAATCTTATCATCCATTAGAGCTACTCCAACTTTCTCCCGAACATACTCATTTCACATTTTATCTCTAAGAGGAAAGCCACTCATTCACCTGAGCATCCTCATCTCTGTAACACTTCACTTAGTCTTATGCTTCTCTTTTATTGGCCAACATTCTGCACCATAAGTCATTGCAAGTCTTCCACCATCTTATAAAATTTTCCCTTAAGTTTAGGTGGAACTTTTCGATCACACAACAAGCCAGATGCATTTCTCCATTTAAACCATCCAACTTAAATTCTACTAATAACATCTCCATCTATTTCACCATCATTTTCAACAATAGAGCCTAAAATGTCACAAAACTACCACTAGAACTTCCACAACTAAAATTACACTCCATATATTTAGTATTAGATCTACTTAAACAAAACATTTAGACTCTAATGTTGACCTCCACAATTCAAGTTTCTCTTGGACTCTCTCTATAGTCTTATCAACAAGAAGAATGCCATCAATAAAAAGCATACACAAAGGTACATATTCCTGTATATGCCTAGTAAGAACATCCATAAATAAAGTAAAAAAGATAAGGGCTTAAAGTTGATCCTTGATGTAATCCAACTGAAATAGGAAAATATTTTATCAATCCTCATTGTGTGTGGACACAAGTAACAGTTATAGTATACTTATCCTTAATGACTTGAATATAGCCAATATTAACTCATTTCTATTCTAGAACTCTGCAAAGAACATCTCTTGAAACTTTATAATAAGCATTATCTAAATCAATAAATATCATATGTAGATCCTCCATACTTTCTCTATACTTCTCCATCAAACCTCTTAACAAATGTATAACATCCATAGTAGATCTACCTGACTGATTGTGAGAAACTTTTGTATCACATCATAACCTATGCTCAATTACTCTCTCCCGTAACACATTAACTTAATTCTGCTATAATTTGCACACTCTTGTGCATCACCTTTATTCTTAAATATAGGAACCAACAAACTCTTTCTCCACTCATCTAGCATCCTTTTAGTCTTTAAAATAACATTAAAAAGATTTGTAAGCCAAGAAATTCCTTGATCTCCTAAACAATTCCACACTTCTATTAGAATATCATCAGGTCTTACTATTTTTCCACATTTCATTTTCTTTAAAGCATCTCTAACATCAAACTTACTAATATGACAATAAAAATAAAATTCTCTATTTTTGTTTAGGGTATTAAGGTTGCTAAAATCAATTGTACTTTCAGATCCTTCATTGAAACTTTATCAAAATATCTCATCCACCTATTTTCAATATCCTTTTCTAAGAAAACCACTTTATTATTTTCATCCTTAATATACCTCACTTGAACTAGGTCTTTACTTCTCCTCTCTTTGGTTGGCTAACTTGTACATATATCTTTCACCTTCTTTGATATCTAATCTATTGTATAAATCACTAAAAGCAAAATTTTTTGCATCATATATTGCTTTCTTAGAATCTCTGCAGGCCACTTTATATCTTTTTCAATTCTCTAAATTTTTACATCTAAACTAAGTTTTATAACAATGCTTCTTATTTCTTATCTTTTCTTTCACACTCTGACTCCACCACTAACTATTTTTTATTAAAAGAACCTTTTCCTTTTGATTCTCAAAGCACATTTTTAGCAACTTGCTTAATTTCACTTGCTACTTTTTCCCACATAATATTAGCTTCCTTATGAACATCCCAAATTCTAAGCTCTTGTAGCTTGCTCTTAAAATTAATTTTATTTGTGTTCTTTAAGTGTCCCCATCTAATCCTAGGACAATAATTTGATTTATTTTTTCCTTTTACAATCTTTCATCTTAAAATCTAAAACTAACAATCGACGTTGGGCACTTAAACTTTTACTTGGAATGACCTTACAATCTTTACAATCTAAATGATCTATGTTTCTTATCAGAAAATAATCAATCTGTGTTTTACTAGATCCATTTTTATAAGTAATAATATGTTCATCTCTTTTCTTATATAAAGTATTAGCAACTACAAAATCATAAGCTAAGGAAAAATCTAACATAGTCCTACCTTCTTCATTAGTCACTCCAAATCCATAACCACCATGAATACTTTTAAAATCTTCTACCACTCTACCAACATGTCCATTTAAATCTCCTCCAATAAATACTTTTCTTCAAGAGGTATCTTTTGTATTAATCCATCTAATTCATTCCAAAAAAAATGAATTAATAAACCCTAAACTGGTTTAACTAAATTTAAAAAAAAATAAACCCTACAACCCTAAATCATAAACCTTAAATTACCCCAAATCCTAAACCCTAAATCCGGAACCCTAAACTAACCTGAACCCTAAGCTAAACATAAACCCTAGAACCTAAACCCTAAACCCTAAAACCCTAAACCCTAAAATCTTAAACCCTAAAATCCTAAATCCTAAAACCCTAAATCCTAAATCCTAAACCCTAAACCCTAAAACCTAAGCCTTAAACCCTAAACATTAAACCCACAAGGCCAGGCACTACCCTAAATCCCAGGCCTTACCACTAGAAGCTAAAACCTAAACTAAACTAAATAAAAATAAAATAAATCAAAATAAAATAAAATAAACTATAAATAAATAAAAAATAAACCTAGGCCACTATTTAAAATATTAAAATATATGTAATAAAAATGCTACCACACCCTAAACCTAAACCTACTGGCCCCAGGCCCTAAAGCCCCCCAGGCCCTGGGCCTTGGGCCCTGACCACTGATCCTGATCCACTGACCACAACCTAAATCTAAACTAGTACCTAAAATAAAATAAATAAATAAACCTAAACCTAAATAAAATTATATAAAATAAAAACCTAAACTAAAACCTAAACTTAAACCTAAACCTAAAACTAAAATAAAATTAAAAAATGAAAAAATAAACTAAAATAAAATAAATAAAAACCTAAACTAAACTAAAAAATATAATAAACCAAAAAAACCTAAATAAAATAAAAACTAAATGAAAAATAATAATAATAAAATAAATAAAATAAAATAAAAACTAAATAAAAACCTAAACCTAAAAATAAATAAAAAATAAAACCTAAACCTTAAACATAAAAAAGAAAAACCTAAATTTAAAATAAATAAAATAAAATAAACCTAAATCTAAAATAAAATAAAACCTAAACCTGAACCTAAATTAAACTAAACTAACACCCTAAAACAAATAAAATAAAATAAACTAAAAAAACCTAAAATAAAAACCTAAAACCAAAATTTAAAAATAAAACCTAAACCTAAAAAATAAAATAAAAATAAAACTAAATTAAAAAATAAACATAATCATAAGCTTAAACTTAAAAAATAAACTAAAATAAAAAAGCCTAAACTAAAATAAATAAACCTAAAATAAACTAAATAAAAAAAAAAAAATAAATAAATAAAAAAAAATAATAAATATAAAAAAATAAATAAACTAAAAAAAACTAAACTTATTGGTTTGGGATTAAAATAAAACCCTAAACTTTAAAAGGCTAAACCCTAAACCATAAATCCTACCCTCCAGACCACTAAGGCTAGCTGAGACCATGGTTTATCCTGAGCCATAGCCAAATCCACCTCCAGGCAGGCCACTGAGCCTAAACCTGAGCCAGGCCCTGGCCACTGACCCTAACTTAGGCCCAGGCCACAAGACCTGACCCTAGACTAAACTACATGACTCACACTGAGCCACTGAGCCTAGGCCAACCCAGATCCTGGTGGGGCTAAACTGCCACACAGGCCTGGGCCAGCCAAACCCTAGCCTAAACCACTAACACTATCATAAATATGAGCCCTACCACTAAACCTAAACCCTAACAACCTAAAACCTAACAAAGTAAATAAAACCTAAAAAAATAAAAAACCTAAACATAAATAAAATAGAAATAAAATAAAACCTAAACTAAAACCTAAACCTAAACTTTAAAGAAACTAAAATAAAATAAATGAAAACCTAAACTACAAAAAAAATAAAATAAACCTAAGAATAAAACCAAAATAAAATAAAACTAAATGTAAAATAAAATAAAATAAACCTAAAATAAAATTAAATAAAAACTAAATAAAAAAAATTAAACCTCAAAATAAAACTAAAATAAATAGAAATTAAAACCCAAACCCTAAACTAAAGAAAAAACTTAACCAAAATTAAAATATAATAAACAAAATAAAGTAAACCTAAACCTAAACTAAAATAAATAAAAGCTAAACCTAAACCTAAAATAAACTAAACCTAAATCCTAAAGTAAATAAAATAAGATATCTAAAATAAACCTAAACCTAAATAAAATAAAACCTAAAAATAAACCTATAATAAAACCTAAAACCTAAACCTAAACCACAAAGCTAAAATGCTAAAACTAAACTAAACTAAAAAACCTAAAATAAAATAAATAAAGAAAAAAATAAAATGAAAATTAAATGATAAATAAAAATAAAGTAAACATAAAATAAAATAAAATAAAAGCTAAATAAAAACATGTACCTAAAATAAAAACCTAAACATAAAACTTAAAAATAAATAAAAAAAATAAAACCTAAACCTTAAACTAGAAAAAAAAACCTAAACCTAAAATAAGCAAAATAAATTAATCCCAAACCTAAACTAAAATAAATAAAACCTAAACCTAAACTAAAATAAACCAAAATAATCCTAAACCTAAACTAAAATAAACTAAAATAAAATAAAGCTAAAAATAAATTAAAACTAAAAACCTAAAATAAAATAAAACTAAACCTAAAAATAAAAATAAAACTAAACTAAAATATAAACATAAACCTAAACCTAAAAGAAATTAAAATAAAATACCTAAACTAAAATAAATAAACCTAAAATAAACTAAATAAAATTAAATAAAATAAAAATAAACTTAAATAAAATAAAAATAAAATAAATAATAAATAAATAAATATAATCTAAACCTGTGGGTTTATCTAATTTAAAAAAACTTTAATAAGCATACCGGCAGGTACCTCTGAACTGCACTAACCTAACCATGGACCTGAGCTCCACAGGCCAGGCCATGGGCCTGACCCTAATCCATGGGCTCTACCTTAAACACTAAATCTGACCTGATCCAGGCTAAGGCTTTCCAGGCGGACCCCAGCCAAGAACGGACCACTGGGCCATACCAGGCTCACAAGATCCTGGGCCTAGCCTGGCACTGGGCCTAGCCCTAGCTGAGCCCTGGGCCACAGGCCAAGGCCCACTAAACCCACACAGGCTGAACTCAAACAGGCCATACCAACCCTGACCCACCTGAGCCACAAGATAAGACCTAAACCCAAATCTTAAACTAAACACTAAACTCACAAGACCCAAAAACTTAAACCTAAGAGTAAATAAAACCTAAATAAAATAAATAAAAAAACTTAAACAAAATTTAAAAAAATAAAATAAAACAAAATCTAAACTAAAACTTAAACATATACTTAAAAATAAAATAAAATAAAAATTGAAATAAACTAAATAAAATAAATAAAACCTAAAACTAAACTAAAAAATAAAATAAGGAAAAAACTTAAATGAAATAAAAATAAAATAAACTAAATAAGAAATAAAATATAAACTAAATAAAAACCGGAACCTAAAAAATAAACCTAAAAATAAAATCATAAACTAAATAAAAAATAGAACCCAAACCCTAAAAAAAAAAAACTAAACATAAAATAAAAATAAAATAAACAAAATAAAATAAACCTAAACTTAAACTAAATTAAACTAAACTAGAATAAATAAATCTTAAACCTAAACCTAAAATAAACCAAACTTAAACATAAAATAAACTAAACCTAAACCCTCAACTAAATAAAATAAAATAAACTAATGATAAACCAAAACCTAAACTAAAAAATAAAACCTAAGATTAAAACTAAAATAAAATCTTAAAAGCTAAACCCTAAAATGCTAAAAACCTAAACATAAACTAAATAAAACCTAAAAATAAAATAAATAAAAAAATCTAAACAAAAATAAATTGAAAGCTATATAAACAAGTAAAACTAAAATAAAATAAAATTAAAACTAAATAAAAACCTAAACCTAAAATATAATCCTAAAAATAATACATAAAAATAAATAAAAAATAAAACCTAAACTTTAAACTAAAAATAACCTAAACTTAAATAAACAAAAAAAAATAAACTTAAACATAAATTAAAATAAATAAAACCTAAACCTAAAATAAATTGTACCTAAACCCTAAACTAAATAAAATAAAATAAACTAAAAATAAATCTAAACATAAACTAAAAAATAAAACCATAAAATAAACCTTAAATAATAAGTTAAAACCTAAACCTAAAAAAATAAAATGAAAACCTAAACCTAAACATAAAAAATAAAATAAAAATTAAACTAAACTGAAAAATAAACATAAACCTAAACCTAAACCTAATAAATAAATAAAAATAAAAATCTAAAATTAAAATAAATAAACCTAAGATAAATAAAATAAAATGAATAAAAATAAAAAATAAATTTAAATAAAAATAAAATAAACTAAAATAAATAAAAAATAAACTAAATAAATTAGAAAAAACCCTAAACCTACTGGTTTACTTTATTTTTTTTAACTCTAAACCTTAAACGCAAAACCCTAAACCCTAAACCCTAAACTAACCCTTAACCATAAACCCTAAACCCTAATAATCCTAAATAAAGCTTAAAGTCTAAAGCCTGGGCTGACCTAAACCCTATCTAATCCTAAACCACTAGCTAAACTAAACCTTAAATCCTCCACATTAAAGCCAAAAACTCCTAATCCCCCTAAACCCTAAACCCTACCCTACTACACTACTATAAACCCTCCCTAACCCCAAAACCACGGACCCCTCCATACCCTAAACCTTAAACCCTAAAAACCTAAAAACCTAAATCAAAAGTAAATAAAACTTAAAAATAAAATAAAGAAAAAACTTAAACCTAAATAAAATAAAATAAAAACCTACACTATAACCTAAACCTAAACCTAAAAATAAATAAATTAAAAAAAATAAAAATAAACTAAAATAAAATAAATAATAGCCTAAACTATACTAAAAATAAAATAAACCTAAGAATAAAAAATCTAAATAAAATAAAACTAAACATAAAATAAAATTGAAATAAAATTAAAGTAAACCTAAAAAAAACTAAATAAAAACCTAAACCTAAAAAAATAAACCTAAAATAAATAAAAGTAAAACCCAAAACCTAAACTAAAAAAAAAACTAAACCTAAAATAAAAATAAAATAAACAAAATAAAATAAACATAAACCTAAACTAAAATAAACTAAACTAAAATAAATAAAACCTAAACCTAAACCTAAAATAAACTAAACCTAAATGCTAAATTAAACAAAATAAACATATGCCTAAACTAAAAAATAAAACCTAAAAATAATCTAAATAATAATAAAATGATAATTAAATGAAAAAAATAAAGTTAACAACAACAACAACAACAATAAGCCTTTATCCCACTAAGTGGGGTCAGCTTCATGAATCCTTCATCTCCATCGTGCCCTATTATGCGTTAAATTCTCATTTAATTCAAGTATGCTAAGGTCATGTTTTTATACACATTAACCATGTCTTTTTAGGTCTACCTCTACCTTTCTTAATATAAGGCAAATCTAATGCATCTACTCTTCTAATGGGGTCATCGGACGGCTGATGCTTTATGCGGCCAAACCATCTAAGGCAACTCTCTCTAATATTATCTGCCATTGGAGCTACTCCAATTTTTTTCCCGAACATACTCATTTCGCATTTTCCCGAACATCCAACTGAGCATCCTAATCTCTATAACACTTAACTTAGTCTTATGCTTCTCTTTTACTAGCCAACATTCTGCACCATACGTCATGGTAGGTCTTACCATAATCTTATAAAATTTTCCCTTAAGTTTAAGTGGAACTTTTCAATCACACAATAGGCCAGATGCATTCCTCCACTTCAACCATCCAACTTGAATTCTACTAATAACATATCCATCTTTTCACTATCATTTTGAACAATAGAGCCTAAATATCTCAATCACTCACCCTTATTAATGACTTGTTCACCTAATGTCACAACACTACCACTAGAACTTCTACAAATAAAATTACACTCCATATATTCAATTTTAGATCTACTTAAATGAAAACCTTTATACTCTAATGTTGACCTCCATAATTCAAGTTTCTCTTGGACTCCATCTCTAGTCTTATCAATAAGAAGAATGCCATCAGCAAAAAGCATACACGAAGGTACATCTTCTTGTAATACTTAGTAAGAACATCCATAAATAAAGCAAAAAAGATAAGGGCTTAAAGCTGATCCTTGATGTAATACAACTAAAATAGGAAAATATTTTGTCAATCCTCCTTGTGTTTGGACATAAGTAACAGCTCTATTATACATATCCTTAATGACTTGAATATAACCAATACTTGAAACTTTATCAAAAAACTTTCTCTAAATCAATAAATATCATATGTAGATCCTCCTTACTTTCTCTATACTTATACATCAAATCTCTTAACAAATGTATAACATCCATAGTAGATCTACCTGGCATGTAACCAAAAATCCTAAAATCCTAAACTTTAAAGCCTAAACCCTAAACCCTAAACCCTAAACTCTGAACCCTAACCCAAAGCCTAAAACCCTAAAACCCTAAACCCTAAAACCCTAAACCCTAAACTCTAAACACTAAACCCTAAATGCTAAACCCTAAAAACCTAAACCTAAACTAAAAAGACCTAAAACTAAAATAAATAAAAAACCTAAAACTAAATAAAATAAAATAAAAACTTAAACTAAAATTAAACCTAGAAATAAAATAAATAAATACATAAAAATAAACAGAAATAAAATAAATAAAAACCTAAATAAAAATAAAATAAACTTAAGAATAAAAAACCTAAATAAAATAAAAACTAAAAAAATAAAATAAAATAAAATTATAAATAAATAATATTTAATCCAAATATAAACTTAAACCTAAAACATAAACTTTAAAATAAAACCTAAAAATAAATAAAAAATAAAACCTAAACCCTAAACCTAAAATAAATAAAAATAAATAAAATAAAATAAACCTAAACCTAAACTAAAATAAACTAAACTAAAGTTAATAAAACCTAAACCTAATCTTAAAATAAACTAAACCTTAACATAAACCTAAATTAAATAAAATAAATTAAAAATAAACCTAAACCTAAACTAAAAAATAAAAGTTAAGAAAACTAAAATCAAAACCTAAAACATAAACCTAAAAAATAAAATAAAAATCTAAACCTAAACCTAAAAATAAAAAGAAAACCTAAACCAAAAAAAGAAAATAAAATAAAACTAAACTAAAAATTAAACCTAAACGTAGACCAAAACTTAAAAAATAATCTAAAATAAGTAAACCTAATATAAATAAATTAAAATAAATAAAATTAAAAAATAGATCTAAATAAAAATAAAAAATAATATAAAGTAAAATAAATAAAAAACCATAAACCCTAAATCCTAAACCGTAAATCCTAAACCTACAACCCTAAACCCTAAACCTTAAACCCTAAAACCCTAAACCTTAAACCTTAAACCCTAACCCTAAACCTTAAACCCTAAAAGCATAAACCCTAAAACCCTAAAACTTAAACCCTAAACCCTAAACCCTAACCCTAAACCCTAATCACTGAAACCCTAAACCTAAACCTAAAGTAACTAAATAAATTTTAAAAAATCGAAAGCCTAAAACCTAATAAACCTAAACCTAAAGCTATACCTTAAGAATTTGGAAAACATGGTAAGAACATCATCATCAACTAGGCTCAATCTAAGTCACGGTGGAGGCTAAGGAGACAGAGCTATCACAAAGTGGTGGTGGGGATCTGAGCTACCGGTGGATATGGAGGTGGTGGTGCAGGTTATGGAGGTGAGAGGAGCCGAAGGTTACAGTGGTGGTGACGGTGAGAGATCAAAGATATGATGGCGTAACCCACTACTAAGAGGGGGTAGTTCTGATAGAACTAAAGAAACTAAAATTCAATCGCTACTTATGAAATAGTGTCTTTATATTAGAGATGGTCCTACTTATCTAGGTTTTCGATTTGATCTATGGATGCTCATTTTGATCGCCACACTTGTGTCTTAGAAAACTTGGTGTGTTACTTGGTTGATAAAATCAAAAGAAAAATGTTGAATCTAAATTTGTTCTTGTTAAAAAAAAAAACTAAAACCTAAACCCTAAACTAATACATGAACCCTAAACCTAAAAGAAAACGAACCTAATCCTAAAACCCTAAACCAAAACCCTAAACCCTAAACCCTAAACCCTAAACCCTAAATCCTAAAACCCTAAACCTTAAACCCTAAACCCTAAAACCAAAACCCAGAACCCTAAACCCTAAACCCCTAAACCCTAAAAATTGAAAACCTAAACTAAATAAAACCTAAAAATAAAATAAATAAAAAACTAGATAAAAAAATAAAAAAATAAAAAAAATGAAAACATAAAATGAAACCTAAACCTAAACCTAAACCTATAAAGAAAATAAAATAAGAAATAAAAACCAAAATAAATAAAATAATTAAAAACCTAAACTAAACTAAAATATTAAAAAACTAAATAAAATAAAAAATTAAACCTAAAATAAAAATAAATTAAACTTAAAATAAAATAAAATAAAAACTAAATAAAAATTTAAACCTAAATAATAATAAAAAACCAAATAATAATTAAAAATAAATCCTAAACCCTAAACTAAAAAAAAATTAAACCTATAATAAAGATAAAATAAAGCTAAACCTAAAGTAAAATAAAATAAACTAAAATAAATAAAACCTAAACCTAAACCTAAAATAAATTAAACCTAAACTTAAACTAAAAAATAAAAAAAATAAACCTAAAAAAAAAAATCTAAAACCTAAGCCTAAAAAAATAAAATAAAAACCTAAACCTAACCAAGAAATAAAAAATAAAACCTAAACCTAAATAAAAAAAATAAAAACTAAACTAAACTAAAAATAAACCTAAACCTAAAAAAGAAACTAAAATTAAAACCTAAACTAAAATAAATAAACTTAAAATGAATAAACTAAACTAAATAAAAATAAAAATAAAAAGTAAATTAAACTAAATAAACTAAATAAAACTAAACCTAATAACAAATTAAAAAAAAAAAACCTAAACCCTAAATACTAAATCTAAACCTAAACCAGAAATAAAACTAACCCTAAACTAAACCTAAACTTAAAATAAATACTAAAACCCTAAAACTAAAAAAATAAACCTAAACCTAAAAAACCTAAATAAACCTAAACTAATAAACCCTAAACCCTAAACCTTAAACTAATCTTAAACTATAAACCTTAAACCTAAAGCTAAAAGAAACTAAACCTAAACCATAAAAACCCTAAACCTAACTAAACTAAATTTAAACTCAGAATAAAACCCTAAACCTTAAAGCTAACACTAAACTAAATCTTAAACCCTAAAGAACCATAAATCCTAAACCCTAAAACCCTAAACCCTAAACCATAAACCCTAAAAACCTAAAACCTAAACCTGAACTAAATAAAACTTAAAAATAAATAAAGAAAATCTAAACCAAAATAAAATAAATAAAAGAAAATAAAACTTAAAGTAAAATCTAAACCTAAACTTAAAAATAAAATAAAATAAAAAATAAAACTTAAACCCTAAACCCTAGACCCTAACCCTAACCCTGAAACCCTAAACCCTAAACCTTAAACTAATCTTAAACCATAAACCCTAAACCCTAAAGCCAAAAGCTTAAACCCTAAACCCCAAACCATAAACTAACCCTAAACCCTAAGCTAACCCTAAACCCTAAACCTTAAACCCTAAACCCTAAAAACCCTAAACCTTAAAGCCTAAACACTAAACCCTAAATCTTAAACCCTAAAGCTTAACCATAAATCCTAAACCCTAAAACCCTAAACCCTAAACCATAAACCCTAAAAACCTAAAACCTAAACCTGAACCAAATAAAACTTAAAAATAAATAAAGAAAATCTAAACATAAATAAAATAAATAAAAGAAAATAAAACTTAAAGTAAAATCTAAACCTAAACTTAAAAATAAAATAAAATAAAAAATAAAACTAAACTAAAATAAAAAATGAAAAACATTAACTAAACTAAAAAATTAAAATAAACCTAAGAATTAAAAACCTTAATAAAATAAATATTAAATGTAAAATAAAAATAAATAAACCTAAAATATAATAAAATAAAAACTAAATAAGAACCTAAACCTAAGAAAATTAAACCTAAAAATAAAACCTAATAAAAAAATAAAAAAATAAAACATAAACCCTAAGCTAAAAAAAACCTAAACCTAAAATAAAAATAAAATAGATAAAATAAAATAAACCTAAACCTAAACTAAAACAAATAAAACCTAAAAATAATTCAAAAATAAATAACCTAAAACCTAAACCAAAAAATTAACATAAAAACCTAAACCTAAACATAAAAAAGAAAAAAAATAAAACATAAACCTAAAAAAATAAAAATAAAACTCAACTAAAAAATAAACCTAAACCTAAAAATAAACTAAAATGAAATACTTAAACTAAAATAAATAAACTTAAAATAAACAAAGTAAACTAAATAAAAAGAAAAATTAACCTAAATAAAAATAAAAAGTGAAATAAACTAAACTAAATAAAAAATAAACTAAATAAACCTAAACCTACCATTTTACTTAATTAAAAAAACCTTAAACCCTAAATCCTAAACCCTAAACCCTAAACCGTAAACCTACAACCCTAAACCCTAAACCCAAAACCTTAAACCCTGAACCCTAATCTTAAACCCTAAATGCTAAAAGCATAAACCCTAAAACCCTAAACCCTAAACCCTAAACCCTAAGCCTAAACCCTTCACCCTAAACCCTAAACCCTAAACCCTAAACCCTAAACCCTAACCCCCGAACCCTAAACCTAAACATAAAGTAATGATACAATTAAAAAATAAACCTAAACCCTAAAACCTAATAAACCTAAACCTTAACTTAAACCCTAAGAATGGACAAAACCTTGATGGCAGGAACATCACCGTCAACCAATCTGAGTCTAGATCTGGCCGCTGAGGCGAAGGCTGATGTGACGATTATCACAGCGGTGGTGGGGATCTGTAGGTGCTTGTGGATATGGAGGTTGTGGATGGAGTATGGTGGCTATGAAGGCGGGATGAGCATCGAAGTTTATAATCATGGTGGTGGTGGTGGGAGAGATCAGTGATATGACGGTGGATCTCCCTACTCTGGAGGCCACATTGGTTGTGATTGGAACTGGAGAAACTATAGAACAGAGATTCGATCATCTTATGGAACCGTGCTTTTACAGAGACAGTTCTAGTAATCTAAGGGTTTTGATTAGCTCTATGCGTGCTCAATTTTTATCTTTATCATCGCTTGTCTCTTAGAAAACTTGGTGAGTTACTTGGTTGATGAAATCAAAAAGAAGAAATGTTGAATATGAATTTGTTCTGTGCTAAAAAAACCCTGAACCTTAAACCCTAAACTAAAACCTGAACCTTAGACCTTAAACCTAAACCATAAACCCTAAACCACATAAAAAACCACCCTAAACCCTAAACCCTAACCCTAAATCCTAACCCGTAAGCGCTATTAGCATAAACCCTAAAACCTTAACTCCTAAATCCTAAATCACAAACTCTAAACCCCAAACCCTAAACCCTAAACCCTCAAAAGCTAAAAACATAATCCTAAACTAAATAAAACCTAACAATAAATTAAATTAAATAAAAAACCTAAACAAAATAAAATAATAAAATAAAATAAAATATAAACCTAAACCTAAACTTAAAAAAATAAATAAATAATAGAAACTAAATTAAAATAAAATAAATAAAAACTTAAACTAAAGTAAAAAAACCTAAATAAAATAAAAACTAAACTAAAATAAAAATAAAATAAACATAAAATAAAATAAAATAAAAACTAAATAAAAACCTAAACCTAAAAAATAAACATAAAAATAAAATATAAAAATAAATAAAAAATAAAGCCTAAATCCTTAACTAAAAAAAGCCTAAACCTAAAATAAAAATAAAATAAACCTAAACCTAAACTAAAATAAAGTAAACTAAAAAAATTAAAACCTAAACCTAATCCTAAAATAAACTAAACCTAAACCTAAACTTATACCCTAAAGAAAATAAAAGAAACTAAAAATAAACCTAAACCTAAACTAAAAATATAACCTCAAAATAAATTAAAAATAAAAACCTAAAACCTAAACCTAAAAAAAATAAATTAAAACCAAAACATTTATCTAATAATTTTAAAAAAAATTAACCTAAAAAAAAATAAAAATTAAACTCAACAAAAAATAAACATACACCTAATCCTAAAAAATAAGCAAAAATATAAAACCTAAACTAAAATAAATAAAACTAAAATAAATTAACTAAACTAAATAAAAAAATAAACCTAAATAAAAAATAAAAATAAAATAAACTAAAATAAATAAAAAATTAAACTAAATAAACTAAATAAACCTAAACCTACTTGTTTACTTAATTTAAAAAAAAACCATAAACCCTAAACCCTAAACCATAAATCCTACACCATAAACCTTAAACCCTAAATCTTAAACCTAACCCTAAACCCTAAACCTACAACCCTAAACCCTAAACCAACACTAAACCCTAAACCTTAAACCCTCAAAATCCTAACCCTAAAGCCTAAAGCCTAAATACGAAACCCTAAATCATAAACCCTAAACCCTAAAAGCCTAAACCCTAAAACCCTAAACCTTAAACCCTAACCTTAAACACTAAACCCTAAAAGCATAAACCATAAAACCCTAAATCTTAAAAGCTAAACCCTAAACCCTAAACCCTAAACCAAAACCAAAACCCTAAACCCAAACCCTAAACCTAAACTTAAATTAACTAAATAAATTAAAGAATAAACTTAAACCCTAAAACCTAATTAACCTAAACCCTAAGAATGGGCGTAACCTTATGAACATCACGCCAAATCAATCTAGATCTGATGGTGGAGGTGAAGGCAGAAGCAAAGATTATCACAGTGGTGATGGGAATCTGGAGGTGCTGGTGGATATGGAGGTGGTGGTCGGAGAAGTGGTGGTTATGGACACAAGAGGAGCAACGAAGGTTACAGCCGTAGTGGTGGCGGAGGGAGAGATCGGGGATATGATGGTGGATCCTGCTACTCGAGAGGAGGGGGTGGTTTTGATGGGAACTAGAGAAATCAAAGAATGGCCAATCTGATATGTTGCTTATGGAACTGTTTTAGAGACGTTCTAGTTAGGGTTTTTTATTTGCTCTATGCGTGCTCATTTTTTATCTATGTCATCGCTTGTATCTTAGAAACCTTGGTATGTTACTTGGTTGATGAAATTGAAAAGAAGAAATCTTGAATTTTAATTTATTATCAGTTAAAAAAAACCAAAAACCCTATACCCTAAAATAAAACCTCAACCCTAGATGTAAAACCTACTCTAAACTCTAAAAACCCTAAAACTTAAACTCTAAAATCCTAAACCCTTAATCCTAAACCCTAAGCCCTTAACCCTATATCCTAAACCCCAAACCCTAAACCCTAAATCGTAAACCATCAACTAACCTTAAACCCTAAATCCTAAACCCTAACAAGCTAAAAACTTAAACCTAAACTAAATAAAACCAAAAAAAATAAATAAATAAAAAAACATAAACTAAATTAAAATAATAAAATAAAATGAAATAAAAACTTAAACATAAACTTGTACCTAAACCTAAACCTAAAAAGAAAATAAAATAGAAGTAAAAACTAAACAAAAATAATATAAATAAAAACCTAAATAAAACTAAAAAATAAAAACCTAAATAAAATAAAAACTAAACCTAAAAAAATAAAATAAACCTCAAATAAAATAAATTAAAAACTAAGTTAAAACCTAAACCAAAAAATAAACCTAAAAATAAATTAAAAATAAAACCTCAATCCTAAACTAAAAAAACTCAAAATCTAAAATAAAAATAAAATAAACCTAAACCTAAACCTAAACTAAAATAAACTAAACTAAAATAAATAAAACCTAAACGTGAACCTATAATAAACTAAACCTAAATCTAAACCTAACCCCTAAATAAAATAAAATAAACTAAAATAAACTTAAACTTAAACTAAAAAATAAAACCTAAAAATAAACCTAAAATAAAAACCTAAAACCTAAACCTAAAAAAATTAAATGAAAATCTATACATAAAAAAGTTTAATAAAAACTAAACTTAAACCTAAAAATAAAAAATAAAACCTAAACCTAAAAAAAAAAAAAAAACTAAACTAAAAAATATACCTAAACTTAAACTTACTAAAAAAATAAAAATAAAAAACCCACACGAAATTAAATAAACCTAAAATAAATAAACTAAACTAAAGAAAAATAAAAATAAACTTAAATAAAAATAAAAAATAAAATAAACTAAAATAAATAAAATATAAACTAAATAAACCTAAACCTACTGGTTTACTTAATTTTTTTTAAAAAGCCCTAAACCCTAAAACCTAAAACTTAAACCAAAAACCCTAAACCATAACCCAAAACCCTAAACCCTAAACCTAAGCCTAAAGAAACTAAATAAATTAAAAAATAAACCTAAACCTAAACCCTAAGAATGGGCAGAACCTTGACAGCAGGAACGTCAACATCAAGTAGGCTCAGTCTAGATCTGGCAGTGGAGGCGAAGGCAAATGCGGCAGTTATTGTAGTGGTGGTGGGGGATCTGGAGGTGCTGGTGGATATGGTGGTGATGGTGGAGGGAGGTGAGGAGTGACAGGTTAAAACCATAGTGGTGGAGGAGGTAGAGATCGGGGATATCATGGGGATCCCACAACTCGAGGGGTCGGGGTGGTTTTGATTGGAACTAGAGAAACTAAAGAAGGGTCGATAGATCTGTGGTTATAGAATGTCTTTATAATGGAGATAATTCTAGTTATCCGTGGTTTTGATTTTCTTTATGTGTGCTCATTTCTCATATATGTTACCACTTATGTCTTAGAAAACTTAGTGTGTTACTTGGATGATGAAATCAAAAAGAAGAAATATTGAATCTGAATTTATTCTTTATTTAAAAAACTAAAACCCTAAACCCTAAACTAAAACCTGAACCTTAGTCCTAAACCCTAAACCCTAAACCCTAAAACTTAAGCTCTAAAAATCCCAAATCTGAAACCCTAAACCCTAAACCCTAAACCCTAAAGCTAACCCTAAATCCTAAACCCTAATCCTACAACCCTAAACCTATAAACCTAAACCCTAAACCCTAAACCCTAAACCCAAAACCCTAAACATTAAACCCTAAACTAAAACCCTAAACCCTAAACTAACCCTAAACCCTAAACTAACCTTAACCAGAAACTAATTGTAAACCATAAACCTTAACTACTAAACCATAAACCCTAAACCCTAAACCCTAATCCCTAAACCCTAAACACTAAATCCTAAGACCCTAAACCCTAAACACTAAATCCTAAGACCCTAAACCTTAAACCCTAAACTTACCCTAAACCCTAAACCCTAAACCCTAAAAACCCTAAACCCTAAATCCTAAATCCTAAACTGTAAGTTAACCCTAAACTTTAAACCTTAAACACTAAACCCTAACCTTAAACCATAAACCCTAAAACCCTAAACCCTAAAACCCTAACTTAAACCCTAATCCTAGACCCTACACCCTATGCCCTTAACCTAAAAGCCTAAAACCCTAAACCTAAACTAAATAAAACTTAAAAATCATATATATACAAAAACTTAAACCTAAATAAAATAAAAAAATAAAATAAAATAAAAATAAAATAAAAACATAAACCAGAACCAAAACCTAAATATAATATAAAATAAAATAAAATAAAAAATTGAAAAAAAACTAAAATAAAATAAAGAAAAACCTAAACTAAACTAAAAAAATAACATAAAACTAAGAATAAAAAACCTTAATAAAATTAAAACTAAACGTAAAATAAAAATAACATAAACGTAGAATAAAATAAAATAAAAACTAAATAACAACCTAAACCTAAAAAATAAACCAAAAAATAAAAAAAAACTTAAACCCTAAACTAAAAAGAAACCTAAACTTAAATAAAAAATAAAATAAACAAAATAAAATAAACCTATACCTAAGCTAAAATAAACTAGACTAAAATAAATAAAACATAAACCTAGACTTAAAATAAACTAAACCTAAACTTAAACATAAAGTAAATAAAATAAATTAAACTAAAAATAAACATAAACATAAGCTAGAAAATAAAACCTAAAAATAAACCTAAAATAAAAATCTAAAACCTAGTCCTAAAAAAATAAAATAAAAACCTAAATATAAACATAAAAATAATGAATAAAACCTAAAAATAAAAAATAAAATAAAAATAAAACTCAACTAAAAAATAAACCTAAAACTAAACCTAAACCTGAAAAATAAACTAATATAAAGAACCTAAACCAAAATAAATTAACCAAAATAAATAAAATAAAAATAAACCTAAATAAAAATAAAAAAAAATAAAATAAACTAAAATAAATAAAAAATAAACTCAATAAACCCAAACTTGCTGGTTCAGTTAATTTTTAAAAAAAACCTTAAACCCTAAATCCTAAACCCTAAAACTTAAACCCTAGACCCTAAAACTAACTCAAAACCCTAAACCTTAAACCTACAACCTTAAACCCTAAACCCTATACCCTAATCATAAACCCTAAACCCTAAAAGCATAAACCTTCAAATCCTAAACCCAAAACCCAAAATCCAAAACCCTACACCCTAAACCCTAAACCCTACACCCTAAACCTTAACCCAAAACCCTAAACCCTAAACCCAAAACCCTAAAGCTAAACTAAAGTGATTAAATAAATTAAAAAATAATCTGAAACCCTAAAAACTAATAAACCTAAACCTAAATCATAATGTGATAGTAGGAATGCCATCAAGCGTCTAGATCTGGTAGTGGAGGAAGAGGTGGTGGTGATGGGGATCTAAAGTTGTTGGTGGATATGGAGGTGGTAGTCAGAGCAATGGTGATTATCGAGGTGGGAGGAGTGACAGAGGTTGCAATCATAGTACTGACGGAGGGAGAGATCAGGGATATGATGGTGGATCCTGCTACTCGAGAGGACAGGGTGGTTTTGATGGGAACTAAAGAAACTAAAGAAGAGCCGATCTGATTTGTTGATTTATGGAACTGTCTTTGCAATGGAGGTAGTTCTAGTTATTTAGGCATTTTAATGTGCTTTATGCGTGCTCATTTTTTATCTATGTCATCGCCCGTGTCTTAGAAAACTTAGTTTGTTACTTGGTTGATGAAATCAAAAAGTAGAAATGTTGAATCTAAATTTATTCTCTATTTAAACAAAAAAATCAAAAACTCTAAACTTTAAATTAAAACTTGAACCTTAGACCTAAACCCTAAACCCTAAGCCCTAAAAACCCTAAATTCTAAACCATAAAACAAACCCTTAACCCTAAACCCTAATCTTATAACTCTAAACCTACAACCCTAAACCAACAACCCCAAACCCTAAAAAACCAAAAACCATAAACCCTGAACCCTAAACTAACCTAAACCCTAAACCCTCAATCTGAAACCTTAACCCTAACCCTAGACCATAAACCCTAAATTCTAAACCCTAAAACCATAAACCCTAAATGCTAAAACTTAAACCCTAAAACCCTAAAACCTAAGGCCTAAACCCTAAACCCTACGTTAACACTAAACCCTTAACCCTTAATCGTAAACCCTAAACCCTCAAAACCCTAAACCCTAAAGCATCAACACTAAAACCTAAACCATAAAACCTAAACCCTAACCCTAAACCCTAAACCCTAAAACCATAAACCCTAAACCATAAACCTTAAAAATCTAAAAACCTAAACCTAAACTAAATAAAACATAAAATAAAATAAATAAAAAATCTAACCCTAAATAAAATAAAATAATATAATAAAATAAAAACTAAAAATAAACTAAAATAAAACTAAACAAAAAAATAAAATAAATCTAAGAATAAAAAACCATAATAAAATAATAACTAAAAATAATATAAACCTTAAATAAAATAAAATAAAAATTAAATAAAAACCTAAACCTAAAAAAAAGCTAAAAATAAACTAAAAAATAAAATTTAAACCCTAAACAAAAAAAACTAAACCTAAAATAAAAATAAAATAATTAAAATTAAATTAACCTAAACCTAAACTAAAATTAACTAAACTAAAATAAATAAAATGTAAACTTAAACCTAAAATAAAAAAACCTAAATTTAAATCTAAACTAAATAAAATAAAATAAACTAAAAATAAATCTCAACCTAACCTAAAATATAAAACCTAAAAATAAACCTAAAATAAAAACCTAAAAATAGAAAGTATAAACTTAAACCTAAACATAAAAATAATAAATACAACCTAAACCTAAAAAATAAAATAAAAATAAAACTCAACAAAAAAACCAAAACCTAAAAAATAAACTAAAATAATAAACCTAAACTAATATAAATAAAACTTAAATAAATAAACTAAACTAAATAAAAATAAAAAATAAACCTAAATAAAAAAATAAAATAAAATAAACTCAAATAAATAAATAAAAACTGAATAAACCTAAGCCTACCAGTTTACTTTATTTTTTTTAAAAAACCCCCTAAACCCAAAATCCTATACCATAAACCCTAAACCCTAAAGCTAACCCTAAACCTCAAACACTAAACCTGCAACCTAAAACCTATAACCCTAAACCTTAAAATGCTAAACCCTATACCTTAAACCCTAAATCCCAATATAGTTATGGTAGTAAAAGAAAATGTCTTCAAGAGACATTGCCTTAGCTATTAGAGATTTGAATACCCTAAACTCTAACCCTAATACATATTATAATACCATATATTAAGTATAATGTAGCATCATATATTTGAGCATGTAGTGATGTATTTTTGGGTGTTATAAGATGTTTTGAAATGTTTTAGTATATTATGGTATTTTTATACCTATATTAATAAAAATCATAAAAATATTGGTTTAATAAATTAGATGATGAAATTTGTTAAATTTGAAGTGGAAATTAGTTTGTAGTACCAAAGGTGTGCTACACTTCTTGTAGTCTAAAAAGTAAGATTTTATGTTCAAAATAATATTATATGTTGTAGCATAGTATAGCATCATATATCATAATATATTATTCTACGAATTTAAATTCTTTTAGTATTTTATAATCATGCAGTAGAGCCTACTATAGCATTATCTATAAAAATGTAGATTTAGATTTCAAAATGGTTGAATTTGGCCAAATTCATAATAGGTAGAGCATGGCATCATAATATCTTTTTTCAATTTAAAATATGTAAGTGATACGACTAAAATATATAGTTTTTTACTATTTAGACTAATTTTATGATTTTTTATCTTAAGCAATCCCTTTTGATGTGACATGTAATATAATATAATATAATATCTTATAGTGTATTATAATATAGGATTCCATAACATAGTGTAGCATCATGCATTATAGCATACTATTATGTATTACTACTTGTTGTTTAGCATATTTTAGTCTATTATAGTATGATGTAGTAGAGTTTGTACTGGTATAATTCATAAAAATTTTGATTTATAGGCTGAGATGATGGGATTTGGCCAAATTATAATGTTTTTTTCTTAAAGTGATTCATTTTAAGGTGCAATGTAAGATAATTTATTATATGGAAGCATATTAAAATATAATGTGCACAGCAATATAACTTAACATATATATATATATATATATATATATATATATATATATATATAGATATATATATATATATATATATATATATATATATATATATATATATATATATATATATATATATATATATATATATATATATATATATATATATATATATATGAATGTGGTAATGTGTTACTAAATGTTATCATACATTTTAGTATGTTTTACTTTTGTTATAACATATTGGGCCAAAACTCACAAAAATGTTAATTTGAAGGTTAACATGGAAGAATTTGGCAAAATTCATGGCACACAACAAGAAGCAACACAAAAATTATGCTATTTTGTACCATTTTTAATAGAAAATTAATAATTTTACATCTAAAATGAACATTAGTCATATTTTGTGAAAATTTTGTTATTTGTTACTTTTAAGTGATTCTAATAAAGTGTAATGTTAGACAATATTTTATATTACAACAAATTATAATATAACATCATATATTATAATATAATATTATGTGTTAATTCATAATGCAATATGTTTTGTATGATATTTATAGTTAGTTTGAGCTTGCACCATCACAAATTATAAAATGTTGATTAAAATGTTAAGATGATGCAATTTGAACAAATACACTATTAGGCTTTTGGTTGAAGTATTAAAGGTGTGCATAAGAGAAGAAGTAAGATTTGATGAGAATTCCATGTCAAGGACATGCGGAGATTCGTTAGGGAATCTCACATGCATTAGACATGTGAGAATCGAGGGCATAGAAGGAGAAAATCTATTAGGGATAATGTTTGAATTTTATTTGATTATATGATTTATGGAAAGAAGATCCGCTTGAGATAAGAATCTCTAATCCATTAAGAATTAAGATCGAATTGACTTTAATTTATTTTTTTTTAATTATTGTGGAGGCATATCTGCTAGAGATATGGGCTTGAGTCCACTAGGGATCGAGTATATGAACCTTCTTCTAGGGAAGCAGGTTTGGGCTATCCACTGGGGATTGGGATTTGAGTTTGATTTCATAGATTTGTTTCGGGATGTATCCACTAGAGAAAATAGGTTGGTTGTATTTCTTTGATTTAGACTCTATTGGGGGAGTTATTTTAATTTGGTTTCACTAGTGAGGATGGTTTTGAATTTGATTTATTTGTTTGACTTGTTTATATATGATTTGGGGCTCCACTAGAAAGAAGGGTGTGATTTAACTCCACTAGGGAAAATCAGATTGGGTTTAATTTAATTTGAGTTAATGTATGGACTTTGTCGGTGTACGATGAACCCACTAAGAAGGGGTTATATCAGCCTTTACCTACCTTAAGTTTACAAATCCAAAGGGATAGTCTGCCGGCTACAGGGTAGAGCTTGCCAACTTAAGGGGTTGCCTTTGATTTGCAACTACCATGCTAGGAAGAAGGCATAACAGACTTACATCTACCAAAGCAAGGAACAACTACTTAGGTGACCTGCTGAATGCACAACAAATCGAACCTGACCTAGGGCAACTACTTAGTGAGTGTTGCTAGGGACTTATGTCAATTAAAAAGTAGTCAAGATTAATTTTATATTAAATGTAATTTGATATGGTTTGTTTAGTTTGATTTCAAATTGAGGGCATATTCACTAGGGATGTGAGCTCGATAAAATTTGATAGATTTAATTTATGGACCATGTCAATGTGTGATGGACCCACTGAAAGGGGCTTTATCAGACTTGTCCTATCTTAGATTTACAAATCCAAAGAGATAGTTTACTAGTCATGGGGTATAGCTAGCAGTACTAGGAAGAAGGTGTAGTAGGCTTACATCTTCTAAAGTAGGGAACAATCATTGGGGTGACCTAGGTAATAAATTGAACCTGACTTAGGGGCGACTATTGAGTGAATGCTGCTGGGGACTTATATCAACTTAAGAGTAGTCAGGTGATTCTTATAGGGAGTTTTGCTGACACTGCCCAAAAGATAGAATACCTGCTTAAAAAAAGGTACTGCTATGGGTGTCCTCCTAATCCACAAGTGAATATACATTTTGTTTATAAGTTTGCATGGACCATGTTGGTGTGCGAGGGACTAGACTGAGAAGTGGCTATGTCAGCCTTGACCTATCTCAGATTCACTGGACCAAGGAAGAAGTTGCACATCCATAAGACATATTCTCCAACCATAGGGGTGGTTACTAGGAAAGGGGAACCATTTAATCCAATAGTAAATTGGGTAGTGTATAAATTGGGTCACAAAGGATGTGATCCAAATATAGTGCCCACAGGGGAAGTGCTACTAGGGTATTATCCTTTAGATATAAAGCATCTTAAATATGCCAACTGCCCTTAGAATGATCTGAGTTGAGTTAAACTTTTTTGGAATGGCATTTCTAATATCCCCTTGATCATCTCCAGATCGATTTCAATTCCCTGGTGTTAGACAACAAACCAAGGAATTTCTATGAAGCTACTTCGAATGCACACTACAAGGAGTTCATTTTGAGGTTAAATTTTCTTAACTATTTGAAAACTACTTCAAGTCAAAGAGATGCTCTTCATTTTCTCTACTTTTGACCATGAGATCATCAACATAACACTCGACTTGATGATGAATGGGTTCGCTAAAGATTTGAGTCATAGCCTGCTGGTATTTAGTGTTGACCTCATTTTTGCATGAGGTTAATTTGGCATTTGTGAGATCCTAATCTCAAATAGTATTTTCTTAATTCAATGTTTAGGACACCTCACCTAGTGTCCTAGAAAATCCTTTTGAGTTTGTTCTAACCTATTTGATATAGGTAGAATCAATCCAAATTTTCAATTTGGATTAACTCAAATAAATCAAATTAAAATGAATAAAGAAAACCCATTTCATTTGAATTTAAATTGATCACTTAAACTCATTTGAAATCATACCTAACCCACTTTAAGCTAAATGAGTTAAAATGAAATTAAACTTAAAATCAAATTAAATGGTTTAATTAAATCATAATGCAATTGATCATCAAATTACATTATGGTATTAAAAAATAAACTAAACAAATTCAAAAGGAAAAAGTTAATCTCAACTCCTAAGAAAACTCAAATGCAATTAAATCTAATCTCAAATCTATTTTGAGATTAATTCAACATATCATACTTTAATTCAAATTAAGATGATAATGTCATATTGCATGGAAATAATAAAAACAAAATAAATAAAAGAGAATTAAAAAAATGGAAAATGGAAGAAAGAAAGAAAATGCCAATTTCCTTCTTCCACTTTTTCCTATCCTCACCCCATACTACCTTCTAATCAAAGATGGCTACCTTCAAGTGAAGGCAGGCAATCAAGTATATAAAAGCCAACTGAGGAGAGAACATAAAAGTTTTGACCATGAGGAAACAAGGATATACACACTCCCTCAAGTCAAGCAAAGTTTTCCTAGACCATATCACATCAAAATCGAAGAAAAATGAAATTCCCCCTTCCCTCCAAGTGTTCTCAATCAATGGAACCATCAAAACTGAAATTTGGATCCAAAGCTTGGGCCAGTGATCAAACCACAAGGAATTCTCTCAATTCCTTTGGAGAACCGCTTTCCCTTGAAGAATCGAAGCTATTTCAATTGATTCCAGCCTTTGAGATCCCCTAAATCAAGGTACACCATTAATGATCCCCCCTTTTTCTTAAGAGCTTTTGGCCTTGGTCGTTTCCTTACAAAGCTTGTTCTCTAGTGAGATCAAGCCATAATGATTAAAGGAGGATCTTTCAACATGTAGCACTTTGAATCATCCAATTTGGTTAAGTATATCAAAAGCAATTAACCAAATACCACAGACGGTCCACGCTCCCGTTTGAGATGAAATTCGGACCATCCTTTTCTTTTAAAAAGAAATGGTCGGTCCAAATCTAGGCTGTTAATTTGATTAAATTCCTTTTAAGAATCGCGAGAATGATTTGGACCGTCTGATCCACGATCGAACGGCCTAGAATTGTCCCGCGGGATCAACTCGCGCGCGACACGCTCTTGATCCTGTGAAATCGCAGGATCATCAGGGACCGTTCGATCTTTGATTGGACGGTCCAGAGCTAATCCCACTCATTTTAGTTAAAATACATGGGACCCGTTACTTAAAACCATTAAAAATCATTGATTAATGGTTTAATTAATTTAAAAATTTAGAAAAATTCAAACAAATCATATAAAATCAAATAAAAATCATAAAAATACAAATAAAATCTCTATGGATTCATCTTGATGAGAGGAATCCATAGCAATTAAAATCACCAATTTTTATGTGGTGATTTTTCCTTAATTTAAGTTTAATTAAAATATTAAACCTTAATTACTCTTAAATTAGTAATTCAATTAATTTGAAACTTTGGGGAAATGAAATTAACCTTAAAATACACCTTAGGTAAAATTTTAGGACATTAATTCTCTGAATTCAATTGGAATTCAAATTTCATGTGAATTAACCCTTAAATTACTTAATTTAATTATCCTTTAATAAAATAATTATAAAATTTTAATTTAATAATTTTAAATCGGCATATTGAACATCAGAATAATAAGTGAACTTACTTAAACCAATATGAACCTAATAGATCACTAATTAACTCAATTTGATAATTAAAAGAATAAAATAATTCAATAAAATTACTTGAACTTAATTCAATCATAATAAATCAACCTGTTAACCAAATATTATGAATAAACCCTCATTAGAAGGTATTTCAGTGTAGAAAAAGTGAAAAATAAAATCTCTTAATTAATCTTAATAAATTTATCTTAATTTAGGTTTTAATGAAATAATTAATACCTTATTATACCTAATTACATCTCTAATTAATCTAAAACTTTAGGAACATAAAATTGGCATGTACCCCACTTGTCATAATTATAAAACCAAATTGGTCTATAAATTTGAAATTCATGATTTTCCAAATTCTAGGTCAATATGAATGAAATAATAATTAAAATCATTAATTCATTGGATTAACAACTAAATTGAACTAAACTGAAATAAACATCATAAATACTTAGGTAATTCATTAAAATTTCCCAAGTCAAAGAATCTAATCAAATAACAAAGTTTTAAGAAAATTAATGCTTAATGAAATTCAAATATAATTGAACAACTTAAGTTAAACTTAATAAAATCACTTATCTTTAATGAATTTAAATAATAAACTTAAAACCTAGATTAATCAAATCAGATCAAGTAATTAACCTAAGTATTTTAGGTTAAGAATAATCAATGTACAATCCTAAGATATTAATTCATATTAAATGAATTAAAATTTAAGCTTATTTAATATCTTAAGTTAAATTGAATGAAATCAAACTTAAATCAAACATGTTAAATTAACATATGACAAATCAAATGAAATCCATATAACTTAATTCAAAATGAAATAAATCAAATAAATTAAATCAAAAAAAGCAATTCAAATAAATGAAATAACATAACTCAAACCCAAACATAAATAAAATCAAAAGGATTAATTAAAATACTTAAGGATTTTAGTTAGACTTTTGGAAACCTCATTAGGATTTAGGATGCAGAATAAAGTGAGTTTCACCTAAAAATGAAATTCATTCTATTTCACATTCTTCAAAACCTATACAACTTTAAACAAATAGAATGAACATAAAAATATGAATTAAATCATTAAATCATTTGAATTGAATCCAACCAATGGTAAAAAAATTAAAATAATTCAAATTTCAAACTTCAAAACTTAAACTTAAAGGCCTAGCAAAGACTTACCACACAAACCCCACTACTACACACACTAGATTATTTAGGCCACGGACCCTAGATCTAGATTAGATCATTCTGTGATTTTCTTTTAATCTTCTGTGATATGTTGTGATGTGCTTCACATGTCATGTGGTGTATTGCTTTATCTTGGATGCCTAGCTTGTTTGTTCGTTAGACTGGATGTTAGGGAATTCTTTCTAGATTTAAAATTATTTTCTGTAAGGGACTATGTTAAAGGGATCACTGTAATAAATAAATATAAAATTGTCATTTGCTTGCAGGTGCTAAAAATCCCTTAACATAGTCCATAGGACAGGTGGGCTTGGCAACAACTAATGCTAAGCCCATATGTTTGTGAAATATAAATTGCTTTGTATGTTGTGTGTATTTCTTAATATCTATTTTACAGGGCTTAAGATTTTCTTTGAATTTTAAATATAAATTTGAGCCTAGAATTAGGTTAGGATTTATGGGGTCTAGGATTAGGAGCTTACCCAACCGGAGATGGTGCGATGGTCCCCCGTGGAGCAGATGGATGTCCACGAAGAAGGAGACTTTCTGGAAAGAAGACCCATAGATCTAAACTTGTAGTTCTAAATTTGGGTTGTATAAGGCGAACTTCTGCCCATTTTTCTTTCTTTCGGGGTGTATAGCTGTACCCGGCTGCATTGGCCTTTTTCTTATATAATTTAATTTGGCTTGATTTATTTTGGGTACACAATAGAAACAACATGCTTTTCTTAGGTTTCTTTCTATGCTATGTTTGTGCTGTGGTGTATGCCTGGACATAGGCTCATAGGATAAACTAAATTTTCTACCCAACTAAATCAACTGAAACATAAAAATAAATGCAACTCATAATCTTCATATAAAAA
The DNA here is from genome assembly GCA_021442155.1 of Cymbidium sinense. Classification (NCBI taxonomy): domain Eukaryota; kingdom Viridiplantae; phylum Streptophyta; class Magnoliopsida; order Asparagales; family Orchidaceae; genus Cymbidium; species Cymbidium sinense. The sequence goes on along the minus strand of CM038214.1, from coordinate 7,280,118 downwards.
CCTAGGTATTAAAATAATATAAAATATGTAGCAACCCCTTAACGGATGTCATGCATAATCATATTGTTTCACTCTTGATTAATGAAGAATTCCATCTTTACCTATGCTTGACCTTTGAGAGCCTATGATGGAAGTACACCTTCTTCTATTTTGATTTGGCCCATGATCTTTTCTAATTGCATGCATTAGGCATAAATTGTATCCTTATGGCCTAAATGAATCACGAGTCAAAAAATATTAAAATCTGAAAATATGCATTAGTTATATGCATCTTCATACCCTACATGATCTTAGGGATTAGGAGTAAGTCTAGGTTCATAGATTTCATTCCTAAGAATACAATGACCTAACCATCTTGCATTCATATGACTTAGCCTCATGGTTTTAAAATGCGATTAGGTGGTGTTAGCTGGCAGCCTTCTCCAGGCAGGTTGTAAGTCCAGAAGAGTCAGGGATAGGTTAGTTCCCCCAAGTGAGGAGAATGGCCAATGATTCCCAAAATAGAACTAGGTCGAGCATCTGACATGTGTGCAAGATTAGGAAGCATCCTTTTAAGAATAAGTCTTCAACCCTAGGCATTTCTAGTCTTATCTGCTAGAATCTAAGTCCTAGATCTAAAAAATGATAACTTGAATTATAAAATTAAATCCCAAATTTAAAATCATGGATAGATGAAATGTCTACTCTCATTCGATAGACATTTTCTACTCTTTTCCATTTGACTCTTAAAAATAACTCTCTCTAATTTGGACCTCTCCCAATTGAATTTCCAAAATCAATCCTTTGAAAGCTACCTTAGTAGTCTTTAGGAATAACCACTTATTTCTTTAATCAAGAGTATTCTTAGGAAGAGAGCCTTCTTGAGATGTAATTAATAGAGGCTTGCCTTTATAGGGAACCATGATCCCGATAAATTTGACCTTGTTCTATTTTTCCATGTAGTTCAAGGGAAAATACTCTGGTACACAAAGACCCATTAGCCTTAGGAGTCTTTTATTAAAATGATTGAATCCATTATAGGAAAGCATTTTTATCTTTTAGGATAATATGTGTATTCCTTAATGTTGTATTTGGTCATCTAAATGAAATATTCCTAAACTCGATGTGGTGTCATTTCTTTTCTCTATTCAGAGAGAAAAAAAACCAACATATTTTTTTAGCGACTCCACTGGGGAATGGTTCCTCTCTCCATCTTTAGAAATAGGTGGTTATTTCTATATATCGGTAGTGTACTAGTGCCACTCACCGGTTAGGACTGCCTTTCTTTCCATTAGATACCTCTCCATTTCATTCTTAGTTGAGCCTATCCAACATCTTGAATAGAGGTTCTAGAACTCTTCTTTGTCATAGTTAAGCGATTGGGTCCTAGAACCAAATCCAAAAATAAAATGAGAGGTGAGAGAAATAAATAAAAATTAAGTCATTTACATTTATGACCTAAATGGTCAAGATGGATTTGAAACCATTCCAAAATGGAAAAGAGATATTAAATTTTAAAAGTATGAAAAGAACTTCAAGATCTAAAAGCAAATCTCCAAAAATAAATTTTCAAAATTAAACTTATTCTTGATCTTACTTTGGCTTTGTACTAAAGCTAAAGAGACTCAGGACAGGGTCCTTGAATGAACTCCCTTTATTCTACTACATTCAAAAGGTGTCAAAACACCTAAAGATATAAATATTGAGATAAAGGAATTCCTTCAAACCCCGAGGAAACTTAAATCCAAAGGAGGCATAGTTGTACCTATTGCTCCTTCTCCAACCATGATTGAAGTTAGAATTGCATTTAGAAAAGAAGAATAAAAAAATCATCCCAAAGAGAATTCTTTATTGACCTTAGGTAGAGGTTGATTAAGGAACTCAATGAAAATCTTCTATTCTTATAGAAGAAAATTATACATGAATGCAAATCAGCTTTAATCTTAATTTCCATAAGTCCACTAGAATATTGGAAAACCAACTACTCAAGTTGATTGGCCAATTCTAAGGAGTGACTTGGAGGTAACCTTCTTTTAGACCTTTCAAAATCTTAAATTCTTAAGAGTTTGGGAGAGAGTCAAAAGAGGAAGATGACATGACATAAACAAAAATAAAGTGACAAGATTTACTTTTACTTCTAATCAATAGAAGAAGAAAGAGAGGATAGAAAGAGAGAATTATGATTCTCTTGATAAAGTTGAAATGAATAAAATTTAAATCAACTTTCTTAATGGGACTTTTCTCCCATTGAATGAAATGATATTCCATGATTGGGTTTAATTAATTTTAAGGTTAAATCGAGAAAATAAAATAAATGAAGAAGTTAATCCTTCTAAAGAAATCATGACCTTAGGATTGGGTCCTAAGGGTGATATATCTATCGCTTAGAATGAAAGCATGAAGTTCCTATCTCTAGAAAGTTGATAGATAAATCACTTAGGACTTTGTCAGTCCAATTGAATGAAAAATACCTTAATTTTCAAGACTAAGGCATTATATGCTTTCAATACAAAATGAATCTAAGGAGAATCCTTTTCAATGTCTTATGACCTATTTGACATTATCTTAATATTAAGTATAGTGGTCAAAGAGTCCATTGCAAGCTGAGATTACCTTTAATCTTATATGTGCTATAAAATAATGCAAGTCAAAATTTGACTTTCTAATAGCACATCATCTACCCTAGAGGGTCCTCTTTTAAATGATGATCTTATAAATGAATAGATCACGAGGTCTTTTGATCTATTGAGGATAGAGTTAGACCTACCTTCCCTTCATATAAAAAGGGAAATTCTTGAATTAAAATTCAAAATGGTAGAGTCATACCACCTCAAATGACATTAAAAAAAATGGGAAATAAATCATCTTCGAAATATGATGTTTTGCCTATCTTAGAGAAGTTGCTTGCAAAATAAAGCATCATAATGCTCTGTTATAAAATAAAATGAAATATGAAATAAAAAAATGATGAAGAAAGAAGCGAAAGTAAAGCAAGACATTACATAATCATGTAACTTGCCTTACTTATATAAGCAACTTCCTAATGTGGCATTCCACCATAAAGAAGTTCTAGGTTTATATTCTTTGATGAAGATATACTACTAAGAACTTATTAGCATCTTAATCAATGTGGAAAATTTAAAAGAAGAAAATCCTAAAATATATGTTGATGGCATCGGTCAACATCAAATATAAACATAAGAATGAATTTATATAGGCTCAATTCTTATCAAGCTTTGATAAGTTGATGCCATATAAATTAAATCAAATAAAGAAAGTAGTTTTCAGCTTCATGAAAATTCAATCTTAAAAACTCAATCTAGAGAAATAACTTGATTTCAATCACATTGTTGGTTGAAGCCAAAATTCAAACATGAAAAAGAGCAACTTAGGAATTCATGAAACATCTTTAAATGCTCTTGGATGATCCTATCCAGATAAAAAAAAATAAAAAAAAAAAAAAAAAAAAAGAAGAAGAAAAAAAAGAGAATGAAAAGGAATCAAATAAAAAAAGAAGAAGAAATATACTTATTATTGAAGGATGTTCATATCCAACATAAAGTGTTGAGTCTTTAGGAATATCTTTCAGCTAATCCTAAATGACCTCACTAAATATTTGATTCAATAGAAAATTTTGATTTCAAAAGTGTTAAGTTTTCAAGGAAGTCATTATGCCATTCTTGAATGACTCACTCCACTAAATAATTTTGAATTCAACAAGTGTAACATCTTTAGAAAGTCATTTCTATCAATGTTAAATGGCTTTACTATATTTGTTGTTCCATGAAAAGATGAAAAAGAAATAAAAATGTTAGATCATAATATATGATCAATCAAGCACAAACCTAAATCATATAAAAAAAAAAGAAGCTAATCAATAAAATGTTGTATTTGGACAAAAGGTCAAATACATCAAAATTCATAGCAAATCATTTAGTGGAGTCATTTCATAAAGAATGAGTCAAATATATTTATCTTCTTAGTGAATCTTGTAAATAGGAAAATTATCAAATGTAACCTGTCATGAAGAAATGAAATTAGAATATTTCTAAAAGAAAGAAAGAAAGAAAAGTTAGGGGATGGAAGGACTATATCCAAGAGAGAAAGGATGAAGTCTAAAATTTCTAAGCATGTGGACATTTTTACCTTCAAATTTCTCTGCATCAAAATAAAGTGGCATGGTTAGAAGTCCAAAAATTGTCCCTAACTAAATAAATAATAATAAGATAATCAGATATCTCATGCTTTATCATTTTAGCCTTTGCCATGATTGGGTGAGCTCGCTGGGGGTTAAATAAAAAGATAGTGGATCTTCTTTTCAAGAAACCATATCTTTTGAATGGAAAAAATTCTATTGAGTGTATTCTGATTTTAAATGAAGCAAAAGAAACCCAATGTAAATGGACATTTTAACTTTAAACTTCTCTACATCAAAATAAAGTGGTAGGGCTAGAAGTAAAAAAATTGACCCTAGCTAAATAAAAATAAGCAGATATCTCATACTTTATCATTTTAACCTTTGCCATGATTGCTCGCTTGGCAGGTTAAATTGAAAGATAATGGATCTTCTTTTCTAGAGGTCCATATCCTTTGTATGGAAAAAGGTCTCATTGAGTATACTTTGATTCCATTGCAAGTGGTCTATAACCATAAACAAGAAAATTTATGGAATTATAGATCCATTGCAAGATAAAAAGCTTAAGTAGTTTGGGTCCTAACTTTCTTTTTAAAAGGCACTCTAGCACATTGCATCAATGTTGTTTAGATGTATCTGGAGATTTATATAATTTCAAGTTCTTAGAATTTTAGAATTTGAAGAAAATCCAATTCCATAATTGACAAGATGATATCAATCATCTAACTCTTTAATGAGTTAGCTATTGATGATTTGATCATCTATCTTTTAGGTTTAAAGACTACTTTATCAAGAAATAAATTGAAATGATCTCCATGGGTCTATAAACTTGATGCCATTTCCATAAACTAAGTCCCTTGATGTCGAGGTTAAATTCCAAAAGAAAAGCAAATTTTTTGCTAAAATTAAAGCTAGAAAATGATGGTTCTACATAAGAAGAAAATATTCTTCTTGGTTAGCTAACATCATTATATGACCCACATCTTGGGACTAGAATCTTTACCTTGAAAATGGGTTAATATTACTCATATTTCATTTTCATTTAGCACATTTTAAGGTCAAGGCATGACCTTATAACAATAAATTTTGATTAGGGTTCTAAAAGCAATATTTTCATTTTCAAGGGCCATCTTTATTTGGTTATATCCAGATGAGCCATCCATGAAAGAGAAGAATGCATGAGATGAGGCAATGTCTACCATTAGTTCTGGGATTGGTAGTAGAAATTCATCTTTTGGACATGCCTTATTTAGATCTCTAAAATTGACACATGTGAATTTGGACATTCTTTTCTTAACTAGGAAAATGTTAGCTAACCGTAGGGTATTTTTCTTTTCAAATGAAGCCAACATTTATCATTTTCTTGACTTCAAAAAACTGACTGTGGTTCTATGTCTAATCGCATGTGTCTTGCTTGATAGGGTTAGTAAGAGGCTCTATTCCTAGTTTATGGTCTCACGCCAAGAGCCAATCCAGGCATCTCTTCATAACTACATGTAAAGCAGTCCTTAAACTCATCAGTAGCTTAACTAAATCATTGGTTTCAATTTCATTCAACAAAGAACTAATATATGTCGGGCGTGGATCTTCTTCAATTAGTAAGTTGATTTCTTTGAGCTCATCGATGGTTGACTTGATCTTTTCTTTGAACTCTTACGGTGCATCTTTTACTTCAAAATCATTTGGATTATCTGAAGTTTCTAAGCACAGCACCTCATATGAGTTAATGCAATTTGAAAAGAACTAATCAGACTCCAAATGATTGGTGATGATAAAGTAGTAATCGTCATCATCGACTAAACCCACTATACTGAATCCTAGTCTTGATCTGATTGAGACCTTTTTCATTTGTTCTTTCATATTCTTTCGAAGTAGTCTGACTTGTGCTTTGACCAAGTATAAGGGATTAACCTTTTCTTTGATAAATTATGAGCATAAGACAAGTACCAATCAAATGATAATTCTATTAAATCTTTATATGAATCACCCTCAAGTTCTACAAAAATTTCTTGACTTGAAGATGATGCTCCCAAAAAGAACCTCTGAGTCTTCACACCTTTTGTTGACTTAGGGGCTTCTTTAACTATCAAACCCTCAGCTTTTTGAGAGCAAAGGGAGGTTAGAGCTAAGGTTCCCAATTGATGCCTAACTGCTTTCACATATAGACTTGGATGCACTTATGCTTTACTTTGGAGCCCGATCTTCAACATTATCTAGCTCAATAGCTCGAATCTTCTACTAAGAAGAGTGGTGCTAACAATATAAGACTCAACTGAGCTAGATTCTAAGTCCATATGGATAGTAGGTCCGCTCGGTAGCTAGGACATATCTTCTGGCCAATAAAGAGGTTTTCCCAGGACTGCCTCAGATCGCTTATTCCTCTGCTTAGTGGAGGTTAGGTCATCCTACCCATATATTCGAATGGAGTAATGAAGGCTAGAATTTAATGTCATGCTCCACTTCCTCCTCAAGTTTATTTCCTTTTATTTTCCTTTTCATTTTCTCTTTTCTTCTCTTTTCCTTTTCTCTTTCTTTTTCTTTTTCTTTTACTTTTTTTATTTTTAAATTTTGGCCAAGTTTGGAAGAATAGACTTGTTGATTTTGAGGGAGGTAGTGTCGCATCCTCATATATGTCGACCTTATGAACTATAAATAACTTGACATCTCCTTTGATACAGTAAATGATCCCACCTCTCATAAACTTCATACACTGATGTAAAGAAGACGAAACTATCTTGTTCCCATGTATCCATAGTCTCTCAAGCAAATCATTGAAATATGTATCTGAGTCTATAATGTGAAACCAGGCTTTGATCTTCCAATCATCTATCTCCAAGGGCAACACTATGGAGCCTAAAGCCTATTGTCCTCACTTTTGGAGTGTGGATTCAATCTTCCCATGTTATACTTAGGAATCTTCTAGACACTAAGACTTCTCTAGTCATAAGACACTTCTAATAATTAGGTAAACACTTACAAGCAAAGACTTAGAAGGGTTAACCATAGGATTAGGTTATGCCTTAGGGATTAGGATAATCCACCTACCCTATAACCCAAATCCAATCCATGGCCACCTTCTAAACCCATACCTCTAGTTCAAACATCAAATTCAAATCCAAATCCAAACCAAAACTCCAAAAACAAATGATTGAAGCCCATGATCAAATCCAAACTTGAAACCCTTCCTACGCCATATGACCTATCCCATGGACTTAGCCAAATCTTAATCCAAATCAATCAAAAATCAATTCATTTCCTCATAATAAATTTATATCTTCAATCATCTTCCTAAATATAAATGAAATCTACATTCAAATGATTAAAAGTGAATCAAACTAAATCATATTAAGTGAAACCCTTCCTAGGCCATATATGACCTATCCCATGGACTTAGCCAAATCTTAATCCAAATCAAGTCAAACTCAATTCATTTTCTCACAAATCAATCATATTTTCAATCATCTTTACAAATTTAAATAAAATATACATATAAATCATCAAAATTAAATCAAACCAAATAAAAATCCAAACCTATGCCACATGACCCAACTCCATGGACTTAGCCAAATTCCTTCATTCCAAAACCCAAAATCAATTGATTTTCTCATGAATCAATCATACATTCAATCATATTCATAAATATAAATGAAATCTACAATCATAAAGCCAAACCAAAATCAACCCAAGTCAAACCCAACTTAACCCTTTTGACTTGAGATGTTCAAATGATCCAAGACCCATTTGAACCCAAGCCAATTGCAATTGAATTTATATATCAATCTCGAATCTATATATAAACTCAAATAAATTAAACTCAACCCAAAATCAAGCCAACTAAACCCAATTGGTCCACTTGACCCAAAGTGGCCAATTTGACCTATTTGAGCCAAGTTCTAATCCTACCCAAATTGGATTGAACCAAGATATCAAAACCTCCCATCATGATTGTTGATAACCCTAGGTTGATCAATTGTCACAAATTGGATCAAAATAAGTCAACTTGGTCATTTGCTAACCCTTAACCCATATGAACACAAACTAGCCAAATTGCAACCTAAGCTAAATCCTTGAAACCAATGATTCATACCAAATCAAAATCAATATTTGAATATGACAATTGAGTCAAACCAAACCCACCCTTTTCGACCAAGATGACCCAAATTGACCTAAAAGACCAAATTGGGTCAAATCAAAATATAAACCAAATTGATTGCAAGTAATGGCTCAAGTTCATTCCAAATTGATTGTTGAACTTGACCAAAGCCATGAATGGACCCATTGAACCCAATTGACCTACTAGCCCAAATTGACCTAAAGGTTCAAGTTGACCTAAAACAAAACTAAATCTAAATTAATTAAAATCAAAGCCTACAATCATCTTCAATTGGACAACTAAACCCAAGTTAATTTAGCCAATTCAAATTGGTCAACTTAACCCATTTGACCCAAATGAATTCAAATGAGCCAAAATCAAATCTAAGACAAACTAAGCTAAACCAATTAAACCAAAACATCCCAAATGATCATATGAACTTGACCCAACCCTTGGTTTGACCTAATTTGACCAATTGGTCAACTTGAAACCTAAACCTAATTTTCCCAAAATGAGTCAAATTGAGCCAAACCTAACAAAATCAACTCCAATTGACTTGAAATTTGGGCTAGCCCACTTTTGGCTCATTTCAAATCTATAAATCAAATCCATTGCCAAATGATCATTCTACCCTTGGGTAAAGGGCATCACATGAGATAAATCACCAATGTAATTGGACATTTTCATTACTTGGTACTCTCCCAATGGTCCATTTAGGCACCTAAGAAACTACCCAACCTGACTTAAGGGATGGTTGGATCAGCCATGGCCCATGGGAGGTGAAATCACCTCAGCTTCCCCATTAGAGCATTTGAAACCCATAGGACACACATGATTTCTCCTTGACAGCCACCTCCACACCTTCAACCAACCTAGCCGAAGAAACTCACCTCCTCCCAGCCACCCATGACTTCCTGAGATGGTCAGATGGCCATTAGAAGCCAAACCCAATCCCACCATCCGATCAAGATGATGGTGGGTATACACCCCCTCATTTCCACTCAAACACACACAAAAATCATTCCGTAGAGCTCTAGCTGCTTTCGAAGAGTCGTTAGAGCCATTCCCTAAGATCCCAAGCTCATTCCTCGATCAAAAAATGCCATTCTCATCTGTCATGAAATAGGACACTCCCATTTCTGACCTAACTTTCCCATTTCTCCACCAAACTCAAATTAACTTTGTAGGCACCTTTTATAGGCTTTGTCAAGCAAGAAGGAATCATCTCTCAAGCTTCCTGAGCACCGAAGGTGGGACTTCGATCAATGATGATCTCCAAATCGCCAATTCGTGGCCTTCCGAGTGAACGTAGAGGAATTGATCCAATTGCTGCTCAGTAGGGCTTCATCTCCACTAGATGAACCTTTCTCAATCATTCGAGCCTCCAATCTTGACCTCTGGTGGGGCATGCTTCCAAAACTGATCCTTAACTAAAAATGGGTTGTAGCTTTTTGAAGAAAACTTGCATCTCATATGATCTTAACCATTGGATCCCCTCTGATCGATGTTGTGAAGGTGTGGGTTCCTTTTGGAGTTGATCCAGCTCTGCAAGCTCATAAAGTGAGCATTGGTGGATGGACTCCATTCTCCCTCACCGTGACGTTGGATCATGTACCGTCCATTCTACGTGATCAAAATGGACTATTATGATTAGAATGCTAGATCGATCTGATTTAATCCTATTAACCTATGGGATTAATCGTATCCGTCTAATCTTAGATCAGAAGACGGAGGAGAAAGCATGTCCGCCGCTACCACGTAGGCACTGAGTCTGATATGTTTTAAGTAGCCAATCCCGTGGTGCCACGTGGAAAGCACGCCACATGGCTCCAACAGGAATATGCTTTCATTAGGTTTAATTAATCAATTTTAATCGTTGAAATTTATAAAAATCATAGGGAAATCAAAAAATTCAAAAAATACTCATTTTAAAGGTATTTAAGAAGAGAATTAATTAAAAATAATATTAGCTAATTTTGAATTGTAATTATGGTTTAATTAAGTTTAATTATAAAATTTATTAGCTTAATTACTCCTTAATTACTTGAGTAATTAATCCTAAATTTTGTGGGTTAATTTAATAGGATGACCCCTGCCTCCCATGGTTTTCTTGGGATATATTGCTCTTAATTAGGAAAATTAACTAATTAAACCTTAACTTCTTTAAGTTAATTAATGATTAATTAATACTATAAACAATATCAAATTGGTTAATTACGTTTATTAGTCATTATTCAACATTAAGAAAACTAAGGAATAGGGTTGGGACCTTTCCCTAAGTTCATTTCACTCTATTTTAAAATGAAATTAATTAAGATTTAACTAGTTAATTAAATCACTTAATCAAATTAAAATCATAATCACTATAATTAATTAAATCATGGGGTAGATCTTTAGTTGTTTAATAACCTAAAGGAGTTTAATGAAATTATGGTTAGTACACATGTGTGGGAAAACCATAAAAGTAATTTATTAAGTCTCTTAATCTAATTAACTATTAATCATGAGCCAATTGCATTTTATAAGTATTATTACAAGTTTATTTTATATGCAAATCATGTTGGCTCATAATTATTTAGTTAATTACTTTAAGGCGACATAGGTTAGGGTAATTAATACATCTAAGTAAAAGTTCAACTTAATTAACCCATAAAATCAACTTAATTATATTTCCTTCAATTAAATGAAATCACTAATGTGGGAATGGGTTTAAATCAGAGTGATTTCTTTCTCCTTTTTAAATCAAATCAAATCCAAAACTTAATTAATAAAGAAGCTTTGGTTTGTTTAAAAAATCTTATTTGATTTAATAGTCCTTAAGAACTAGTTTGGTTGAATGAATCACATGCTTATATTTGATTGTCCTCTTTCCAATCATGTAAAATTTGTTATGTCATTTGAATTCATGCATCCATCTTTTCAAAATCATTTAAAATAAAATGGATTTCCTTTATGTATGCTTGCATGTGTTGATTTAATTTAATATATGTGTGGCTATTATCACTATTAAATCCAAATGTATTTTTCAAAAGCTTATAAATGAATAATAATATGTGTTATGATGCTAGTTATAAATACATAACAAATGCATATTTTTATAGCTTAAGGGCATGAATGTTGAGTTATATTTCCTCTATTCATGTGTTGATTTATATAAGATTGAATGGTAATGGGTATATAGTCTCGGACATCCCGAGCGGGCTTTAGCTAACCCCAAAGAGATCATTTGATTACCTCACTTCCTGGTTTGTTATTTTGTTGATGAAATCGAAAGAAATTTTGAATCTAAATTTGTTTCTATTAAAAAAAAATTGAAAACCCTAAACCATAAACTAAAACCTGAACCCTAAACCTAAAACTTAAACCCTAAACCCTAAAAACCCTAAACCCTAAACCTTAAACCCTAAAACCTACAACCCTAAACCTTAATCCCAAAACCCCAAACCCTAAACCCTAAACCTAAACTAAATAAAACCTAAAAATGAAATAAATAAAAAAACTTAAACCAAACTAAAATAAAATAAAAATAAAAACTTAAAACTTAAACCTAAGCATAAAAGTATAATAAAATAAAATAAAAACTAAATGAAAATAAAATAAATAAAACCTAAATTAAACTAAAAAAAAATAAAATAAACTAGTAAAAAAACCTAAATAAAATAAAAACTAAACATAAATTAAAAATAAAATAAAATAAAATAAAATAAAAACTAAATAAAAACCTAAACCAAAAAAATAAACTTAAAAATAAATAATAAAAAACCTAAACCCTAAACTTAAAATAAATAAAATAAAATAAACATAAACCTAAACTAAAATAAACTAAAATAAAATAAATAAAACCTAAATCTAAACCTAAGATAAACTAAATCTAAACTCTAAACTAAATAAAATAAAATAAACTAAAAATAAACCTAAACCTAAACTAAAAACCTAAAATAAACCTAAATTCAAAACTAAACATAAACCTGAAAAAAATAAAATAAAACCTAAACCTAAACCTAAAAAATAAAATAAAAAAATATAAAATAAAATAAAAATAAAACTAAACAAAATAAAAACTAAACCTAAACCTATAAAATAAACAAAAATTAAAAACCTAAACTAAAATAAATAAATAGAACTAAATAAAAATAAAAATAAAATAAACTAAAATAAATAAAAAATAAACTAAATAAATAAATAAACCTAAACCTACAAGTTTACTTAATTTTTTAAAAAAAAACCCTAAACCCTAAAAATAAAAAATAAAACCTGAACCTAATAAATAAAATAAAAATAAAATTAAACAAAAAATAAACCTAAACCTAAAAAATAAACTAAAATAAAAAACCTAAAATAAATAAACAAAACTAAATAAAAATAAAAATAAAACCTAAATAACAATAAAAGTACAATAAATTAAAATAAATAAAAATAAACATAAATCAACTAGTTTACTTAATTTAAAAAAGATTAAAAAAATGTTTAAAAAAATTAAATAAAAAAACCCTAACCCAGAACCCTAAACCCTAAAACTAAGCAGAAATCTTAAACCCTAAACTTTAAACCCTAAACCCTAAACCCTAAGACCCTAAACCCTAAACCTTAAACTATAAAACCTAAACCATAAAACTGATAAACCTAAACCCTAAACAAACAACTTAAACTAAACTAAATAAAATCTAAAAATAAAATAAATAAAAACCTAAACCTAAATTAAATAATAAAAATAAAATAAGATAAAAACCTAAACTTAAAAATAAAATAAAATAATAAAGATAAAAATTAAACTAAAATAAAATAAATAAAAAGTTAAACTAAACTAAAAAAATAAAATAAACCTAAAAATTAAAAACCTAAATAAAATAAAACATAAACTTAAAATGAAAATAAAATAAACCTAAAATAAAAACTAAATAATAACAAAAACCTAAAAAATAACCCTAAAAAAATAAAAAATAAAATCTAAACCCTAAACTAAAAAAAAAATCCAAAACCTAAACTAAAATAAATAAAACCTAAACCTAAACTAAAAATAAACTAAACCTAAACACTCAACTAAATATAATAAAATAAAATAAAAAATAAAGCTAAACTTAAAATAAAAAATAAAAAAAAATACCTAAAAAAAGCTAAAATCTAAAAGATAAAATAAAACCTAAACCTAAACCTAAATAAACCTAAACCTAAATAAATAATAAAAAGTAAAAAAAATTAAAAATAAAAAAAATAAACTAAAATAAGCATAAACCTAAACCTAAACCTAAAAATAAACTAAAATAAAATACCTAAACAAAATAAATAAACTAAACTAAATAAAAAATATAAATATAAATAAACCTAAATGTAAAATAAAAATAAACCTAAACACCATCTTAAAACTAATTTAAAACTAAAAACCCTAAATGCTAAAACCTAAAACTAACCTTAAACTAACAACCACCCAAAAACTAAAAAACTAATAAAAACTAGGCAAAACTAAAAAATAAATAAACACTAAATAAATAAACTAAAAAAAAATAAATAAACCTATAAAATAAACCTACCCAAAATAAAATCTAAAAATAAAAAAAAAATAAACAAAATTCTTAAAACTAAAAAAACAAAAATAAATAATAATAATAATAATAATAATAATAATAACCTAATAATAATTAAAAATATAAAAAAATGATAAATAATAAATAACTAAAAACCTAAACCTAAAACAAAATTAGTAAAAAAAACCTAAATTAAACCTAAAATAGTAACTAAAGCTAAACCAAAACTAAAAAACCTTAAACCCCTAAACCCTGTAATAAACTAAAAGCTAAAACAAAACCTAAACCCATTTTGCCCTTCATGTTTGAGATCAGATTCTTGAATCCCCTTCCTTTTCATTCTCCTCTAGTTTGGCTTCGGATCTTCTGCCTTAGGCTGATCCTTGTTTGGTTCTTAATTGGCACCATTTACCATGGCGTCAGGTTCTACATACTTAGAGAAAACCAAATGCTCTAGCTGCTCTGGCTCAGGCTTTCGATTCTTTTGGTATAGCTAAACCTTTGCCTCTAAATCCTTCAAAGATTCCTTATCTGGTAAGGATTCTTCAACTTCTTCTGATCTTTCTTTAAACCGGTTCATGACCTTCAAAGTTGTTTTTTATTATGTGCTCGACTTGGATACTAAAAAACTAGAGCCTTATGTGTATACTTTGATTGGAAAATTTTCCTTTCAGCATCCTGGTTTGGAGGAAATTTGATTTTTCTATCATGATTTGAATATTTCTGGTGTTTTTTTTATTGGTTTACTAGATGATAGACATGTGCTGATTAAATTATCTAATGACCTTGATTATAGTCATGTCTTTGCTCACTGATCTTATTATGCTAAAAACTTTCAAATGCATACTCTTAAATGGACTCCATTTTCTTGACTTTAAAATGGAATCTCTTGTAGCACCGTTTGGTTATCTTTACCTAATTTTTTACTTTGTTATTATTAATTCTTGCATACTGAGTTCTATTTTGGTATACCCTTGCAATCAATCAAAAGCGTACCAAATTCAGCCATCGATTGCTCGGATCCTTATTGAAATTGATGTAATAAAGAAATTTCCTAAGGAGGTGTGGATTGGATCAAAGAAATATGGATATTTCTAGCAGGTTGAGTTTAAAAACATCTCTCCTTTCTACAATCATTGCAAAACTCATGAGCACGATGTATCAGAATGTTTTGTTCCTCATCAACATCTTAGAAAGAAAGTGGTTAAAGATCTTAAGGTTGGTGGAAAAATTAGAGATTTAAAAATGATTAAAGAAATTTTGCTTTAAATGAAAAGGATAACGATGTTGTGAATGAAATTATTGATGTTTCTAATGATGTTCCTAATGTTTCTAATGTTGTTTCCAATGTAAGTGGTAGTGATAAGCTTGTTAAAAATTCTTATGTAACTTTTTTTGGAGTAATCGTTTTGGCTACTATTATTTCGATATTCCTAAAATTTGCAAGTGGATAATTTTCTTGTTTTAGTTTGATTCTAAAGAGATTTGTGATAAAGTTGCTGAAAATATTATAGAAAATGTTTCTCTTATTTTGCCAAAAAAAATTTTAAAAGAAAATCTTGTTTTATCTTCTTTAAATTTGGGCAACAATGATGGTATGGAGCTTGTTGATAATGTGCAGCCAAGTTTTTGTTTGGTTAATAAATCTATTTCTACCTTTTCTTTAACTATTATTTGGATGGTATTTTGCTTAGTGATAATTCTCATTTAATGAAAAATGGGGATTTATCTTATTGCCAAATGGGATCTTCTCCTAAATCTATTCTTAATAATGATGAAAAAAATTTTTCTGATGATCAATCCATGGAAAATGAGACTAATTTTCAAACTATTTTTGTGAAAAGGAAAAAATAATTTTAAAATTATGCTCCTGAAGTTTCTAGATCCACTCGATCTTCTTCATCTTCTTTGCCTAATAAAAATTAATGTTTAACTTTCTTATTTGGAGTGTGAGGAGCATTGGTACTCTTGTTGTTAGAAATAGAATTTGGAATCTTTGTAGAATTTATAATGGTGGTTTCTTGGTTATTCTTGAACCTCTTTTTTTTTCCTTCTAAAATAGTTCATGCGGCCAGGATGATTGGTTTTAGCAATTTTTATTTCAATAATAACATTTGGTTATTTTGGAATATCTCTTTTTCTACTAATGTTATTAATGATTTTCATCAAGTTATTAATGTGGATATTTCATTTGGTTAATATCATGCTTTTGGTTCTTTTGTTTATGTTGCTTGTAACAAGTTAGGGAGGAGAATTCCTTGGGATAAATTATTGAATTTCGCTTCTATTGTTAATAATTCATGGATTATTAGTAAGGATTTCAATATGGTCCTTTTTTTGAATGAAAGGAAATGGGGTTCTTTGCTGAATTTACATTAAATAGAAGATTTTGCAAATATGATATTGGATTGTAATCTTTATGATGTTGGTTTCATTGGTTCTCAATTTACTTGGAATAATCATAGATTATGGCAACAGTTTGATCGTGCATTATTAAATAATTATTTGTTAAATTGTTAGCCTTTAACTTCGTTGGAGCATCTTAATAGAACTCTCTCAGATCATGTTCCTCTTTTGGTTTCTACTAAGGATGTTGTCCATAATAATAATGTCATTAAATTTTTTTTTCAAAATATGTGGTTACAAGATAAAAGTTTTCTTGATGTTCTTGCTTATAATTAGTTTGCTCCTCTTTCTTTTGATGATTCTGCATTTGGTATGATGAGATTTTGGCTTAAGCTTAAAAGGGTTAAGCATAATATCACTTGGTGGAATAGAAACTGCTTTAAAAATCTTTTTGATAATATCAAGAATATGGAACAAAAGGTGAAAGATTTGGAAGAACTTGTTATTACTGATTATTGTTTCTATTCTAATCTTGCTGGAGCTAAAGATAATCTCAATAAGTTTCAAGATTTGGAGGAGACTTATTGGAAACAAAAAGCTGCCACTAAGCATCTTTCTGAGGGGAAGAGAAACACTAAATATTTTCATGCTTTGGTAATGAAAAGGAGAGTTCTTGGTTACATTCATAAAATCAAGAACTTTGATGGTTCTTAGCTTATCAAAAAATAGGATATATTTTTTTCTACTCTTAATTATTTTAAAGATCTTTTAAATAAGAATTGTCAACTTGAGCATTTATCCAATCCTCTCATCCCTTCTATTATTTCTCTGAGGATAATGAGTGCTTGGTTGCTCCTCTCCTTCTGATCAGGAAATTTATAATATTTTTAATGGTATGAATGTTAATTTTGTTGCAAGGCCAGATGGTTACACAACTTTATTCTTTCAAAAAGCTTGGTTTATTATTAAAATTGATCTTGCTGATGCTGTTAAGGATTTTTTTTCAAGGGAATTCTATTCCTAAATATTTTACTAGCACTTCTATTATTCTTAATCCTAAGAAAGATAATCCTAACTTTTGGATTGACTTTAGACCTATTAGTCTTTGTACTTGTTTCAATAAATTGATTTCTAAAATTTTGATTAATAGGCTCAGTAAGTTTCTTCCTAAGATTATCTCTCCTAATCAAACTAGCTTTGTGAAAGGTAGAACTATTTTGGATAACATCTTGCTTGCTCAAGAATTGATTCATGATTTGAATGTTAACACTATAGGTGGAAACTTACTTTTTAAGCTTAACATCACCGAAGCTTATGATAACATTTCTTGGGATTTTCTTAATATCATTCTTACATTATTTGGTTTTTCTAATCATTTTATTTTTTTGGTTAACAATATAATTAGAAATGTTTGGTTTTCATTAGTTATCAACGGTGAAAACTTTGGTTTGTTTAATTCCTCTGAAGGTATAAGACAAGGTGACCCTCTTTCTCCATCTTTATTATTGTGGTTGAATATTTGTCTCGTTCGCTTAATCTTCTTTTAGAAGAATTCTAGTATGTATTTCAGGAATCTTGGTGATTTGGCAATCTCTCACTTAAGCTTTACTAATGATTCATAATTTTTTTTTTGTAATTGCGTTACATTATGTTAAAAAAATTAATGATTTTTAAATAAATTTGAAAATGAAAGTGGCCTTTTGATTAGTACTCATAAAAGTTGTTTAATCACTTCTACTTTTATTTTATTTATAGAATTTATAAAATAAAGGCCATCACTAGTTTTTCTCATCAAAATATTCCTATTAAATATTTAGGCTCCCCTTTATATTGTGGCCATAAGATATCCCATCACTTTGATGAGGTAATTCATAATATTCAAAATAAAATTTCTACCATTGAATTTCATTTTTTACCTTTTGGTGGTAGATTAATTGTTATTAAAAGTATTCTTTATTTTCTTCCTTTTTACTTGTTGCTTAATATTGTTCCCACTTTCCACATTCTTATCAAGATTGAAAGACTTTTCAATAAGTTTTTTTCGGGCTCTAGGAATTTGGCCAAAAGGCTTCATTAGACTTCTTGGTCTAATATATGTGCTACTATTTATGAAGGTGCTATTGCGTGCAGATCTTTAAGGGATTTTAGCAATGTTTTTTCATATAAACTTTGGTGGAAAATTTGGAAAAATGAAAGTTTTTGGGCTAAATTCATGAAATTTAAATATTTCAAAGGTAAGCATCCTTTAATTTGCAATTATAAACATGGTGACTCTTTTTTTTGGAAATGGCTCTATGATAATAAATGGAAAGCATAACGTCTCATTTTTTGGGGTATTAATAATGGATTTTATTTCTTTAGGTGAGATAACTGGATGGGGGATTTTTCCAATGATTCTCTACTTAATACTCACTCTACTTCTTTGAAAGTTAGTCATTTTATTTATAATGGTGAATGAAATTTCTCTCTTTTAAATGATTTGATTCTTGATTTCATTAGTAATAACATCATTAATATTCCTATTGAAGGTAATTCTTTGGATCAAATTATTTTCAAAATTTCTAGTAATGGAGAATTTTCTTTTAAAGATATTGTTGACCTCATTCTTGGAAGAGGTCATTTTAGCAATGAGAAGATCTCAAGTTCAAATAGAGATTTCCTAATTCAATATCCAAGTCACTATGCTTAGTAACTTAGGAAATGCATTTTGAGCTAAATCCAATCTACTTGGTTTGATGCAAAACCAAGTTAAATATCCAGCATAAATTAATTCAAGTAAATCAATGAAAATATAATGGATGTTCGAAGTCAAACCTAAAGTCAACTCTAGTCAACCTAGGATTGACTTAAGTGGA
Organism: Cymbidium sinense; assembly: GCA_021442155.1. NCBI lineage: Eukaryota > Viridiplantae > Streptophyta > Magnoliopsida > Asparagales > Orchidaceae > Cymbidium > Cymbidium sinense. The sequence goes on along the minus strand of CM038214.1, from coordinate 7,261,188 downwards.
CCCACTTGGTCAAAAAGTCAACCCATCAAAAATAATTCAAATGATCAAATAAACATGTTCGATCACAATGACAAAGAAATTTGAGTCCATTGAGGCCTATATTAGGTAAGTTAAATTCCTTAAGTCAAAATAACCTAAATAGGCTACATTGAACTCAAACCCAAGGAAAATTCAAATCACTTTCAACCAATGCATATGGGATGGAGACTAATCCTCTTAAACCTTGTTAATAAGGGAATTAAGTGCTAATTAACCTCCCTAACTAAGCCACTTAAGGAACTAAATGACAAAACCCAAAATGAATTAAAAAAATTCACCAAGGTAAGGTAAAATCCATTTTCCCTTCCCTATCTCCCCACCTCTTCAGCCTAGACACTTGTAAGGCATAGAGGGGAATCCTAGCAAGCTTCCAAGCTCTCTTCATGCCCCCTAGTCAACCAAAGATTAGCCAAAAAAGAGCTTTAAAGCACTCGACCACATAGCAAAAACACAGATACACTCTTCCCCAAGGAGAATTGAGGTTCCCTTCACCTTCATACATCCAAATCGAAGCCAAATGAAAGCTTTTCCCCCTCCCAAGTGTTCTTAGCCATTGCAAACCACTAAAGCCAAAATTTCTCAAGCCATGGGTTGGTTTAGGGAACAATATGTAAGGAATTAACCCAATTCCTTTTGGAAGCAAGTTCGATTCGAGGTTCTGAAGCTCTACGATCAATTCCAAAGCCAATCATCCAAGTTTGATTATGATCATTTTCAAACAAAATGTAAATTTTATTAGACAGGATGCCTAAGCTTGTTTGTTCATTAGACTGGATGTTAGGATGTTCTTTCTAGATTTAACACTACTTTTTTGCAAGGGGCTGTGTTAAAGGGATCGCTATAATAAATAAATCATAAAATTTTTGTTTACTTGGTCTGAAAATCCTTTAACATAGTCCATAAGAGAGTGGACCTAGCAATAATGCTAAATGTATGTTTGTGAAATATAAACTACTTTTTGTGTTGTGTGTATTTACTAACATCTATTTTACTGGGTGTAGGATTTCTTTTAAATTTTAAATGTAAATTTGAGCATAGAATTAGGCTAGGATCTATGGGGTCTAGGATTAGCTGAAGCTGACCCAACCAGGAGATGGTGTAGTGGTCCCCAGTGGGGCACGATGGATGTCCCTAAAGAAGGAGACTTTCCTGGAAAGAAGTCCCATAGATCTAAACTTGTAGTTCTAGGTCGGGTTGTATAAGTGCAGAAATTATGTTTCTTTTTTTTGGGGTGTACCATTGTACCCAGCAGCATCGGCCTTTTTCTTATATAATTTAATTTGGTTTGATTTATTTTAGGTGTGCAATAGAAACAACATGCTTTTTCTAGGTTTCTTTCTGTGCTATGTTTGTATTATGATGTATTCCTGGACATAGGCTCATAGGATAAACTAAATTTTTTACCCAACTAAATCAATCAAAACATAAAAATAAATGCAATTCATAATCTTCATATAAAAGCCTAGGCATTAAAATAAGATAAAATATGTAGCAACCCCATAGCTGGATGTTTTAACATAATGCATAAATTATATTGTTTCACTCTTGATTAAAGAAGGGCTTCCATCTTTGCCAGAGAACATGGGCTTAACCTTTGAGAGCCTATGATGGAAGAACACCTTCTATTCTCATTTGGCCCATAACCTCTTTCTAATTACATGTATTAGGCATAAATTGTATTCCTATGACCTACATTAATCTTGAGTCAAAATTGATAAAACCTTGAAATATAGTTAGATGCATCCTCATGCCCATGATCTTAGAGATTAAGGAGTGAGTCTAGTTTCATAGATTCTTTCCTAAAAATGCAATAGCCCAGCCATCTTGCATTCATGTGGCCTGACTGCATAAATTTAAAATATGCTTAGGTGGTGTTAGCTGATAGCCTTCTCTAGGCAGGTTGTAAGTCCAGAAGAGTCAAGAATAGGCTAGTTCCCTCAGGTGAGGGGAATGGCCAATGATTTCTAAAGATAGAACTAGGTTGAACATCTACATGTGCACGACTAGGTTGAAGCATCCTTTTAAGAATCGTCTTCAACCCTAGGAATTTCTACAATCTTGCTTAGAATCTAAGCCTAGATTTCTAAGAAAATGACAACTAAAATCTAAAATTAAATTCCAAATTTTAAGCCCAATTGTAGGAAAGTTGAAATGTCTAGTATCCCAATATCAATAGGCATTTCCTACTCATTCCCATTTGACTCTTGAAAATGACTCTCTCCAATTTGGACCTCTCCCAATTGAATTTCCAAAATCAATCCTTGCTACCTTAGTAGTCTTTAGAATAACCATTTATTTCTTTAATCGAGAGCATTCTTAGGAAGAGACCCTTCCTAAGATAATTAACTATAGAGGCTAGCTTTTATAGAAAACCATGATCCCAAGATAAAATAAACCTTCTACCTTTCCAGTTTAGGGAAAATACTCTAGTACACAAATGGCCCATTAGCCTTAGGGTATTTTATTGAAATGATTGAACCCATTATAGGAGAAAAGTTTATCTTTTGAGATAATATATGTATTCCTTAATGCTATATTTGGTCATCTAAATAAAATATTTCTAAACTCTATGTGGTGTCATTTATTTTCTCTATTCCATAGAAAACACCAACATATTTTTTGGCTACTCTGCTGGGGGTTGGTTCCTCTCCATCTTTAGAAATAAAGGGTTATTCTATATAAGTGTACTAGTGCCACTCATCAAGATTGCCTTTCATTCCATTGGATACCTCTCCATTTCATTCTTGGTTGAGCCTATCCAACTTCTTAGATAGAGGTTCTAGAACTCTTCGTTTGTCATAGTTAAATGATTGGGTCCTAGAACCAAATCCAGAAATAAAATGAAAGAAATAAATGAAAACCAAGTCATTTTTTTTAAGACCTAAATTTGATCAAGATGGATTTGAAACCATTCCAGTATGGAAAAGAAATGTTAAATTTTAAAAAGTATGAAAAGTACTTCAAAATTTGAAAAGCAAATCTCCAAAAAAAATAAAGTCTCATAGTTAAACTTATCCTTGATCTTACTTTGGCTTTGTACTAAAGCTAAAGATAATTAGGTAGGTCCTTGAATGGATACCCTTTGTTTTACTAAATTCAAAGATGGAAAACACCTAAGGATGTAGATTGAAATGAAGGCATTCCTTCAAATCCAGAGAAAATCAAATCAAAAGGTGGCATAGTTATGCGCCTTGCCCTTTTACCACCATGAAGTTTGAATAGAATAAAAATAATTTTCATAATGAACACTCCTTTAGAATGTGAAAATTTTGTTCAAGCTGATTGGCCAAATCTAAGGAGTGACTTGGTGGTAACCCTCTTTTAGACCTTTTCGAAAGCTTAAATTCTTAAGATCTTAGGAGAGAGTAAAAAGAGGAAGATGAAATGACATAAATAAAAACAAAAGTGAAAGGATTCACTCTTGCTCCTAATCAATTAAAGAAAAGAGAGGGTAGCGATAGAGAATTCTAATTCTTAGTTGAAATCAATGAAGTTTAAACTAATAAATTTAAATCAACTTCCATAATGAGAGTTTCTCTCATTAAATGAAATGATATTTTATAAATGGCTTTAATTAATTATAAAAGATAAATCATGAAGAAAACATAAATGAAGAGTTTAATCCTTCTAAATAAATCATGATCTTAGGATTGGGTCCTAAGGGTGATATTTTATCTCTCGAGTAAAAATATGAAACTTTTATCTCTAGTTGATAGATAAATCACTTAATGCATTGTCAATCCAAATGAATGAAGAAAGCCTTAGTTTTCTCTATTCAGAGATTAAACCATTATATGCTTTCAATAAAAGTGAACCTAAGGAGAATCCTTCTTGTGTTTTATGAATTTGACATTATCTTAATGTCAAGTATGGTGGTCAAAGATTTCATTGCAAGCTCAGATTAAATCTTATATTTGCTATAAAAGAATGCAAATCAAACTTGACATTCTAATAGCACAACATATACCCTAGAGGGTCCTCTTTTAAATGATGATCCTTTAAATGAAAAGATAATGAGGTCTATTGATCTATTGAGGATAGAGTTAGACCTACCTTCCCTGCATATCAAAAGGGAAATTCTTGAAATCAAATTTAAAATGGTAAGTTATTCCATCTCAAATGACATTGAAAATAAATGGCAAATGAGTCATCTTCAAAATGTGATGTCATGCCCATCTTAGAGAAGTTGCTTGCAAAATCAATCATAATGCTCATTAAAACAATATGAAATATGAAATAAAATAAAATAAAATGAAAAAAATGAAAATAAAGCAAGGCATTACATAATCATGAAATTTTCCTTACTTAACTATAAGCAACTTCCTGATGTGGCATTTCACTATGAAAAAGTTCTAGGGTTATCTTCTATGATGAAGATAGACTACTAAGAACTTATTGATGCAAAAATTCAAAAGAAGAAAATCTCCAAACCACTTGTTGATCTAGGTGCATCGATCAACATTAATTATAAACACAAAAGTGAATTTATATAGGTCTGAATGCTAATCAAGCTTTGACAAGATGAGCCATATAAATTCAATCAAATAAAGAAAGTAATTTTCAGCTTCACAAAAATTCAATCTTGAAAACACAACCTAGAAAAAGAACTTAGTCTCAATTACATTTTTAATTACATATTTAAATGTTGGATGGTCCCATCCAGCCCAAATAAAGAAAAGATGGGAATCAAATGGAAATAAAAGAAGAAACATATTGATTATTGAAGGATGTTCATATTCATCCTAAAGTGTTGAGTCTTTAAGAATATCATTCAACTACTCCTAAGTGACCTCACTATATATTTGATTCCATTAGAAAATTTTGATTTCAGAAGTGTAAAGTTTTCAAGGAAATCATTATGCCAATCTTAAATGACTCACTCCACTAAATAATTTTGAATTCATAAGTGTAACATCTTTAGAAAGTCATTTTTACCAATATTAAATGGCTTTACTAGATTTATTGTTCCATGAAAAGATGAAAAGAAATAGAAATGTTAGATCATATTATATGATCAATCAAGCAAAGACTTGAATAATATTAAAAAGTCAATAAATATAATGTTGCATTTGGACAAAAAGTCAAATACATCAAATTTCCTAGTAAATCATTTAGTGGAGTCATTTCATAAAGAGTGAAATGTTATGGAAATGAGTTAAATACATCTATCTTCTTAGTGAATCCTGTAACTAGAAAAATTACCAAATATAACCTTTCATAAAGAAATGAAATCAAATATTACCAAAAGAAAGAAAGAAAGAAAAGTAAAGGGATGGAAGGACTATATCCAAGAGAAAAAGAATGAAGTCTAAAATTTATAGCATGTGGACATTTTGACTTTAAAATTCTCCACATCAAAATAAAATGGTAGGGTTAGAAGTTAAAATTGTCCCTAGCTAAACAAAATAATCAAATATCTCATGCTTTCATTTTAGCCTTTGCCATGATTGGGTGAGCTCACTTGGAAGGTTAAACAAAAGATAGTGGATCTTCTTTTCAAGTCCATATTTTTTGAATGTCAAAGGTCCCATTGATATAATCTGATTCCATTACAAATGAAGTAAAATTACCCAATGTAAATGGACATTTTAAGTTTAAACTTCTCCACATCAAAATAAAGTGGTAGGGTTAGAAGTCAAAAATTGTCCCTAGCTAAACAAAAATAAGTAGATATCTCATACTTTATCATTTTAGCCTTTGCCAGGATTGGGTGAGCTCGCTTGGCGGGTTAAAAGAAAAGATAGTGGATCTTCTTTTCCAGGGGTCCATATCCTTTATATGGCAAATATCTCATTGAGTATACTGATTCCTGCCAAGTGTGGCCTATAACCATAAACAAGAAAAGTTATGGAATCATAGAGCCATTGTAGGATAAAATGCCTAAGTAGTTTGGGTCCTAACTTTCTTTTCAAAAGGTACTCTAGTACAATGCATAAATTTTGTTTAAATGTGTCTAGAGATTTATATAGTCTTCAAGTTCGGGATGATCTCTTACAATTTGAAGAAAAATCCCATTCCACAATTGACAAGTTGATATCAATGATCTAACTCTTTAATGAGTTAGCTATTGATGACTTGATCAACCTATCTTTTGGTTTTAAAGACTACTTTATCTGGAAATAAACTAAAATGATTTTCATATGTAGTGGTCTATAAACTTAAGCTTGATGCCATTTTCATAAACTATGTCCCTTGACGATTGTGATCAAATTCTAAAAGAAAAGTAAATTTTTTTCTAAATTAAAAGCTAGAAAATGATGGATGTACATGAGAAGAAAACATTCTTCTTGGTTAGCTAACATCATTATTCACCCACATCCTGGGACTAGGTAGAATATTTACCTTGAAAATGGGTTCATATTACCCATATTTTATTTTAAAATCAAAAGGTTTTCATGCATAAGATTATCCTTCTTAAGGATAACTTATCTTAAAATTGTCAAATTAAAATAATTCTAGAAAAGAAGAATTAAAAGCATATGATATGACATTCAAAATACTTACAAGAATGTTCTATTAGAGTCATATCATTCAATCTCAAAATATTTGAGCAATTTAGAAAGGGTCTTGATCAAGATTTATAATCCCACTTTCAATTAGGTTGAGGGTTATATTGAAAATCTTGCTAAAGAAGAAAAAAATAAAAATAAAAGAAACATCAATATGATTTGAAGAACAATCTTATTACTACATATAGAGTCTTGAAATTTAATTTTGAAGTAATTTCAAAGACCCTGTAGTAAAATATAAAAGGATCAAAAATGCCAAAAAAAGGAAATGAATCAAAGACAGTCATGAAATTTCATTTCATATATCCTTTAAAAGAACAATAAATTAACTAAAGAAATTTAATTTTAAACTTATTAGGAGAATCTTAATTTTTGTAATAAGTTAATCCTTTCAATTCCATTATTTATTAGGGATAAAATTTTTGTCTCCATGAGAATCCAAAAGATTATCTTGATTCTCATTCACTTTGAAAAGCTTTTAAAGGAATCTTTTGATCTCTATTGATCCCAAGAGAATGCCCTATAAGCTGTTGATTCATGTCAACAAAGAAAAAATGACATACATGTCCAAACAAAAAGAAATAGAAATTACATTTGAGAAGCACTGACTGACTTTGGTTCTTACTACCTAAAGAACTACATAAGTCCATGCAAGCTCAAAAGATAGAATTCTCATGTTAGTACCCTATGATGTCTTGCCTTCAATGACATGGAAAATCTAGCATGGTTCATTGTAACTTTGAGATGAAAATAAGAAAGAAAGAAAAATGATGAACTTATGCTCATGGCATAGTAAAGCATTGGGTCCAAAATATACCCAAATCCTCCTTCAAAAAAATAAATTCCAACTCTTTGAAACCTTCTTCACTAAACTTCTTCATGTGTAAGGAGTATTAGTGAAATCAAGAAATGGAAGCAAACCTTCCATCACCCTTTCATCAAGTTAGACTGATCAAGTAAAGATTAAGTTCATGAAACTCTTGCTTATTAGTCAAAACTTTTGGGGATTAGGAGTAAGTCACTTTGACCCCTTTTCGTCATTCATATCACCTATAAGGTGGGAGCAAGCTTTTTGGCACCTTTCCTATACATGACTTGAGATGGGAGAAAGCCCTTTGTGGCACTTTTCTCATGACCTTTAGGGTTTGGAGTAAGCCTTCGTGCACCATTCCCATGAAAAACTATCTTTGTAGGTTTGGGGCAAGCCCTTCGTTGCACCATTCCTACTTTCCATAAGTTTCAAGCAAGCCCTTTGTGGCACCATTCCTATTGTGTACATGATTGGATCAAGTCATTGTGACTCTTTTCATGTTACATAGGCTATTTAGATTGGATTAAGTCTTTCTCACCTTTCTAATAGCCAAAGATGTAAGTCCCTTTTAGCATTCTTTCTAAACATCTAGGAGTAAGTCCCCCAGTCGGCATCCTACTTTTGTGTACATGATTGGATCAAGTCATTGTGACCCCTTTCATGTTACACTAGCTATTTAGATTGTATCAAGTCTTTAGGACCCCTTTCTAATAGCCAAAAAGATATAAGTCCCCTAGTTGGAATTCTTTCTAAACACTCATGAGTAAGTCCCCTAGCCGATATCCTACTATTGTGTACATTATTGGATCAAGTCATTGTGACCCCTTTCATGTTACACATGCTATTTAGATTGGATCAAGTCTTTATGACCCTTTTCTAATAGCCAGAAAGATGTAAGTCCCTTAGTCGGCATTCTTTCTAAACATCTAGGAGTAAGCCCCCAGTCAGCATCCTACTATTGTGTACATGATTGGATCAAGTCATTATGACCCCTTTCATGTTACACTGCCTATTTAGATAGGTTCAAGTCTTTATGACACCTTTTAATAGCCAAAAAAAATGTAAGTCCCTTAGTTAGCATTTTTTCTAAACATCTAGGAGTAAGTCCCCAGTTGGCATCCTATTTTGAGGATTGGATCATGTCTTTAAGGACCCCTCTCCTCTTTCAACTAATTAGGATGGATCATGCCCTTAATGGCCCCATCTTATTAGTTAATCAAAGAAGTAGTCGGTATTCTTTCTAATTAGAAAGAAGTAAGTTCCCTAATCGGCATTCTTTCTAATCAAGTAAGAGTAAGGCCCCCACTCGGCATCCTACATAAGTGTAAGTCCCCCAGTTGGCATCTTATTTTATGGATTGGATCCTGTCTTTAGGACCCCTTTCCTCTTTTCAGTTAATTAAGATGGATTATGCCCTTAATGATGCCATCTTATTAGCTAATCACATTAGAGTAAGTCCCGGTTGGCATCTTATTTTGAGGATTGGATCATGTCTTTAAGGACCCTTTTCTCTTTTCACTAATTATGATAGATCATGCCCTTAACAACCCCATCTTATTAGCTAATAAAATAAGATGTAAGTCCCCAGTCGGCATTCTTTCTAATCAGAAAGAAGTAAGTTCCTTAGTCGGCATTCTTTCTAACCAAATAGGAGTAAGTTCCCTAGTTGGCTTCCTATTCAAATTTCTATGGAATGGAACCAAGCCATTGAAGGCCCCATTTCTTTGGACTACTCAAATAGGATTAAATCCATGTGAACCCTATTTAGTAGTCGAAGTGTTGTGGATTAGGATCAAGCATTTCAAGCCTCTTCTCCCTAGCATAGCTTTTGAGGATTGGATCATGTCTTTAAAGACCCCTCTCCTCTCTTTAGCTAACTAGGATGGACCATGCCCTTAACCCCCATCTTATTAGCTAATCACATGGATCACTACTATTCTATTTTAAGAGTAAGTCTCTTTGAGCATAGTGATTGCATTGGGAATTGATCATTCTTTGATTCCATTCTATTCATCCTAGAACTTAATGAAGTTAAGTTTCTAGGAATGAATCACACCTCAAAGCAAAGATAGGTATACATATACCTATCTTTCAATCAAAACCTAAATAGAAATTCAAATCAAAAACCAAAATCATGAATTGGAACCCCAAGTTTATGGTTGTATGTTGATCAATTCAACACCAATATGTCGTGTATTATGGTGATCCACTATTGGGGTCCAATATTGACCTCATTTTGAAGAGGTCATTTTAGCAATGAGAAGATCTTAAGTTCAAATAGAAATTTTCTAATTCAATATCCAAGTCATTATGCTTAGTAACTTAGGAAATGCATTTTGAGCTAAATCCAATCTACTTAGTTTGATGCAAAACCAAGTCAAATATCCAACATAAATTAAATCAAGTAAATCAATGAAAAAAAATGGAAGTTCAAAGTCAAACCTAAAGTCAACTCTAGTCAACCTAGGATTGACTTAGTGACACTTGGTCAAAAGTCAACCCACTAAAATTTGACCAAATTAAATCATAAAAATATTTTAAATGATCAAATAAACATGTTTATCCCTTGAGGCCTAGATTAGGTAAGTTAAATTCCTTAAATCAAAATAACCTAAATAGGCTACATTAAATCAAACCCAAGGAAAATTCAAATCACTTTCAACCAATGCATATGGGATGGAGACTAATCCTCTTAAGCCTTTCTTATGAGGGAATTAAGTGCTAATTAATCTCCTTAACTAAGCCACTTAAAGAACTAAATGAGAAAACCCAAAATGAATTAAAAAAATTCACCAAGGGAAGGTAAAATCCATTTTCCTTTCCCTATCTTCCCACCTCTTCAGCCTAGATACTTGTAAGAAGAGAGGGATCCTAACAAGCTTCAAGCTCTCTTCATGCCCCTAGTGACCAAGGATTAGCCAAAAAAGTGCTTTAAATCCACATAGCAAAAAAATAGATACACGCTTCCCTAAGGAGAATTGAAGTTCCCTTCACCTTCATACATCCAAATTGAAGCCAAATGAAAGCTCTTCCCCCTCCCAAGTGTCCTTAACCATTGCAAACCACCAAAGCTAAAATTTTCAAGCCAAGGGTTTTTAGGGAATGTCATGTGGAATTAACCCAATTTGTAGCAAGTTGATTGAGGTTAAAGCTCTAGGATCAATTTCAAAGCCAATTCCAATGAATTGAGGTATTCCATTGAGCTTGAGTTTTCCTTAAGGAATTCAGTTGTGGACATTTTCAAACAAAATGTGATCTTCATTAGACTGGATGCCTAGGCTTGTTTGTTCATTAGACTAGATGTTAGGGCATTCTTTCTAGATTTAACACTATTTATTTGCAAGGGGTTGTGTTAAAGGGATCGCTGTAATAAATAAATCATAAAATATTTGTTTACTTACAGGTTCTAAAAATCCTTTAACATAGTCCATAAGATGGTGGGCAAACAACTAATGCTAAACTATGTTTGTGAAATATAAACTTTTTTTGTGTTGTGTGTATTTCTTAAATTCTATTTTGCTAGGTGTATTTTAAATTTTTTAAATGTAAATTTGAGCATAGAATTAGGTTAGGATCTATGGGTCTAGGATTAGCTGAAGTCAACCTAACAGGAGATGGTGTAGTGGTCCCTTGTGGGGATGGATGTCCCTAAAGAAGGAGACTTTCACGGAAAGAAGATCCATAGATCTAAACTTGTAGTTCTAGGCGGGTTGTATAAGGAGAACTTCGGCCCATGTTTCATTCTTTTAGGGTGTATCTTACCGGCCATGTTTTCTTATATAATTTAATTTGGCTTGATTTATTTTGGGTGTGCAATAGAAACAACATGCTTTTCTAGGTTTTTTTGTTTTTTGTTTGTCTTTGTGATGTATTCTGGACATAGGCTCATAGGATAAACTAAATTTTTCTAACTAAATCAATCGAAACATAAAAATAAATGCAATTCATAATCTTCATATAAAAGCCTAGGCATTAAATAAGATAAAATATGTAGCAACCCCTTGGATGTTTTAACATAATGCATAAATTATATTGTTTCACTCTTGATTAAGAAAGGGCTTCCATCTTTTCGGAGAACTTGGGCTTGACCTTTGAGAGCCTATGATGGAAGAACACCTTCTTCTATTACGATTTGGCCCATAACCTTTTCTAATTGCATGCATTAGGCATAAATTGCATTCTATGACCTACATGAATCTTGAGTCAAAATTCATAAAACCTAGAAAATATGCATTAGGTAGATGCATCCTCATGCCCTACATGATCTTAGGGATTAGGGAGTGAGTCTCATTTCATAGATTTCTTTCCTAAAAATGCAATAGCCCAGCCATCTTGCATTCATGTGACCTCACTGCATAAATTTAAAATATGCATAGGTGGTGTTAACTGGTAGCCTTCTCCAGGCAGGTTGTAAGTCCAGAAGAGTCTAGAATAGGCTAGTTTCCTCAGGTGAGGAGAATGGCCAATGATTTGTAAGGATAGAACTAGGTCGAGCATCTGACATGTGTCAGAAGCTCCGAGACTAGGTTCTGAAGCATCCTTTTAGGAATAAGTCTTCAACCCTAGGAATTTCTACAATCTTATGCTGCTAGAATCTAAGCCCTAGATTTTTAAGAAAATAACAACTAAAATCTAAAATTAAATCCCAAATTTGAAACCAATCATATGATAGTTGAAATATCTTGGTAGCCCAATATCAATAGGCATTTCTACTCATTCTCATTTGACTCTTGAAAATGACTCTCTCAAATTTGAACCTCTCCCAATTGAATTTCCAAAAATCAATCCTTCGAAAGCTACCTTAGTAGTCTTTAGGAATAACCATTTATTTCTTTAATCGAGAGTATTCTTAGGAAGAGACCCTTCTTACAATTTAATTAACTATAGAGGCTTGCCTTTAAAGGAAACCATGATCCCAAGATAAAATAAATCCTGTTCTACCTTTCCATGTAGTTCAAGGAAAATACTCTAGTACGAAAGGCCAATTAGCCTTAGGGTATTTTATTGAAATGATTGAATCCATTCTAGGAGAGCATGTTTATCTTTTGAGATAATATTCTTATTCCTTGTCTGTATTTGGTCATCTAAATAAAATATTTCTAAACTCTATGTGGTGTCATTTCTTTCTCTATTCGGAGAAAACACCAATAGATACTTGGCACTATTAGAGTTAAAAAAATCCTCTTCTCCTATTTTCCTTAAAATTGGGAATAATATTATTCTAATTTTATTCTATTCTTGTGTGGAGAATTTTAAGGGATTGTATTGCTATTGATTCTTTACTCTTAAACAAAGGTTTTATCCACCCTTTAAATGCATGTGTTACTATCATATTGAATGTTAGTCATGTTTTTTCTTAATGGTGCCATTACATAGTTTGGAGTTGGTATGAGGATTTATTTAAATTATGTTGTTTTAATGGTAATTTAACTTTAATGCAACTTCTTGACTATTATTTTCTTAATACTTTTAAATGGCATATCAAAATTATGGTGGCTATTACTTTGATTTAGTTTATTTGGCTTGATAGAAATGATGCTAAGCATCATAATGTGCCTTTGAATTATAAGAGGAATATTGCTAGGACTAAAGATATGATTTTTCTTTACATAAGTGCACTTAGTGGTACTAATTTTAGAGGTTGCAAGTTTCTTGCCTCTAAATTGGGTATCAGTTTTTTCTTATTGTGACTTGTCTCTATAAAATTCTTCATTGGATTAAGCCTTTTAATTATTGTATTAAAATTATCTTGATGGATCTATTGCATAGAACATGAGTTGTGGTGGTATTTTTAGAAATAATCTTGGGAATATTATCTTGGTTTTCCACTCCTCTCTCTACTAATTCTATTTTTTGCTGAATTGTTGGTTGTTTATCATGCTCTTAAGCTTTATTTGTATAGAAATTTTCACACTATTTGGTTGGAATCGATGTTGAGATGGTTGTTGCTATGATCAATTCTAACAATAAGGGTAATGCTGAGATTTTTTATTAAATTAGAAATATTAAAGCTATTATATCTAATTTTCTTTTAAAATTACTCATATTTTAAGAGAAGTAATGCTTGTGCGGATTTCTTAGCTGGTTTGGGTTGTAATCTCTCTAATTTTACTTTGTTTATCAATGTGAATATTTCTAAGAAATTAAGAGGACTATCTAATGTAGATAAATCTGATTTTCCTTATGTTAGATTTTCTTACTATTTTTTTTCTTGCTTTCCTGTTGGTGGTTTTCTTGGGGCTTTTGTTTGGGAGCTTCTAGTGGTTTTGGTTTGTTCAATTACTGTTGGCTCCTGTCCTTGCTTGGGCACTTTCTATTTTTGTTTTATTCTTGTATTTTATAGGTTGGAATGCTGGCTTTTGCTATTTTGGTTATCAAGCTATTGTCGATTGCTGCTCTTACTTCTATTATGGTATCTCTTGTGGGTTTATTTTTTTGGCTTTTCGTTGGTTGGTTAGCTTTCTTTGGGGGCTTTGTGGTTGGTCTCCTTGAGCTTCTTGGTTTTGGGTGCCTTCTCTGGATGTGATGTTGGTTGTGCTTCTCTTCCTTTTATTTCATTTTAGCAGGTTGGGCTAGTTTGGTTTTGGGTGTGGCTGCTACTTTCCTTTGTAGCTTTGGTGGTTGTGTTGTTACTTAATTTGGTTGGTGGTTATTGTGGTATTTTTTGGTTTCTTTAGTCTAGTTGGAGTTGGTGAGCTTGATGTTGGCTTCTCTTCTTCCCCTTACATTTCTAATATTTACTCCTTGGTTGGTGACTCTGTTTCTTTCTCCTACAACTTTTGGGTGGTTGGATGGTTGTGCTAGCTTGGAATTTTTTTCTTTGTTGGTTTAGTTTTTCTATTGTTGCTCAGTTTGGCTGGTGGCTCTGTTGCTATTCTTCCTTTTTTGGTGGCTGGTTCTAAATCTTTATTGGTTATTGGTGTGTGCTTGGGTGCCTTTGTGAGGTTTGTTAGTTATGATGGCTAGGATGTTTACTCTTTTTTGTTGGTTGGTAGCATTTTTGTGACTGTAACCCTCCTTTCGGAGATTGGCTACTCACAAATTTTGTTGCCCTTCTAAAGTTTGTGATTGATCTTGAACCTTTTCCTTAGCTTTTCTTCCATTTCTCTTTATGTCCATTTATTTTATTTTAATTGTGCATATCTCTACTTTAGTTTTTTTCCTACAGGTTTCCTTCATTTTCTCTTGGGTCTCTTCAGGTGGTATGCTCATGGATTTTGTGCTATAGCTATTCTTTTTAATTCCTTTGGCTTTTGTTTTCTTTTGTAGTTAGAGGATTTTTCTCTTTAGGTCTTTATGTAGCTCTTTGAGCAGTAGTCTTTGAGATTATCCCCATTAAGGACATTGTATCCCTCACTTTTGGTAATAAAAATTCCCCTTTTTACCAAAAATAAAAAACCCTAAACCCTAAAAACCCTAAAGTCTGAACCCTAAACCCTAAAACCATAAACCATAAACCCTAAACCCTAAACCCTAAACCCTAACCCTAAATCCTAAACCCTAAAACCCTAAACCCTAAAACCATAAACCCTAAACCCTAAACCCTAAATTCTAAACCCTAAAAACCTAAACTAAATAAAACCTAAAAATAAAATAAATAAAAAAAACTAAAACCTAAATAAAATAAAAAAATAAAATAAAATAAAAGCCTAAGCTAAAACACAAACTTAAAAATAAAAATATAATAAAATAAAAAATAAAAAAAACTAAAATAAAATAAATCAAAAACTAAACTAAATGGAAAAAATAAAGTAAACCTAAGAATAAAAACCTAAATAAAATAAAAACTAAACATAAAATAAAAATAAAATAAACCTAAAATAAAACAAAATAAAAACTAAATAAAAACCTAAAAATAAAAAGTAAACCTAAAAGAAATTAAAACAAAAACCAAAACCCTAAACTAAAAAAAACCTAAACCTAAAATAAAAGTAAAATAAACAAAATAATAAAAGTTAAACCTAAACAAAAAATAATCTAAACTAAAATAAATAAACATAAACCTAAACCTAAACTAAATATAATAAAATAAACTAAAACTAAACTTGAACCAAAAAAAAGAAAACCTAAAAAAAACTTAAAACCTAAACCTAAAAAAAATAAATTAAACTTAAACCTAAAAATATAAAATAAAACCTAAACCTATAAAATAAAATAAAATAAAACTCAACTAAAAATAAACCTAAACTAAAATCTTAAATAATAAATGTAAATTAAAATAAATAAACCTAAAATAAATAAACTAAACTAAAAAAAAATAAAAAATAAACTAAACTAAAATAAATAAAAAATAGATTAAATATACTAAATAAACCTAAACCTATCGATTTACTTAATTTTTTTTTAAAAAAAACATTAAACCCTAAATCCTAAAACCCTAAACCCTAAACCTACAACCCTAAACCTACAACCCTAAACCCTAAAACTCCCAAACCTAAAAAAGCATAAACCCTAAACCCCTAAACCCTAAACCTTAAACCCTAAACCATAAACCCTAGACTTTAAACCCCAAACCCTAAACCTAAACCTGAAGTAACTAAATCAATTAAAAAATAAACCTAAAGCCTAAAACCTAATAAACCTAAACCTAAACCTAATCCCAATGCATGGGCAGGAATATCACCGTTAACCATGCTCAGTCTAGATTTGACTGGTGGATATGGAGGCGGTGGTTAGAGCAGCGGTGGTTATGGAGGCGTGAGGAACGATAGAGGTTACAGCCGTGGTTATGGAGGAGAAAGAGATAAGGGATATTATGGTGGATTTCGCAACTCAAGAGGCCAGGGTGGATATGATGGGATCCAAGGAAACTAAAGAATAGTCGATCCAATCTACCGCTTATGGAACTATGTCTTTACAAGAGAGAGATAATTTAGTTATCTAGGTTTTAATTTGCTATGCGTGCTCATTTTTTATCTATGTCACCACTTGTGTCTTAGAAAACTTGGTGTGTTACTTGGTTGATGAAATAAAAAAGAAGAAATGTTGAATCTGAATTTATTCTTAAAAAATAAAACTTTAAACTAAAACTTGAACCCTAAACCTAAAATTTAATTCCTAAACCTTAAACCCTAAAAATCCTAAACCCTAGACCATAAACCTTAAACAGTAAAACCCTAAACCCTAAACCTTAAACCCTAAACCCTATACCTTAAACCCTAAACCAAAAACTCTAAACCCTATACCCTATACCCTAAACCTTAAACCCTAACCCTAACACAAAACCCAAAACCCTATACCCTAAATCCTAAAACTCTAAACCCTAAGCTCTAAACTAACCCTTAACCCTAATCCTTAAACCTTAAAACTCTATACCTAAAGTAAACTCTAATAAACTTAAACTAACCTAAACTTAAGTTAATTTTAAACCTAAACTAAACTCCTAAAACTATAAACCTTAAAACCCTAACTCCTAAAGCCTAAACATTAAACCCTAAACCCTGACCCTAACCCTAACTCTAACCCCTAACCTTAAACTTTAACCCTAACCATAATCTTAACCCCAACCCTAACCATAACCCTCAAACCCAAACCCTCTGCTCTCTTCTCTAGCAATTTTTGCATCCTCATTGGTGCATCCCCATCTGGGATCTCTATAATTTTGGCTTTAGTTTCAATGAAATTCAAAGGCTTGAATGGAATTTGTTCGATTACATGATGCTTCATCCTTAATCGTGGCTATGGTGAGTTTGATTCATATGGCACCACCTTCAATTTTGGATGCTTTGGCTATGACATCAGAGATTTTTGGGATGAGTGGCACAATGCTACAAATTCTACTAAATCATTTAAGGCAGTGCTCTCTAGTAAGGCTTCTCACCTTGTTGAGTTAGTTAACCTCATTTCGACTTCTTTCATGGTTTTCTAGTCATTATGTGCTCATGTGGATGTTGAATTGTTGGTGAAACCATTTGAATTCACTCTTGTTAGAAAATTTTCTTTATGTCGCCAATTTGGATAAAATCGCACCTTTTTTCATCATCTAAAGCTTATGTGCCTTCTTGATTGGTCTTAGTGACTCAAAGATATTCGATTCAACTTTCTAATGATCTAGATTATTCTCGTATTTTTGCACATCACTCTTCATCTTTAATTGTCAAATGCGCTTACTGAAGTGGTCACCCCTTTTTGACATTAAGGAAGAATCTCTTATTGTCCTTGTGTGGTTATCTCTTCCTAATATGCCCATTCATTTTGTTACACATCATGTGCTTTTGTTAGCTCTTTTGGTCTGCAACTCAATTGCCACCATTGAGCATCTTCTATGGCTATCCAGTGGAATTAGACATAACTAGAAAATACCCTAAAAAAGTTTGATTGGCTCAAAAAATATGGATATTCATAAAAGGTTGAATTGGAGAATCTTCCAATTTTTTTGTTCTAACTATAAAATTCATGGCCATGAAAATTTTGATTGCTTTATTCTCCATCCTCATTTAAGAAAGGCAAATCCTCCCATATAAAATCTTGTTCTACCATAAGTCATCCCTACAAATGTTCAAAAATTAGCCTCATATACTAAGAATTGTATGAAGGCTACTATTAAGGTTGATTCCTTGAATAACAAGGTCATTTCTATTCAACTAATTTTGGATCCTACTATTGCTATGGGTTCAGCTAATTTTCAGACTAGGAAAGATGATTTACCTCTTACCTCTTCTTTAAATTTAAAATTTTCTAATGTGAAGAATAACAAATTTTCAAGGTTTTTGATGATTATGTTTTCTTTGATTTTGTCATTGCTTCTATGCCAAGTTTGAACAATGAAAATTATGTTTTCAATGAAGATTTAAATGATGTCGAAAAGTAAAATTTTTTATGACTGATTTTTCTATCTATGCTTTTAATGGTTCTAAATCATCACCGTCTCTCATTTCTAATCTTGGTATTCATGTTAATCCTACTTTTCAACTTAATTTGGATTTGGAAGAGGGTGACCTCCTCTATAAACACTTGGAGAAGTCTCCTAAATTATTGACCAATGTTACTAAATCTTACTCAGATGATGACTCTAGGGGAAAAGGAAATGGTTTTCAAACATCTTAAAAAAAGAAAAAAAGTGTTAAAATTACCATCACAAACTATCTAAAACACTGTGCTATAGCCTCTCACTCTTCTCTAAATTATCCTTTTCTTTACCTTTTTTTTTACTTTCACTATGTTTAATTTTCTTATTGAAAATGTTAGAGGGATTGGTTCTATATTATGATTGTATTAGAAATCTTTGTCTCATTCATAATATTTCCTTACTCATTATTTTGGAACCTCTTATTCATGCTAATAAAATTAATCATGTCTAGATGATCGACTACAACAAATTTTACTCCAATGTTAGTAAAAAGATCTACTATTTTTGGAATAATTTCATTGAGGTTTTTATTATTGATGATTTTGATCAAGTTGTTAATGCTCAAATCTATTATGGTGACTATTGTGTTTTGGGCTCTTTTGTTTATGCATCTTGTTATAGATCTAGTCAAAACCTCCTTTGGGATAATTTGAGAAATTTTACTACCTCTCAACAAACCTTAGTTTCGGGTAGTGATTTCAACACTATTTTCTTTTAGAAATGAGTGGTGGTTGCTCTCCAATATTTATTCTATGGAAGAATTTTCCAATATGATCCTTGATTGTAATTTAGTTGATATTGGCTTTAAGGGTTCTAATTACACTTGGGAAAACTATAGACTTTGGTAAAGGTTGGACAGGATTCTTTTTAAAACTCATTGGATTACTCAATGGTCTCTTACTTATGTTGATCATTTAAGCAGAACCTTGTCTAATCATGCTCTTCTTGTTTCTATTAAACATAATTCTAATAAATTAAAAAACTCATCTCCTTTTAGATTTCAAAACATGTGGATTCAGCATATTAATTTCCTTGATGTTGTAGCTAAGAATTTGAAAGCCCCTTTACATCAGGATAATTCGATTATGGGGATGAATAGACTTTGGTTTAAACATAAAAGACTTAAACAAAATTTGGGTTGGTGGAACAAGCATTATTTGAAAAACCTATTTGCTAATATTAAAGACATGGAAAATTTGGTTTATGATCTTGAAATCTCTGTTATGTCTAATCCTTTTAAGCTTACAGAATTGACTGAAGCGAAAGATAAACTTGTCAATTTTTAAAATATGGAAAAGACTTACTAGAGCCAAAAAGCAGGTAGTAAAGATATTATGGATGGTGACAGGAATACTAGGTATTTCCATGCTTTGGTTAAGGAAAAGAGAGCTTTGAATAATATTCAAAAAATTAAAAATGACTATGAAGATTGGATTATGAAGAAAATGAGATTAAGGATTATTAATTAATTTATAAATATGCTTAACAAGAATTGCTCTTATGAAGCTATTTCCAGATCACACCTGATTCTTTCCATTATTAATAATGATGATAATGATTTGCTTACCATTATCCCTAATAAAGATGAATATTTCAAAGTTCTAAATAGCATGAACATTGATTCTGTTACTAGTCCGGAGGGTTTCACTACTCAATTTTTTCAAAAATATTGGTTTGAAATTAAAAATGATTTGATTGAAGTTGTGATTGATTTTTTAATGGTAATCATTTTCCCATATATTTTTCTATTACTTTTATTATTCTCATATCAAAAAAAGATAACCTAGATTATTGGGGAGATTTTAGACCTATTAGTCTTTGCACCTTCTTCAATAATCTGATTTCTAAAATTCTTACCAACAGACTTAGTCCTTTACTTAATAAAATTATCTCCCTCAACCCAACTAGTTTTGTTAGAGGTAAATCTATTTCTGATAATATTTTACTTGCTAAAGAACTAATTCATGATCTTGATGCTAAGACTAGAGAGGGCAACATTCTTTTCAAATTAGATATTACCAAAGCCTTTGATAACATCTCTTAGGACTTCCCTTTCTAGATTTTGAATTTATTTTGGTTTTCTAAAAAATTTATATTTCTTATCAAAAATTGTATCCATAATACTTGGTTTTTGAATTTTCTTAATGGGGAAGCCCTGGGTTTCTTTCCCTCTTCCCATGGCTTAAGACAAGGGGATCCCTTATCTCTAGCTTTATTTATTATTGTTGAGTACTTATCTAGGAGCTTTAATGATTTATTCTTAAATAATCCTAGTATGTACCATGTAACTCTGGTGATCTCCGTTTCCCATCTAAGTTTTGCTAATCATTATATTATTTTTTGCAATGCTTCTATTCATCACATCAAGCATCTTAAAATTTTTTAAATAAATTTGGTGGCCTTTCGATAAATGATAACAAAAGAGATTTTTATCACTTCCTTTAGCATCTCCAATACTAAAATCAATCAATTCCTTCATATCACTAATTTTAAACATCAACAATTACCTCTAAGTACTTGGGTGCTCCACTCTTTAAAGGCCCAAAATGTTCCCATCTCTTTGACGAGTTAATTTAAAAAATTTCAAATAACATATCTATTTGGGAATTCCATTTACTATCCTTTGGTGGTAGGCTCACTATCCTTAAAAACACTCTGAACTCTATGCCTCTTAATTTGATTCAAACTATTATTCTCACTAATTCTACACTTATTAGAATTGATCGTTTGCTTAAAAAATTTTTGGGGCTCCAATAATTCTACCAAAAGAATGCATTGGACATCTTGGAATAAATGTTGTGGTCCTTTTGGTGAAGGTGCTCTTGGTTGCAAACTTATTTGTGAAGCTGTCACTGCATTTTCTCATAAACTCTGGTGGAAATTTAGAAAGAATGATAGCCTTTGGGCAAATTTTATGATGAAAAAATATTACCAAGGTAAACACCCTCTTAACTATGCTTATAAAGTTGGTGACTCTCCGATTTGGAAAAGGCTTTGTTCCATTAAATGGGTTGTCAATCCTTAATATCTTGGGGTATCCACCAATTTTTCCTTTTCTAGCAAGATAATTGGATGGGCATCGTTCTATTGACACCATTTATCTACCCACTCTACTACGCTATCAAAGTCAATTATTTTGTCTTAATAACAATTGGAATGAAAACAAACTTCAGAACTATATCCCTATTTCTCTTATTGACAACTTTAGAAATATTCCCATTTCTTCTAACAAACCTGACCTAATTTTTATTAAACTTTCTCATAATGGTGATTTTGTTCGTAAAGAGATTTGGAACTTTATTAGAGATAAACATCACCCTTCTAATGTTTTTATTAAACTTTGGAACATTATCATTCCCATTTCCAATTTGGTTTTAGCTTGGAGGATTTTGAATAACTATATTCCTGTGGACTTTTGCTCTGGACAAAATGGTTTTATTTACCTTCAAAGTGCTATTGTTGCTTTCATATTGAAAATGTAAATCATGTTTTTGTTAATGGAGTTGTTGCTACTAAATTATGGTTTTGGGATGATGATTTATTTAATACCAAATATTTTCATGGTTCTCTTTCTTTATATCAACTTCTAGAAGCCTATTTCAAAAACACTATGAAAGGTCATATAAAAGTTTTAAATGCTATTACCATTATCTAGTTCATCTGGATGGATAGAAATGATGCTAAATATCATGGTATTCCTATGAACCATAAAAGGATCTTGGTTAGAAGTAAAGAAAAATTCATGCTCATTTTAATGCCAATCTTATTAGTAACATTCAATTTAGAGGTTACAAATTTTGGCTAAAAAAATTGGGCATCATTTTGCCCGAACTAGACTCTCATAAAGGTGCTGATTATCTCTGGATCAAACCTAAAGATAATGTGATTAAAGTTAATACTGATGGTTTTATTGCTTCCAATAAATATTATTGTGGTGGTATCCTTAGGGATTCTAAAGGTGGCCATTTATGCTTTTGCTTATCCTCTCAAAGCTTATTTTGTTCTCTTTGCTGAGCTTATGGTTGTTAATAAAGCAATTGAAATTTGTTTGAATAAAGGTTTCCTCAACATCTGGATTGAAGTTGATGCTCTCTTGCTTCTTGACATCCTTACTTCCAATAAAAATGGAATGTTGAATTATTTTATCTTCTTAATCATACTAAAATTCTACTTTCTCATGTTTATTTTAAAATTTCCCACATCCTTCATGAAGGTAATGGTTGTGCTAATTATTTAGCTAATTTTGGTGCCAACTTAACTAATTTCACTTTATTTGACAACTAAACATTGCATAAAATTATTAAGAGGTTTGGTTAATTTGGATAACACTGGATTGCCTTATCTCAGATTATAATTTCTTAGCTTGGTTTATTATTTGTTTTTTTATGGTCCCTTATTTTTGTTTTGCCCTCATTAAACCATCTTTTGCTTGTGGTGATCTATTAATTTTTCCTCTTAGTCTATGTTTTTCAACTCCTATTTTTATTTTGGCCTTGTTGGTGCTCCCTGGTGGTTTTTGTAAGTGTAGCATGGGGTTTTTTGGTTTTTTCAGCTTGGTGGTTTCTGACTGCTAGGGCTTTTACCAAAATTTTCCTTTGGATGTTTCTTATTTCCTCCTTCTAGGTTGCAGCTTTGGCTGCTATAGGCTTTTCTTTTTGTATGGGATTTTCCTCCTTTCTAGCATACTTCCAAACCTATTAAATCTGCTACTGTGGTGGCTAACAGTGTGGCTTTGTTGGCTAGCTAGGTTGGCTGGCATTTATGGCTGGTTGGGTTGGTTTGTTGGTTATTTTTGGTGGTTTATCTCTGGCTTGATTTAGGCATGGTGGAGGTGGTTGGAAAGTTTTGTTGACTGGGGCTTAGTGGTAAGATTCATTGTTTATGTTTTTATTCTTTTGGTTATGGGTTGGACTTCCTCCTATACTACTGTGGCTTTGGGTTTAGGTATTGTTCTAAAATGGCTAATTGATGGTTACTGTGTGGTTATTATTTGGCTTTAGCTGCTGGTGGCTGGGTTGGGTGCCTTTATTGCTACTATTTTTATTGGTTGGCATATTTTCTATCTTACTGGGCTTTGTATCTTTCTGTCTTTGGCTGGCTTTCCTACCCTTATGGATTGTATTTTCCTTGATTGGGTTTGGTATTGTCCGTCTACCCTTTCCCGAAGTCTTAGATGATTTTGGCTTAATGACTATTATTGGTATTTATTATAATGTTTTTGGGTTGGATGACTTGGATCTTTTGCTGTTGAGGTGGTTTGCTGAGGATTTGTTGATGGTTGGGTTTTGTTTTGGTCTGACTGGTTAGAGGAGTCGCTTTGGTAGGTTTTTCCGCTCCTTTGGTGACTGTTTCTAGGAACCACTGGTTGTCTTTAGTGTTTTTTTCGCTTCTGCTTAACCTCTTTTGGTCAAAGAACACCCCTTTTCCTATTTAGTGGCGTACCTCAGACCCCACCCCTTTTGTGTTAGGCTAGGTTTTTTTGTTATTGCTCCTTTTCTATTTTGTTGAGGGAGGATCGAGCACTTATGGATTTCCTTTTGCTCTTGTCTCTAGTGTTGTTACCAATATTATGATGTTTAGTCCTCTTGATTTTGGTATTCCTTTTGGTGGTGGCTTTGGTGGTGCTCCTTTGTTTTGCTACTATCCTCAAGGGTTGCTTGCTTATTTATCTTATTAAGCTTGGTTGTTCGATGGTTTGGTGGTTGAAGGTTATCTTTGCTATTTGAGGGTTTTGTGTTTGCTGAGGACCATCTTTGGATAATGTGCTACAAGTATGTCAACAATGATGGCCTTGATGTTTCCCACTCTTTCTTCTTTTGGCTCATAGAGTTATATGTAACCCTTCTCTCCGAAGTTTGATGCTTACATATAGTGTTGTTCCTTGAGATGATTGTAATTGAGCTTGAGCCTTTTCTTTACTTTACTCCTTTTATCTACACTTACTCTTTATGCTTGATTAATTGTATTTCAAAAGTATGTTGAAGATTTCTTTTACGTGTGAGGACACGCAAGTGGATGTTAGCATCATAAGGACCATATGAAGTTGGTCACATAGATTTTCGCTATTGGTTACTTGGTCATTTTGTTCTTTGCTTTCTTTCCTAATTATAATACTTAGGGGTTTATCTCTTTAGGACTTATTGAAGCTTTTTGAGTATTAGCTTAGAGATTTACCCCCTCTACGTAATTTGTACCTTTTCTTTGTGGCAATAAAATTTTCTTAATTTTCCCAAAAAAAACCCTAAACCCTAAACCCTAAATCCAAACCTTAACCTTAACCCTAAACCCTAAAACCCTAAATCCTAAACTCTAAACTAACCCTAAACCCTAAACCCTAAACCCTAAAAACCTTAAACCCTAAACCCTAAACTCTAAATCCTAAACCCTAAACCCTAAACTAACCTTAAATTA
The DNA here is from genome assembly GCA_021442155.1 of Cymbidium sinense. NCBI lineage: Eukaryota > Viridiplantae > Streptophyta > Magnoliopsida > Asparagales > Orchidaceae > Cymbidium > Cymbidium sinense. The sequence goes on along the minus strand of CM038214.1, from coordinate 7,236,569 downwards.
GCCTTGAGCCTTAAGATAACCCTAAACCCTAAAAACCCTAAAGCTAAAAGCCTAAACACTAACCCCTAAACCCTAAATCCTAAACCCTAACCCAAAACCCTAAAATGCTAAACCCTAAACCCAAAACCCAAAACCCAAAACCCTAAACCCTAAAACCTAAAACCTAAAACCTAAAACCTAAACCTAAACTAAATAAAACCTAAAAGTAAAATAACTAGAAAACCTAAACCTAAATAAAATAAAATAAAAACTTAAACTTAACCTAAAAATAAAATAAAATAAAATAAACTAGAATAAAATAAATAAAAACTGAAACTAAACTAAAAATATAATAAACCTAAGATTAAAAAGCCTATATAAAATAAAAACAAAATTTAAAATAAAGATGAAATAAACCTAAAATAAAAGAAAAAAAACCTAAACCTAAAAAATAAATATGAAAATAAATAAAAAATAAAGCATAAACCCTAAATTAAAAAAAAAAACCTAAACCTAAAATAAAAATAAACTAAACAAAATAAAATAAACTTAAACCTAAACTAAAATAAATAAAGCATGAACCTAAACTTATAATAAACTAATCCTAAACCTAAACCTAAACATAATAAAATAAATAAACTAAACATAAACCTAAACCTAAACTAAAAAATAAAACTTAAAATTAACACATAAATAAAAACCTAAAACATAAACCTAAAAAAATAAAATAAAAACCTAAACAGAAATCAAAAAAAAAACCTAAACCTAAACCTAAAATATAAACTAAAATAAAAACCCTAAACCAAATTAAATATACCTAAAATAAATAAACTAAACTAAATAAAAATATAAAATAAAAATAAATAAAATTGAAAATAAAGTTAACTAAAATAAATAAAAAATAAACTAAATATACTGAATAAACCTAAACATACGAGTTTACTTAATTTTTTTTTAAAAAAAACCTTAAACCCTAAATCCTAAACTGTAAACCCTAAAGCCCAAACCTACAACCTAAACCATAAACCCTTTATTTTTAAAGCTAAACTAAAAAAATAAACCTAAATAAAAAAATAAACTAAAATAAAATAAATAATTAATAAACTAAATATATTAAATAAACCTAAACGTACCATTTTACTTAATTTAAAAAATAAAATAAATAACTTTAAACCCTAAATCCTAAACCCTAAAACTTTAAACCATAAACTCTAAACTAACCCTAAACCCTAAAACTAACCCTCTAAAGCCTAAACCCTAAACACTAAATCCAAACCGTAAACCCTAAACCCTATGCCCAAAAACTATCCCTAAACATACAACCTTAACCCTAAACCTTAAATCATAAACCCTAAAAAACCCTAAACACTAAAACCTACATAAAAAAATAAAATAAAATAAAAATAACCCTAACCTCAAACGCTAAACCCTAAACCTACAACCCTAAACCCTAAACCCTAAACCTAAAAACTCCAAACCCTAAACCCTAAACCCTAAACCCTAAACCATAAACCCTAAACCCTAAAACGTACAACCCTAAATCCTAAACACTAAAAACCTAAAAATATAAACCTAAACTAAATAAAGCCAAATAAAAAATAAAAAATAAAATACTTAAACCTAAATAAAATAAAATAAAATAGAAACCTAAACTAAAACCTAAACATAAACCAAAACCTAAACATAAACCTAGACCTAAAAATAAAATAAAATAAAAATAAAAACTAAAAAAAATAAAAATAAATAAAACCTAAACGAAACTATAAAATTAAATAAACCTAAATAAAATTAAACCCAAACAAAAAAAAAAAAAAAATAAAAACCTAAACCTAAAAAAATAAACCTAAAAATAAATAAAAAATAAAACCTAAACCCTAAACAAAAAAAAGCTAAACCTAAAATAAACAAAATAAAATAAACCTAAACCTTAACTAAAATAAACTAAACTAAAATAAATAAAACCTAAACCTAAACCAAAAATAAATTAAACATAAACCCTAAACTAAATAAAATAAACTAAAAATAAACCAAACCTAGACAAAAAAATTAAAACCTAATAATAAATTTAAAATAAAAACCTAAAACCTAAACCTAAAAGTTAAAACAATTATCTAAATCTAAACCAAAAATAGAAAATATAACCTAAACCTAAAAATAAAATAGAAACAAACACGAAGCTAAACCTAAACCTAAAAAATAAACTGAAATGAAAAACCTAAACTAAAATAAATAAACCTAAAAAAATAAACTAAACTATAAAAAATAAAAAATAAGCCTAAATAAAAGTAAAAATAAACTAAACTAAAATAAATAAAAAATAAACTAAATAAACCTAAACATATCGGTTTACTTAATTTTAAAAAAATACCCTAAACCCTAAACCATAAACCATAAACCCTAAATTTTAAACCCTAAACCCTAAACCCTAAACACTAAAACTAACCCTAAACCTACAACTCTAAACCCTAAAACCTAAACCATAAACACTAAACCCTAACCCTAACCCTAAACCCTAAATAAACCCTAAACACTAAACTCTAAACTAACTCTAAACCATAAACCCTAAACCCTAAACCTAAAAGCCTAAACCCTAAACCAAACTCTAAACCCTAAATCCTAAAAACATAAACCCTAAACCCTAAATCCTAAACCCTAAACCCTAAACCCTAACCCTAAACCCTAAACCCTAAACTCCAGACCCTAAACCTAAACTAAAATAACTAAATAAATTTAAAAGTAAAACTAAACCCTAAAACTTAATAAAACTAAATCTAAACTTAAACCTAGGAATGGGTAGAACTTGATGGTAGGAACATAACTGTCAACCAGAATTACTCTAGATCTAGCGGTCGAAGCAAAGGGAGAGGCGGCTATTATCGCTGTGGTGGTGGGCAATCTAGAGGTGCTGCTGGATACGAAGGTAGTGGTCAGAGCATTGGTGGTTATGGAGGTGGGAAGAGCTTACAGCCATAGTGGTGGCAGAGGGAGCGATCGAGGGTGCGATGGTGGATCCCGCTACTCAAGAGGACGGGGTGGTTCTGATGGGAACCGAGAAATCAAAATGGATCCGATCTAGTGCTTATGAAACCGTGTCTTATAATGCATAGCCTAGTTATCTAAGGATTTTGATTGCTCTATGCATGCTCATTTTTTATCTATGTCATCGCTTGTGTCTTAGAAAACTTGGTGTATTAGTTGGTTGATGAAATCAAAAAGAAGAAATGTTGAATCTGAATTTATTCTATGTTAAAAAAAGCCAAAACTAAAAACCCTAAACTAAAACCTTCACCTCAAACTAAACCCTAAACACTAAAAATAAAAAAATAAAAAATAGAAAAAATAAAAAAACTTAACCCTAAACCCGAAATCCAAAACCTTAAACCCTAAAACCTCTAACCCTAAACCCTAAGCCCTAAACCTTAAAGCTTGAAAACCAAAAAACCTAAAGCAAAACTAAATAAAACATAAGAATAAATAAACCTAAACCAAAATAAAATAAACAAATAAAATAAAATAACTAAACTAAAACCTAAATGTAAACCTACAAATAAAATAAAAAAGAAAAACTAAACTAAAATAAAATAAATAAAAACATAAACTAAACTAAAAAAATAAAATAAACCTAAAAATAAAAAACATAAATAAAATAAAAACTAAACCAAAATTATAAGTAAAATAAACCTAAACTAAAATATAATAAAAACTAAATAAAAACTTAAACCTAAAAAATAAAACCTAAAAATAAAACCTAAAAATAAATAAAAAAAACCTAAACCTTAAACTAAAAAAAAGCCAAAACCAAAAATAAACAAAATAAAATATACCTAAACCTAAACTAAAATAAACAAAACTAAAATAAATAAAATCTAAACCTAAACCTAAAATAAACTAAACCTAAACTATAAACTAAATAAAATAAAATAAACTAAAAATAAACCTAAACCTAAACTAAAAAATAATACTTAAAAATAAACCTAAAATAAAAACCTAAAACCTAAACCTAAAATAGTAAAATAAAAACTGAAACCTAAACCTAAAAGTAAAAAAAATAAAACCTAAACCTAAAAAATAAAATAAAAATAAAACTAAACTAAAAAATAAACATAAACCTAAAAAAATACTAAAATAAAAAAACTAAACTAAAATAAATAAACTTAAAATAAACTAAAATATATAAAAAAACCAAATAACCTAAAAAAAACCTAAACCTACTGTTTATTTAATTTAAAAATAAACCTAAACTAAAGCCTAAACCCTAAACCTAAAACCTAAACCATAAACCCTAAACCCTAATAATAATAAAAAAAAAATTCTTAACCCTTCCTTAACACTAAACCCTAAAACTAACTGTAAACCCTAAACCTACAACCCTAAACTTTAAACCCTAAAACATAAAACCTTAAACCCCAAACCTAAAACCCTAAACCATACACCTAAACCCTAAACCCTAAACCCCTAAAAACCCTAAACCTTAAAGCATAAACACTAAACCCTAAATCCTAACCCTAAACCCTAAACCCTAAAACCCTAACTCATAAAACCCTAAACCCTAACTCTAAACCCTAAAACCCCAAAAAACTAAACCTAAAAAATATAATAAAATAAAACTCAAATAAAAAATAAACCTAAACCTAAACCTAAACCTAAACTAAAAAATGAACGAAAATAAAAACCTAAAATAAAAGAAATAAACCTAATATAGATAAACTAAACTATATAAAAAAACCTAAATAAAAATAAAAAATAAAATAAATAAAAAATAAACTAAGTAAACTAAGTAAACCTAAACCTACAAGTTTACTTAATTTAAAAAAAAACATTAAACCCTAAATCTATAACCCTAAACCCTAAACCCAAAAACTAATCCTAAACCCTAAAAATAAAAAAATAAAAAAAATAAAAAAACCCTAACCCTAAACTTTAAACCCTAAAACTAATCCTAAACCTAAAACCTAAACCTACAACACTAAACCTACAACCCCAAACCCTAAATCATAAACCCTAAACTCTAAATCCTAAACCCTAATTCCTAAACCCCAAACCTTAAACCTTAAACCCTAAAATCATAAACCATAAACTAAACCCTAAACCCTAAACCCCAACCCCCAAACCCTAAATATTAAACCCTAAACCATAAATTTAAACCTAAGTAACTAAATAAATAAAAAAATAAACCTAAACCCTAAAACCTACTAAACCTAAACTCTAAGAATGGGCAAAACCTTGATGGCGAACATCAGTCATCCGTGCGAGGCAAGAGGCGGCTGAAAAGAATTATTATAGTGGTGTTGGGGGAATTTGAGGTTTTGGTGGATATGGAGGTGGGAGCAGTTATAGAGGTGAAGAGCGACAGTCGGGTGGTGGTAGAGGGATATCGTGATGGTGGATCCCGCTACTCGAGAGGCCGGGGAGGTTCTGATGGAAACTAGAGAAATCGAAGAATAGTTGATACGATTTGTTGCTTATGGAACTATGCCTTTATAGTAGAGACTATTCTACTTATCTAGGGATTTTGATTTCTCTATGTGTGCTCATTTTTTATCTATGTCATTGCTTGGGTTTTAGAATTCTTAATGTGTTACTTGGATGATTAAATTGAAAAGAAGAAATGTTGAATCTAAATTTATTCTTTGTCCAAAACCAAAACCTTTAACCCTAAACTAAATGTTGAACTCTAAACCTCAAACATAAACCATAAACCCTAAACCTTAAAAATTAAACAAATATATCTGAACCCTAAACCCTAAACCTACAACATTGAACCTACAACCCTAAGCCCTAAACTCTAAACCCTAAACCCTAAGAAACCCTAAACCCTAAACCCTACACCCTAACCTAAACCCTTAACCTTAAAAGCATAAACCCTAAAACCCTAAACACTAAATCCCAAACTCTAAACCCTAAATGCTAAACCCTAAACACTAAACCCTAAACCCTAAACCTAAACCTAATGTAACTAAATAAATTAAAAAATAAACCTAAACCTAAAACTTAATAAACCTAAACATAAACCTAAACCCTACGAATGGGCGTAACTCCGCGAAGAACATCACCACAATCGTGCTCAAGATAGATTTAGGGGAGGAAAAGGTGGAGGCGGCGATTATCATAGTGGTGGTGGGGGATCTGGAGGTGCTAGTGGATATCAAGGTGGTGGTCATAGCAGTTGTGGTTATGTAGGCAGAAAGAGTGATGGAGGTTACAGATGTGGTGCTAGCAGACAAAGAGATCGGGGATATGATGGTGGATCCTGCTACTCAAGAGGCCGGGGTGGTCCTGATGGGATGAAGAAACTGAAGAATGATCGTTCTGATTTGCTGCTTATTGAACTGTGTATTCATAGTAGAGGCAATTCTTATTTTCTAGGCTTTTTGATTTGCTCTATGCGTGCTCATTTTTTATCTATGTCATCGCTTGTGTCTTCCAAAACTTGGTTGATGAAATTGAGAAGAAGAAATATTGAATCTGAATTTGTGCTCAATTAAGAAAAAAACCTAAAACCTTAGACCCTAAACTAAAACCAGAACCTTAAACCTTAAACCTAAACCTGAAACCCTAAACCCTAAACCCTAAACCCTAAAACCTAAACCTAAAAATACAAAATAAAAAATAGAAAAAACTAACCCTAAATCATAAACCTAAAACCCTAAACCCTAAACCCTAAACCCAAAACTCTAAACCATACACCCTAAACCCTAAACATTAAACCCTAAAAACCTAATCCTAAACTAAATAAAACCTAAAAATAATATATATAAAAAAACCTAAACATAAATAAAAATAAAAAGATAAAATAAAATTATCAACTAAACTAAACCCTTAAACCAAAATCTAAGCCTAAAAATAAAATAAAATAAAAAATAAAAACTAATCTAAAATAAAATAAATAAAGCATAAACTAAACTAAATAATAAAATAAAACTAAAAATTAAAAACCTAAATAAAATAAAAACTAAACAAAAAACTAAAAAAAACTTACAATAAAAAAATTATAAACTAAATAAAGACCTAAACCTAAAAATAAAACATAAAAAATAAATAAAAAATAAACCCTAAACCTTAAACTTAAAAAAAAACCTAAACCTAAAATAAATAAAATAAAAAAAACCTAAATTGAAACTAAAATAAATAAAACCTAAAATAAACTAAACCTAATCCATAAATTAAATTAAATTAAATAAACTAAAAATAAACCTAAAATAAAAACCTAAAACCTACAACAATAACAACAACAACAACAACAATAACAAGCCTTAATCCCACTAGGTGGGGTCGGCTACATGAATCCTTCGTCTCCATTGTGTTCTATTATGTGTCAAATTCTCATTTAAATCAAGTATACTAAGATCATTTTTATACATCTTAACCAAGTCTTTTTAGGTCTATCTCTACCTTTCTTAACATAAGGCAAATCTAATGCATCTACTCTCCTAATCGGGTCATCAGATGATCGATGCTTTATGTGGCCAAACCATCTAAGTTGACTCTCCCTAATCTTATCTACCACTAGAGCTACTCCAACTATTTCTCGAATATACTCATTTTGCATTCTATCTCTAAGAGTAAAGCCACTCATGCACCTAAGCATCCTCATCTTTGTAACACTTAACTTCGTCTTATGCTTCTCTTTTATTGGCCAACATTCTGCACCATAAGTCATTGCAAGTCTTACCACCATCTTATAAAATTTTACCTTAAGTTTAAGTGAAACTTTTCTATCATATAATAGGCTAGATGCATTCCTTCACTTCAACCATCCAACTTGAATTATACTAATAACATCTCCATTTATTTCACCATCATTTTGAAAAATAGAGCCTAAATATCTGAAACGCTCACTCTTATTAATGACTTATTCACCTAATGTGACAATACTACCACTAGAACTTCTACAACTAAAATTACACTCCATATATTCAATTTTAGATCTACTTAGATGAAAACCTTTAGACTTAGAGTTGACCTCCATAATTCAAGTTTCTATTGGACTCCCTCTCTAGTCTTATCAACAAGAAGAATGTCATCAGCAAAAAGCATACACCAAGGTACATCTTCTTATAAATTCCTAGTAAGAAAATCCATAACTAAAGTAAAAATGATAAGGGCTTAAAGCTGATCCTTGATGTAATCCAACTGAAATAGGAAAATATTTTGTCAATCCTCCTTGTGTTTGGACACAAGTAATAGCTCTAGTATACATATCCTTAATGACTTGAATATAACCAATATTAACTCCTTTCTGTTCTAGAACTCTCCAAAGAACACCTCTTGAAACTTTATAATAAGCTTTCTCTTAATCAACAAATATCATATGTAGATCCTCCTTACGTTCTATATGCTTCTCCATCAAACCCCTTAACAAATGTATAGCATCCATAGTAGATCTACCTGGCATGAAACCAAACTGATTGTGAGAAACTTCTATATCACATCATAACCTAAGCTCAATTACTCTCTCCCATAATTTTAATGTATGGTACATTAACTTAATTCTTCTATAATTTGCACACTCTTATGCATCACCTTTATTCTTAAATATAGGAACCAACAAACTGTTTCTCCACTCATCTGGCCTCTTTTTAGTCTTTAAAATGACATTAAAAAGATTTGTAAGCCAAGAAATTCCTTGATCTCTTAAACGTTTCCACACTTCAATTGGAATATTATCCGGTCCTACTGCTTTTCCACATTTCATTTTCTTTAAAGCTTCACTAACTTCATATTTACTAATACGATAATAAAAATAAAATTCTCTATTTTTGTTTAGGGTATTAAGGTTGATAAAATCTATCGTACTTTCAGATCCTTCATTGAAAAGTTTATCAAAATATCGCATCCACCTATTTTCAATATCCTTGTCTAAAAAAAGTATTTTATTATTTTCATCCTTAATACACCTCACTTGAACTATGTCTTTACTTCTCCTATCTCTTTGGTTGGCTAACTTATACATACATCTTTCACCTTCTTTGGTATCTAATCTATTGTATAAATCACTAAAAGCTAAATTTTATGCATCATATACTGCTTTCTTAGAATCTCTACAGGCCACTTTATATCTTTCCCAATTCTCCGAGTTTTTACATCTAAATCAAGTTTTATAACAATACTTCTTATTTTTTATCTTTTCTTGCACACTCTGACTCTACCACCAACTATTCTTATTAAAAGAAGCTTTTCCTTTTGATTCTCCAAGCACATCTTCAGCAACTTGCTTAATTTCACTTACAATTTTTTGCCACATAATGTTAGCTTCCTTTAATCTCTTGTAGCTTGTTCTTAAAAATATTTTTATTTGTGTTATTTAAGTGTCCCCATCTAATTCTAGGATAATAATTTGATTTATTTTTTCTCTTACAACCTTTCATCTTAAAATCTAAAACTAACAATCGATGTTGGGTACTTAGATTTTCACTTGAATGACCTACAATCTTTACAATCTAAACGATCTATTTTTTTATCAGAAAATAATCAATCTGTGTTTTACTAGATCCATTTTTATAAGTAATAATATGTTCATCTCTTTTTTAAATAAAGTGTTAGCAACTATAAAATCATAAGCTAAAGTAAAATCTAATATAGTCTTACCTTCTTTATTAATCACTCCGAATCCATAACCACCATGAATACTTTTAAAATCTTCTACCACTCTACCAACATGTCCATTTAAATCTCCTCCAATAAATACTTTTTCTTCAAGAGGTATCTTTTGTATTAATCCCTCTAAACCTAAACCTAAACCAAAAATAAAAAAAAAAAAACCCAAACCTAAACCTAAAAATAAAATAAAAAACTGAAACCTAAAAAATAAATAAAAATAAAAATAAACTAAGAAATAAACATAGACCTAAACCTTAAAAAATAAACTAAAATAAAAAAGCTAAATGAAAATAATTAAAATAAAAATAAATAAAATAAACTAAAATAAATAAAAAATAAGCCAAATAAACTAAAATAAACCTAGGCCTACCAGTTTACTTAATTTAAAAATTAACCTAAACTAAATCCTAAACCCTAAACCCTAAACCCTAAACCTTTAACCCCAAACCCTAAAAATAAAAAAATAAAAATATCCTTAACCCTAAACCCTAAACCCTAAAACTAACCCTAAACCCTAAACCTACAACCATAAACCCTAAACCCTAAAACTTAAAGCCCTAAACTCCAAACCCAAAACCCTGAACCCTAAACCTAAACCCTAAAAACCCTAAACTGTAAATCCTAAGCCCTAAACCCTAAACACTAAACCCTAAACCCTAATCCTAAACCCTAAACCCTAAAACCCTAAACCCTCAGACTCAAAACACAAAACCCTAAACCCTAAACCCTAAAACCTTAAAAACTAAGCTTAAAAAATAAAATAAAAATAAAATGCAACTAAAAAATAAACTTAAACCTAAAAAATAAACTAAAAAACCTAAACTAAAAGAAATAAACCTAAAATAAATAAACTCAACTAAATAAAAATAAAAAATAAATTAAGTAAAGTAAATAAACCTAAACCTATGGTTTACTTAATTTTTGTTTTTAAAAAAACCATAAACCCTAAATTTTAAACACTAAACCCTCAACCCAAAAACAAACCCTAAACCCTAAACTCTAAACCTAAAACTCTAAACCTAAGACCCTAAACCCTAAACCCTAAACCCTAAACCCTAAAAATAAAGAAATAAATAAAATAATAAAGCCATAACCCTAAACCCTAAACCTTAAACCTACAATAGTAAACCTACAACCCTAAACCCTAAAAAACCATAAACCCTAAACTCTAAACACACTACCCTAAACCCTAAACCCTAAGCCCTAACCCTAAACCTTAAACCCTAAAAGCATAAACCTTAAACCCCTAAACCCTAAACCCTAACCCTAAACCACAAACCCTAAACTTAAACCAAAGTAACTAAATAAATTAAAAAATAAACCTAAATGTAAACCTAAACCATATGAAAGGGCAGAACCTTGACGGTAGGAACATCACCGTCAACCAGGCTCAATCTAGATCTAATGGTTGAGGCGAAGGTGGAGGTAGCGATTATCATAGTGGTGGTGCGGGATCTAGAGGTGCTGGTGGATATGGAGGTGGTGGTCAGAGTAGTGGTTATTATGGAGGTGGGAGGAGTGATGGAGGTTACAGTGGTGGAGGTGATAGAGGGAGAGAATAAGGATATGATGGTGGATCCTACTACTCGAGAGGCTGGGGTGGATTTTGATGGGAATTGGAGGAAATTGAAGAATGACTGATACAACTTGCTGCTTATGGAACTATGCCTTCACATTAGACATAGTTCTAGTTATCAAGGGTTTTTGATTTGCTCTATGCCTGCTCATTATTTATCTATTTCATGACTTAGGTATTAGAAAACTCGATGTGTTACTTGGTTGATGAAATAAAAAATAAGAAATGTTGATTCTGAATTTATTCTCTCTTATAATAAAAACCAAAACCCAAAACACTAAACTAAAACTTGAACCCTAAACCTCAAACATAAACCCTAAAAATAAAAAATAAGAAAACCCTAACCCTAAACCCTAAACCTATAACACTAAACCTACAACCCTAATCCATAAACCCTAAACCCTAAACCCTAAAAGCATAACCCTAAAACCTTAAACCCCAAATCCTAAACCCTAAACCCTAAACCCTAAAACCAAACCCTAAACACTAAACCCCAAACCCTAAACCTAAACCTAAAGTAACTAAATAATTAAAAAAAACCTAAACCATAAAATTTAATAAACCTAAACATAAACATAAACCCTAATAATGGGCAGAACCTTGACGACAGGATTATCACCATCAACCAGGTTCAGTCTAGATTTAGTAATGAAGTCGAAGGCGGAGGCGGCAGTTATCACACAGGTTGTGGGGGATCTGGAGGTGCTGGTGGATATCGAGGTGGTGGTTAGGTGGGGGGAGGAGCGATGGAGGTTACAACCATGGTGGTGGCGGAGGGAGAGATCGGGGATATGATGGTGGATCCCGCTACTCGAGAGGTTGAGGTGGTCCTACTGGGAACTAAAGAAACTGAAGAACGGCCGATCTGATCTGCTGCTTATGCAACTTTTTCTATACTGCAGAGGCAGGTCTAGTTATCTAGGGTTTTTTATTTGCTCTATGCATGCTCATTTTTTATCTATGTCATCGCTTGAGTTTTAGAAAACTTGTTGTGTTACTTGGTTAATGAAAAAAAAAAAGAAATATTGAATATAAATTTATTCTCTGTTAAAAAAACCAAAAACTTTGAACACTAAACTAAAACCTAAACCCTAAAACTAAAACCTAAACCCTAATCCATAAACCCCAAACCTAAAATCTAAAAATTAAAAAATATAAAAATATATAAAAAACCTAACCCTAAACCCTAAAACCTACAACCCTAAACCCCAAACCCTCAAACCCTAAACCATAAACACTAAACCATAAAAACCAAAAAATCTTAACCTAAACTAAATAAAATCTAAAAATAAAATAAATAAAAAGCCCTAAGCCTAAATAAAATAAAATAAAAACCCAAACTAAAACATAAACCTTAACTTAAACCTAAAAATAAAATAAAAAATAAAATTAAACTAAAATAAAATAAATTGAAACATAAACTAAACTAAAAAAAATAAACCTAAAAATAAAAAACCTAAATAAAATAAAAACTAAATGAAAAATAAAAATAAAATAAATCTAAAATAAAATAAAATAAAAATTAACTTAAAAATAAACCTGCAAAATAAAACCTAAAAATAAATAAAAATAAAACCTAAAGCTTAAACTAAAAAATAAACATAAACCTAACATAAAGAAAATAAAATAAACCTAAACTAAAATAAATAAAACCTAAACCTAAACCTTAAATAAACTAAAATTAAATGATAAACTAAATAAAATAAAATAAACCAAAAATAAACCTAAACCTAAATTAAAACTAAAAAAAAGCTAAAATAAAAATCTAAACCTAAACCTACAAAAATTAAATAAAAATCGAAACTTAAACCTAAAAAATAAAAAAAATTAAACCAAAATAATAAAATAAAAATAAAACTAAACTAAACCATAAACATAAACCTAAACCTAAACCTAAAAAATAAACTAAAATAAAAAACCTAAACTAAAATAACCCTAAACCCTAGACCTACAACCCTAAACCCTAAACCCAAACCCTAAAACCCTAAACCCCAAACCCTAAACCCTAAACTCTAAACCCTAATCCCTAAACCCTAAACCTTAAAAACCCTAAACCCTAAAGCCTAAACACTAATCCCTAAACCTTAAACCGTAAACCCTAACCCTAAATCCTAAAACCATAAACCCTAAAACCTTAAACCCTAAACCCTAAATCCAAAACCCCAAACCCCAAAAACCTAAAAATGGAAACCTAAAAAATATAATAAAAATATAACTCAACTAAAAAATAAACATAAACCTAAAAAATAAGCTAACATAAAAAACCAAAAATAAATAAACTGAACTAAATTAAAATATAAAAATAAAATAAACTAAAATATATAAATAAATAGCTCAATAAACTAAATAAACCAAATACACCTAAAAAAAACCTAAACCCTGAATCCTAAATCCTAAATCCAAAAACTAACCTTAAACCATAAACCTACGACACTAAACCCTAAACCCTAAACCCTAAACCTAAACCCTACACCCTAAACCCTAAACCATAAAACCCTAAATCCTAAACCCTAAACCCTAAAACCCTAAACCATAAACCCTAAACCCTAAACCCTAAACCATAAAACCTACAACCCTAAACCTTAAACCCTAAACCCCAAACCTTAAACATAAATTCTTAACCCTAAAAACCTAAAAACCTAAACCTAAACTAAATAAAACCTAAAAATAAAATAAATAAAAAACCTAAATTTAAATAAAATAAATAAAATAAAATAAAAACCTAAACTAAAACCTATACATGAACCTAAACCTAAACCTAAACCAAAATGTAAAAAAATAAAATAAAATAAAAAATAAAAAATTAAACTAAAATAAAATAAATAAAAATCTAAACTAAACTAAAAAAATAAAATAAGCCAAAAAATACAAAACCTAAATAAAATAAAAACTAAACGTTAAATAAAAATAAATTAAACCTAAAATAAAATAAAATAAAAACTAAATAAAAACTTAAATCTAAAAAATAAACCTAAAACTAAATAAAAAATAAAATGTAAACCCTAAACTAAAAAAAACCTAAACCTAAAATAAATAAATAAAATAAACATAAACCTAAACTAAAATAAAATAAACTAAATTAAATAAAACCTAAACCTAAACCTAAAATAAATTAAACCAAAACCCTAAACTAAATGAAATAAAATAAAGTAAAAATAAACCTAAACCTAAAAATAAACCTAAAAGAAAAACCTAAAACCTAAACCTAAAAAAATAAAATAAAAACCTAAACCTAAACCTAAAAAATAAAAAAAATAAAATCTAAACATAAAAAATAAAATAAAGTAAAATTAAACTAAAAAATAAACATAAACCTAAATGTAAACCTGAAAAATAAACAAAAATTAAAAACCTAAACTAAAAAAAATAAACGTAAAATAAATAAACTAAACTAAATAAAAATTTAAAATAAACCTAAATAAAAAATATAAACTTAAATAAATAAAAAATGAACTAAATAAACTAAATAAGCCTAAACCTACTAGTTTATATAATTTTAAGGAAAAAAAACCCTAAACTCTAAACCCTAAACAGTAAACCCTAAATACTAAACCTTAAACCCTAAACCCTAAAACTAAACCTAAACCCTAAACTTATAACCGGAAACCCTAAACCCTAAACACTAAGCCCTAAAAAACCCCAAACCCTAAACCCTAAATCACAAACTAACCCTAAACCCTAAACCCTAACCCTAACCATAAATGCTAAACCCTAAACTCTAAACTCCATAAACCCTATCACCACAAACCCTAAATTAACCTTAAACCCTAAACCATAAACCCTAAAAACCTTAAACCTTAAAGCCTAAAGCCTAAACCTAAACCATGAACTAAACTTAAAACCTAAACCTAAAGAAAATACTAAACCCTAATAAACTAAACTTAACCTAAACTATAAACCTAAACCTAAACTAAAACTAAAACCTTAAACCCTAAACCCTAAACACTAAGCTCTAAAACCTAAACCCTAAACCTAAATGATAAACACCTAAACTAAACTCTAACCTAACTATAAATGAAACCCTAAACTTAAACTCCATAAACCCTATTACCACAAACCTAAACCCTAACTAAAACTATAAACCCTAAAATTTAAACCTTAAAGCTCAAAGCCTAAACCTAAACTAACTGAACCCTAAACTAAAACCTAAACCCTAAAGCCTAAACACTAAACCCTAAACCCTAAACCCTAAAACTTAACCCTAAACCATAAACCCTAAAACCTTAAAACCCTAAAACCTAAAACCCTAAACCCTAAACCATAACCCTAAACCCTAAACCCTAAAAGCATAAACCCCAAAACCCTACACTCTAAATATTAAACTGTAAACCATAAATAATAAACCCTAAACCTTAAATCCTAATCCAAAAAGCCAAACCCTAAACTAAACCTAAAGTAACTTAATAAATTAAATAATAAATCTAAACCATAAAATTGAATAAACCTAAACCCTGGCTAACCTTGCCAAGATCATCAACCGTGCTAGATCTGGGTAAAGGTAGATGTTATGGTTATCATAGTGGTGGTGGGGAATCTGGAGGTGCTAGTGGATATGGAGGTGGTGGTTGAAGTAGTTGTGGTTATGGAGGTCGGAGGAGTGATGGAGGTTACAGCTATGGTAGTGGCAGAGGGAGAGATTTGGATGATGGTGAATCATGCTACTAGAGAGTTGGGGTGGTTCTGATGGGAACTGGAGACACTAAAGAATGGTTGGTCTGATCTGCTACTTATGCAACTATGTCTTTATAGTAGAGATGGTTCTAGCTATCTAGGGTTTTTGATTTTCTCTGTGCATGCTCATTTTTTTATCTATGTCGTCGCTTGTGTCTTAGAAAACTTGGAGTGTTAATTGGTCAATGAAATTGAAAAGAAGAAATGTTGAATATAAATTTCTTCTATGTTAAAAAAAATCAAAAACCCTAAACCCTAAACTAAAACCTGAACCCTAGACCAAAAACCTAAACCCTAAACCCTAAACTCTTCACCCTAAAAACCCTAAACCCCAAACCCTAAACCCTAAACCCTAAACCCTAAACACTAAAACCCTAAACACTAAACCCAAAACCCAAAACCTAAACCATAAGCCCAAAAAACCTAAAAACTTAAACCTACACTAAATAAAACCTAATAATAAAATAAATAAATAAAACCTAAACCTAAAAAATAAAATAAATAATATAAAAAAAGATTTAAACTAAAACCTAAACCTAAACCTAAAAAAAAAATAAAATAAAATAAAAATAAACTAAAATAAAATAAATAAAACCTAAACTAAGCTAAAAAATAAAATAAACCTAGGAATAAAAAACCTAAAAAAAATAAAGACTAAATGCAAAATAAAAATAAAACAAACCTAAAATAAAATAAAATATAAACTAAATAAAAACCTAAACCTAAAATAAAAAAAATAAAATTTAAAAATAAATAAAAAATAAAACCTAAACCCCAAACTAGAAAAATAGAACCTAAACCTAAAATAAAAATAAAATAAACAAAAGTAAATAATCCTAAACCAAAACTAAAATAAACTAAATTAAAATTAATACAACTTAAACCTAAACCTAAAATAAACTAAACCAAAATCTAAACCTAAACTAAATAAAATAAAATAAACTAAAGAAAAACATAAACCTAAACTAAAAATTAAAACCTAAAAACAAACCTAAAATAAAAACCTAAAACCTAAGCCCAAAAAAATAAAAACCTAATTGTAAACATTAAAATATAAATATAAAACCTAAACCTAAAAAATAAAATAAAAATAAAACTTAATTAAAAAAATAAGCAGAGACCTAAACCTAAACTTAAAAACTAAACTAAAAAAAAACCTAAACTAAAATAAATAAACCTAAAATAAATAAACTAAAGTAAATAAAAAAATAAACCTAAATAAAAATAAAAATATATAAACAAAAATAAATTAAATATAAATTAAATAAACTACACCTAAACCTAACAGTTTACTTAATTAAAAAAACCTCTAAACCCTAAACCCTAAACCCTAAACCCTAAATCCTAAACCAATAACCTTAAAACCTAAACCCTAAACCCTAAACCCTAAATCCTAAACCCTAAACCTTAAACTCTAAACCCTAAACACTAAACCCTAACCCTAAAAAACCCCAAATCCTAAACCCTAAAAACCCTAAACTGACCTTAGCCCCTAAACCCTAAACCCTAAACCCTAAAGACCTAAAACATAAACTTGAATATTAAAATACAAATAAAACTCAACTAAAAAATAAAACTAGACCTAAAGTTAAACCTAAAAAAGAAACTAAAATAAAAAACCTAAACTTAAATAAATAAACCTAAAATGAATAAACTAAACTAAATAAAAATAAATAATAAAATAAACTAAAACAAATAATAACTAAACTAAGTAAACTAAACAAACCTAAACTAACAGGTTTACTTAATTTTTTTTTTTGTAAAAGAAAACCCTAAACCTAAAAACTAACCCTAAACCATAAACCTACAACCCTAAACCCTAAACCCTAAAAAGATAAACCCTAAAACCCTAAACCCTACACCATATACCCTAAACCCGAAACCCTAAACCCTAAATCGTAAACCATAACCATAAAACCCTAGACCCTAAACCCCAAACCCTAAACGTAAAGCTAATGTAACTAAACTAAAAAAATAAACCTAAACCCTAAACCTAATAAAGTAAAACTTAAAATTAAATCCTAACAATGGGCAGAACCTTATCGGCAGGAACACGACCATCAACTAGGCTCAGCCTAGATCTGGCAGTGGAGGCGAAGGTGGTTATCACAATGGTAGTCAGGGATCTAGAGGTGCTAGTGGAAATGGAGGTGGTTGTTGGAGTAGTGGTGGTTATTGAGGCAAGTGGCATGATAGAACTTACAGCTTTGGTGGTGGTAGAGCGAGAGATCGGGGATATGATGGTGGATCCCGCTAGTCGAGAGGCTAGGGTGGTTCTGATGGGAACTGGAGAAATTGAGGAATGACTAATCTGATATGTTGCTTATGAAACTATCTTTATAGTAGAGGCAGTTCTAGTTGTCTAGGGTTTTTGATTTGCTCTATGTGTGCTCATTTTTTATCTATGTCATCGCTTGTGTCTTAGAATAGTTGGTTTGTTACTTGGTTGATGAAATCAAAAAAGAATAAATATTGAATCTGAATTTTCTCTTTGTTAAAAAAAACTAAAAACCCTAAACACTAAACTATAACTTGAACCTTAGACCTAAAATTGAAACCCTAAACCCTAAACTTTAAACCCTAAAAACCCTAAACCCTAAACCCTAAACCTTAAGCCCTAAATCCCAAACCCTAATCCCTAAACCCTAAACCCTCAACTAACCTAAGCCCTAAACGCTAAACCCCAAACCCTATAAGCTAAAAACCTAAACCTAAACCTAAACTAAATAAATTATAAAAATAAAATAAATAAAAACACTAAACCAAAATAAAATAAAAAAATTAAATTAAATAAAAACCTAAACTAAAACTTAATTTTAGACCTAAACCTAAAAAGAAAATAAAATAAAAATTAAATTAAAATTAAAATAACATAAATAAAAACCTAAACTAAACTAAAAAAAAAAATACCTAAATAAAATAAAAACTAATCCTAAAATAAAAATAAAATAAACCTTAAATAAAATCAAATAAAAACTAAATAAAAATTAAAACCTAAAAAAATAAACCAAAAAATAAAACCTAAAAATAAATAAAAAATAAAACCTAAACCTTAAATAAAAAATAGCTTAAACTTAAAATAAAAATAAAATAAACCAAAACGTAAAATAAAATAAGCTAAACTAAAATAAATAAAACCTAAAACAAAACCTAAACCTAAAGCCTAAATAAAATAAAATAAAATAAAAAAATGTAAGCCTAAACTAAAAAAACATAAAAATAAACCTAAATTAAAAACATAAACCTAAACCTAAAAAAATAAAATAAAAACCTAAAGCTAAACCTAAAAATAAAAAATAAAACCTAAACCTAAAAAATAAAATAAAAATAAAACTAAACTTAAAAAATAAACCTAAACCTAAACCTAAAATAAACTAAAATAAAAAAATCTAAACTAAAATAAATAAATCTAAAATAAATAAACTAAACTAAATAATAATAAAAATAAAAAATAAAATAAACTAAAATAAATAAACAATAAACCTAAATAAACTAAATAAACCTAATAATTAAAAAAATTTAAAAAAAACCTAACCCGAAACCTACAACACTAAACCCTAAATCCTAAACCTTAAAACACTAAACCCTAAACCCTAAACCCTAAAACCCTAAACCATAAACCCTAAACCCTAAACCCTAAAACTTAACCCTAAACCCTAAACCCTAAATCCTAAACCCTTAAAACCTAAAACCTAAACCTAAACCTAAACCTAAACCCAAATGTAAAAATAAAATATAATAAAAAATAAAAGCTAAATTAAAATAAAATAAATAAAAACTTAAACTAAACTAAAAAAATAAAATAAACCTAAAAATAATAAACCTAAATAAAATAGAAACTAAACATAAAATAAAAATAAAATAAACCTAAAATAAAATGAAATAAATACTAAATAAAAATCTAAACCTAAAATATAAACCTAAAAATAAATAAAAACTAAAACATAAACTCTAAACTAAGAAAAAACCTAAACATAAAATAAGTAGAATTAAATAAACCTAAACCTAAACTAAAATAAAATAAACCAAAATAAATAAAACCTAACCTTAAACCTAAAATAAACTAAACCTAAACTGTAAACTAAATAAAATAAAATAAACTAAAAATAAACCTAAACTTAAACTTAAAAATAAAACCTAAAACTAAACCTAAAAGGAACACATAAAATGTAAACCAAAAAAATAAAATAAAACCCTAAACATAAAAAATAAATAAAATAAAACTAAACTAAAAAATAAACATAAACATAAACCTAAACCTAAAAAATAAACTTAAATAAAAATCCAAAACTAAACTAAATAAACTAAACTAAATAAAAATAAATAATAAACCTAAATAAAAAATAAAATAAACTAAAATAAATGAAAAATAAACTAAATAAATGAAATAAACCTAAAGAAACCAGATAATTTGATTGAACACAATACCCTAAATCCTAACCCTAAATCTTAAACCCTAAACCCAAAGCCCTAATCCCTAAAACTAACCCTAAACCATAAATCCTAAACCCTACACCCTAAACCTATAACCCTAAATTTAAAAATAATAAATAACTTAAACCTAAAAACTAAAATAAAAATAAAACTAAACTAAAACCTAAACATAAACCTAAACCAAAACTAAAACCAAAAAAGTAAACTAAAATAAAAAATTTAAATTAAAATAAATAAACCTAAAATAAATAAACTAAACTAAATAATAGTAAAAATAAGAAATAAAATAAACTAAAATAAATAAAATTAAAAAAATTAAAAAAATTAAAAAAAACCTAACCCTAAACCTTGAACCATAAACCTGCAACCCTAAACCCTAAACCCTAAACCTAAAAACCCTAAACCCTAAACCCTGAAAGCCTAAACCCTAAACCCTAAACCCTACAACCCTAAACCCTAAACCCTAAACCCTAAATCTGAAACCCTAAATACTAAACCCTAAAAGTCTAAAAAACTAAAATTAAACTAAACAACACCTAAAAATAAAACAAATAACTAAACCTAAACCAAAATATAATAATAAATAAAATAAAATAAAAACCTAAACTAAAACCAAGACCTAAACCTAAACCTAAATGTAAAAAGAAAATAAAATAAAAAATAAAAACTAAACTAAAATAAAATAAATAAAAACCTAAACTAAACAAAAAAATAAAATAAACCTAAAAAATGTAAATATAATAAAAATTAAATGTAAAATAAAAAAAATAAACCTATAAATAAAACCAAATAAAGACTAAATAAAAACCTAAACCTAAAAAATAAACCTAAAGACAAATTGAAAACAAATCCTAAACCTTAAACTAAAAAAAAAACTTAAATATAAAATAAACAAAATAAAAATAAACCTAAATCTAAACTAAAATAAACTAACCTAAAATAAATGAAACATAAACCTAAAATAAACTAAACCTAAACCCTAAACTAAGTAAAATAAAATAAATTGAAAGTAAACCTAAACTTAAACTAAAACATAAAACTTAAAAATAAACCTAAAAGGAAAACCTAAAACCTAAACCTAAAAAAATAAAATAAAATCCTAAACCTAAATCTAAAAAATAAAAAATATAACCTAAACATAAAAAATAAAATAAAAATAAATCTAACTAAAAAATAAACATAAACCTAAAAAATAAATAAAACTAAAAAACTTAAACTAAAATAAATAAACCTAAAATAAATAAACTAAACTAAATAAAAATAAAAGTAAACCTAAATAAAAATAAAAATTAAAATAAACAAAAATAAATAAAAAATAGACTAAATAAACTTAAACCTACTA
The DNA here is from genome assembly GCA_021442155.1 of Cymbidium sinense. Classification (NCBI taxonomy): domain Eukaryota; kingdom Viridiplantae; phylum Streptophyta; class Magnoliopsida; order Asparagales; family Orchidaceae; genus Cymbidium; species Cymbidium sinense. Next base: position 7,214,967 of record CM038214.1, on the reverse strand, counting down.
GTTTACTTAAGTTAAAAAGAAACCCTCAACCCTAAACCCTAAACACTAAACCCTAAATCCTGAACGTTAAACCATAAACCCCAAAACTAACCCTAAACCCTAAATCCTAAACCTAAAACCCTAAAAAACCCTAAACCTTAAACCTTAAAAAACCCTAAACCCCAACCTAAAACCTAAACCCTAAACTAACCCTAAACCTTAAATCCTTAACTCTAAATCCTAAAGCCTAGACTTTAAACCCTAAACCCTAACCCTAACCCTAAACTCTAAATCCTAAACCCTAACCCCCCTAAATCCTAAACCCTAAACACTAAAAACTTTAAACCCTAAAGCTTAAATCTTAGACCCTAAACTAACCCAGAACCCTGAGCTAACCTTGAACCCTAAACTAACCCTAAACCTAAAACCCTAAAAACCCTAAACCCTAAACCCTAAATTTAACCCTAAACCTTAAACTCTAAATCCTTTTACCTTAAAACTCTAAACCCTAAACCCTACAAACCCTAAACCCTGAAAGCATAAATAGTAAAACCCTAAACCATAAACCCTAACTGTAAACACAAAACCCTAAACCTAAACTTAGAGTAACTTAATAAATTAAAAAATAAACTTAAACCATAAAAACTAATAAACTTAAATCCTAAGAATGGGCAGAACCTTGACAGCAGGAACATCATTGTCAACCAGGCTTAGTCTAGATTTGGTGGTGGAGGCGAAGGCAGAGGTGTTGGTTGTCGCAGTGGTGGTGGGGGATCTGTAGGTGCTGGTGGATATGGAGCAGTGGTGATTATGAAGGCCAAAGGAGCAATGGAGTTTACAGCGGTGGTGGATCATGCTACAAGAGAGCCAGAGTGGTTCTGATGGGAACTGGAGAAATTGAAGAATGACTGATCCTATCTATTACTTATGGAACTATGTCTTTATAGTAGAGATGATTCTACTTATCTAGGGTTTTTAATATGCTCTATGCATGCTCATTTTTTATCTATGTCATCACTTGTGTCTTAGAAAACTTGATGTGTTACTTGGTTGATGAAATTGAAAAGAAGAAATGTTGAATCTAAATTTGTCCTCTATTTAAAAAAAACCCTAAACCCTAAACTAAAACCTAAACCTTAGATCTAAAACATAAACCCTAAACCCTAAACCCTAAACCCCAAACCCAAACCCTAAACCTTAAACCCTAAAAACCTAATCCTAAACTAAATAAAACCTAATAATAAAATAAACCTAAACCTAAAAATTAAATAAATAAAATAAAAACATAAATGAAAAGTTAAACCTAAACCTAAAATGAAAAATAATATAAAAATAAAAATTAATTAAAATAAAATAAATAAATATTTAAACTAAACCAAAAAAATAAAATAAAACTAAGAATAGAAAACCTAAATAAAATAAACATAAAATAAAATAAAAACTAAATAAAAACCTAAACTTAAAAAAAAATAAAAAATAAAACCTAAACCCTAAAGCTAAAAAAAAACCAAAACATAAAATAAAATAAACCAAAACCTAAACTCAACTAAACTAAATGAAATTAAATACAACCTAAACCAAAACTTAAAATAAACTAAGTCAAAACCTAAATTTAAACCTAAATAAATAAAATAAAATAAACTAAAAATATACCTAAACCTAAACTAAAAAAATAAAACCTAAAAATAAACCTAAAATAAAAACTTAAAACCTAAACCCAAAAAAACAAAATAGAAACCTATACCTAAACCTAAAAATAAAAATAAATCTTAAACCTGAAAAAAAAATTAAAATAAATTAAAAAATAAGCATAAGCCTAAACCTAAACCTAAAAAATAAAAAATTAAAAAGCCTAAACTAAAATAAATAAACTAAACTAAATAAAAATAAAAAATAAACCTAGATAAAAATAAAAAATAAAATAAACTAAAATAAATAAAAAATAAAATAAATTAACTAAATAAACCTAAACCTACTAGTTTACTTAATTTTAATAAAACCCATAAACCATAAACCCTAAACCCTAAACCCTAAATCCTAAACCCTAAATCCTAAACCCCTCCACTTTTTAAAGGTCAGAAAAGATCTCATATTTTTGATGATCTTATCCAAAAAATCTCTAATAAAATTTCTGTTTGGGAATTTCATTTACTCTCTTTCGGTGGTAGGCTCACCTTGATTAAGAGCACTCTTAATTTCATGCCTTTATATCTCATCAAAACCATTGTGTCGATCATTTCTATCATTAACAGAATTGAGCGTCTCCTTAACAAATTTTTTTGGGGCTCTAATAACTCCTCTAAAAGAATGCACATGACCTCTTGGTTTAAATGTTGTGGCACTCTCGCTGAAGGTGGTCTTGGATGTAAGCCAATCAAAGAAGCTATCACTTCCTCTTCCTATAAATACTGGTGGAATTTTAGGAGTAACAATAGTCTTTAGGCTAATTTCATGACTGCTAAATATTGTCAGGGCAAGCACCCCCTCATTTGTCCCTATAAAGTGGGAGACTCGTGTTTGGAAAAGACTTTGTTCCATCAAATGGATTGCAGAATCCTTAATTTTTTAGGGGATTAACTCTGGCTCCTCCTTCTTTTGGCAAGATAACTGGAGTGGATGTGGGTCCATTGATGACTTACTCTCTACCCATTCCACTACGCTATTAAAGTGATATCTTTCTGGTAGAATAATATGTGGAACAATAGTAAGCTTACTGATTATATTCCTTCTTTTCTCTTGAACAAACTTACTACTATTCTTATCATTCCTACCAATCAAGATTAGATCCTTTTTAAGCTCTCACAGAATGGTGATTTCAACTTTAAAAATGTTTGGCTTCACATTAAAGAAACTCATGATTATTCCAATGTGTTTCTCAAACTTTGGAATAACACTATCCCTACTTCTTATTCTTTTTCTTACTTGGCATATTTTGAAAAACTTCATCCCTGACTCTCCTTGTGGGGTAAAGGTTTTCAAATACCTTCAAAATGTCAATGTTGCTTTCTCATTGAGAATGTGAATCATGTCTTTGTTAAGGGCCATTGCTTCTAAACTTTGGATTTGGTATGATGATCTCTTTAACATTATCATTTTCAATGGCTCCCTAACTTTATATCACCTTCTTGAAGTTTATTTTAACAACACTATTAAAGGTCACATTAAAGTCATAACTGCTATCACTCTTATTTGGTTCATATGGTTGGACAAAATGATACAAAACATCGCAAGATCCCCATGAACCAAATGAGGATAATTACTAGAATTAAAAACAAAATTCGTGACTTATTTAATGCCAATCTTATTCACTTCAAAAAATTCAACGGTTGTAAATTTTTGGCCAATAAACAGGGTCTTAACTTACCGGATCAACCTTACTGTAGAAATGACAAGATTGTTTATTGGGTAAAACCTCATGATCATACTATTAAAATTAACATTAATGGCTCTATCTCTCATATAGGTTCCAGTTGTGGTGGAATTTTCAGAAATCTTAATGGCAAAGTCCTATGTGCTTTTTCTTAACCCCTTAATTCTTACTCTATTCCTTTTGCTGAGCTTATGGCAGTGTACAAAGCTCTTGAGATTTGCCTTCAAAGTGGTTGGCTCAATATTTGGATTGAGGTGGATGCCCTTCTGCTGATTGATCTTTTGACTTCCACCAAAATGAGCAACACTAAATTGTACTACCTTCTCAAGCCAACTAGAGCTCTTCTTACCCAATTTAATTTTAACATCACTCATGTATGGCGTGAGGGTAATGCATGTGCTGATTACCTTGCCAATCTGGGAGCTAGATTGGATGGTATAATGTTCTTTGATCAACTCACCCTACCCAAACATTTTCGTGGCTTGGTTAATTTGGACAATACCGGGCTCCTTATCTCAAAATTAATCTAACCTATGGGATTGATCGGTTCAATATCTGTTAATGAATGCCCATTTTATATTCAGTGTTATTGTTCTCTTGGTTTTTGCTGATGTTTCACCCCTGGCCGTTGGTTTACTTACCCTAACCTTGATTGGGGTTTTACTATCAATGCTGATAAAGTATTCACTATTTGCTACAAGGAGATATATTATTTAATGCTTTATTTGTTGTTGCTGTCTCTTTGATCAACAGGGATAGATTTCTATCCCTTTCCTGGAATTATATTATGGGATCCTTGCCTCAATGTTTAACTGTTATATCTCTGTATATCTTTATAGCTATTTTAACTGATATTCATCTCCTTATTATGGTTGTTGCCTCTACTATGTTTCATATCCTTATCTCCACATCTTGTAAGGGGAGCTCTTGCACTAGCCTTGCTTTTATAACTCCTTCTCTGCATGATTGGAGTTATCTCTGGACTTCCAATATTATTGATGCTGTGGGATTAACTACTGGCACAATATTTTGTATTTGGCTGGATATCAAAGATGACTTTTCTTTGAACCACTTAGTAATCTATGTTGTACCTATGTTACTTGCTGGTGTATCTTATGTTGGATGCAATATCTCTCCTGATGTTTTAATTACTGCTCTTTGGGTTGGTTTGCTATATGCTTGCCTCCCCTTTCCTACCTGTAAGGAAAGACATAACATTTCTATTGTTTTTACTAAGATCTCTTTGAAGGTTAACCTTATGGTCTTTGGCTGTTTGTTGCCTGTTGTTCTCCTGAACTTCTTTGTTGCTTGCTTTTGGGCTGCAGCTAATCAACTCATTTACTGTCCTTTCCCCTATGGCTTTGTTAAATTTGGGCACATCTTTGTGATTATCCAACTGTCTAATTGGAATTTAGCTTCTTCGGGGGTTTTGGATTGTCTTGTTCAGCTGGACTTTTTTGAGGTTATTGAATGGATGCTGGCTTTTGCTTTGTTGCTTGTTTCTTTTATTAGCAATTGGACTGCTATTGATCACCACTTTTCAGCTAGCTTTGGCCTGATCATTTCCCTATCTTTTTGGGACTTATCATTTGTATTGTCTATTTGCAATGGGAGGTTTTATGGCCAACTTGCTGTTATTTTTATCTTGGATTACCTGGAACATTGAATCCCTTGTTCAGCAAACTATTATTGGGGTTGTCTTGCTTGTTCAGCAGGGTGCTTTGCTGTTTGCTTTGGCTACCCTCATTTTGTTTATTTGCAATGCGTGGTTTTTTGGCCATCTTGCTATTATTTATTCTCTTGGATGTCAGCTCTGCTGGCTCATTTATTCCTTTGCCCAGTTTGCTACTTCTGGGGTTGTCTTTCCTATTCTGCAGGGTCCTTTTGTTCTTGGTTATCTTCTGAACCCCTTTTATCTCTATCTCTCTACTTTGTTTTATTGGAGTATTATATGATGGGTGCTTTAACTGCTCTATTTTCTCCACTATTGGCTTTTGGATTTTTGGGTCCTTTATCCAGCAGGTTATCTTTGTGATTGTTGGCTGTTGTTGGTCTTTTGATTTTTTGACTGCTTTTGCTATTTCCATCAGGCCTGCTGATGGTTTCACTTGCTGCTATTTTTTCCACTCTGCTAGAAATTAACTTTTGTATTTTCTTTTTTGATTGGGTTGGTTTTTGGCCAACTTGATGCTATTTTATATCTTAGGGGTTGGCTGATTTGGATCACTAAATCTTTTGTCCGGCTTCCTACTTCTGGGGTTGTCCATCCTGTTCAGCTGGGTCATTTTGATGTTATTTACTTTACTATCCCTTTACATGATTGGACTTCCTTAATGCAGCTTGCTTTAACTGAGGATCTGGGTTTAGCTGCCAGCCTGATTATCTTTATCTGGAGGGACTTTTTGACTAATCATCTTTTGAACACCTTCGATTTTCATTCTACTTATCTTCCTTCTAACATAGTTTTATATAGTGGGGGTAATAATTGTATTATTGCTTATCCTGTTGGCCTTTGGATTTTTGGGTCCTTTATCCAGTAGGTTCTTTTTATGGTTGTTGGTTGTTTCTTGCACATTCTGGTTATTGGCTTTTGGGTTTTTGCTGTTAACATATGGGCTACAGCTAACTTCATTTGTTGCTATTTTTTACCTCTTGGTTATGCTAAATTTGTGTAGATCATTGTGATTATGCTTTTGCCTCTCTTGATTTTAATCTTTGCACTGTTTAATCTCAATGGATGGATTTATGGCCAACTAGCTGGATATTATTATCATGACTGTTGGCTGAATTGGATTATTCAGTTTAATGATAAGTAAGATGTTCTGTTGTGTTATCTTTGATTGCCACTTATTTGAGTTGTTTGTGGTGGGGATCAGCCCCTTACCTGATTCTTCATACCTGCTACTGTACTCCCATTTCTTGTGGTTATTTGGGCTTGGGATATGCTGCTTCCCTTTATATTTGCTGCTTTTTAATTTTTGAATCAAGGAGGTTGTTAAGAGCTACATTACTTACATTCTCCTATTGTTGGCTGAACTAGATTATTGAGTATGATGATATGCAAGCTTATCCTATGGTGTTACCTCTGATTATCTCTTATTGGAGTTATTTTGGTGGGGAGCTGCCCTTTACCTATCTCTTCTTATCTGTTGTTGTATTCCCATTTCCTGTGGTAATTTGGGATTGGGGTTTGATGTTTCCCTTTATAATTGCTGCTTTCTTAATTCTGAAATAAGGGGGTTGTTAAGAGCTGCATTACTTACATTCTTTGGTTATCCTTTTCTTGGAAATAACCCTGAATTTCTTACTGGACTATTTACCAAAATTATATTTATTATTGTCCTTTAGGCTTGGAATGGGGTTAATTTCATGCTATTGTCTTTGCCTAGCTAGTTTGCAGCAGAATTTATGCTATTTCCCTCTGGTGACTCTTCTTGCTAGTCTCATTAATCCTTTAAATCTGGTTAAAAATATGGATGACCTGACATTGATGGCTCTCTTTCATTTGAGTTGGGATTATCATGCCATGGAGCCTAATATGATGACATATAATTTGCATGTGATCCCGTTACCCACTTTGCTCTTTGTTGCTCTTTCTTCTACTCTGTATACAGCTTTGCCTACATTTGCAGGTATTATGGCTCAACAGATCTTCATCAAATGGCTATTATATAGGTTTGTTGGCTATGATGGTGATGGATGATTTCACCCTTTTGGTTTGGTAGCTCAGGATGTAACCCTTCAATAAGTTTGACGCTTGTATTCAGATCTACCTTCAACTTGGTGTGATGGATCCTGAGCCACCTCTATCACACCTCTTTATTATTACCATTCTCAGAATTTGCTACTCTCATTTACCACTTTCTCTCAGATACCTTAACTGCTCTAACTTCTTCTGTTACAATCTTGTGTGCTTTTCTTTTTTTTCTCTTTGGTTATCAGGTCATGCATTCTCACATCCCTAACATTGACCCTTATCCTTCATTTGCTTACATAAGTTAATCAATTTTTATCTTTTGCTTGCTTAACTCTTTTCTTTTGCTTTTGGATGTACTTAGATAGGGGATTTACTCCCTAGGCTGATTGTAGTTCTTTGAGCAGTAGTTCTAGAGTTTATCACTTTTAAGGACCTTGTAACCCATTTTTTGTGGCAATAAAATTCCCCTAATATGGGGTTTCCCAAAAATTAAAAAAAAAACCTAAACCATAAAACTAACCTTAAACCTATAACCCTAAACCAACAGCCCTAAACCCTAAACCTTAAACCTTAAACCCTAAACCCTAAATTAACCTTAAATGCTAAACCCTAAATCCTAACCCTAAACCCTAAACTCTAAACCATAAACACTAAACCCTAAATTCTAAACCCTAAACAAACCCTAAACCCTAAAACCCTAAACCCTAAACCCTAATTCCTAGACCCTCAAAACCCTAAACCCTAAACCATAAACCTTAAAACTCTAAACCCTAAACCTTGAAGCCTAAACTAAACCATAAACCCTAAACCCTAAACCCTAAAACCCTAAACCCTAAACCCTAAACCCAAAATCCTATACTTTAAACCCTAAATCCTAAAAAATGAAAAACCTAAACCTAAACTAAATAAAACCTAATAATAAAATAAATAAAAATAAAAATAAACTAAAATAAATGAAATAAAAACCTAAACTAAACTAAAAAAAAAATAAACCTAAGTATAAAAAACATAATAAAAATAAAACTAAACATAAAATAATAATAAAATAAACCTAAATTAAAATAAAATAAAAACTAAATAAAAACCTAAACCTAAAAAACCTCAAAATAAAACCTAAAAATAAATAAAAAATAAAACCTAAATCCTAAAAAAAAAACTTAAACCTAAAATAAAAATAAAATAAACCTAAACCTACACTAAAATAAACTAAACTAAAACAAATAAAACCTAAACTTAAACTTAAAATAAGGTAAACTAAAACTAAACCTAAACTAAATAAATATAATAAACTAAAAATAAACCTAAACCTTAACTAAAAAATAAATCTTAAAATAAATATAAAATAAAAACCTAAAGCCTAAACCTAAAAAAATAAAATAAAAACCTAAACCTCAAAATAAAAAAATAAACATAAACCTAAAAAATAAAATAAATATAAAACTCAACTAAAAAATAAACCAAAACCTAAAAAATAAACTAAAATAAATAAACCTAAAATAAATATACTAAACTAAAAAAAATAAAAAATAAACTAAAGAAATCTAAACCTATCGGTTTACTTAATTTTAAAAAAAAACCATAAACACTAAACCCTAAACCTACAACCCTATAGGTGCTCATTTTTTATCTATGCCGCCGCTTGTGTCTTAGAAAATTTTAGGTGCTACTTGGTTGATAAAATTGAAAAGAATAAATGTTGAATCTAAATTTTTTCTCTCTTAAAAAAAAACCCTAAACCCTAAACTCTAAACTAAACCATAAACCCTAAACCCAAAACCTAAAGCCTAAACTTAAATACCAAATCCCTAAACTAACCCAAAACCCTAAACCCTAAAATGCTAAAAACCTAAACCTAAATTAAATAAAACTTAAAAAATAAAAAAAATAAAAAACATAAACCAAAATAAAATAAAAAACCTGAACTAAAACCTAAACCTAAACCTTAAAAGAAAATAAAATAAAAAATAAAAATTAAACTAAAATAAAATAAATAAAAACCTAAACTAAACTAAAAAAATAAAAAGCCTAAATAAAATAAAAAATAAACCTAAAATAAAAAAATTAAATAAAAATTAAATAAAAACATAAACATAAAAAATAAAACTTAAAAATAAAACCTAAACCTTAAACTAAAAAAACTAAACCTAAAATAAAAATAAAATAAAGAAAATAAAATAAACATAAACTTAAACTAAAATAAACTAAAATAAAATGAATAAAACCTAAACCTAAACCTAAAATAACCTAAACCTAATTCTAAACCTATACTAAATAAAATAAGATAAACTAAAAATAAACCAAAACATAAACTAAAAAAATAAAACAAAAAAAACCTAAAATAAAAACCTAAAACCTAAACTTAAAGAAATAAGATAAAAGCCTAAACCTAAACCTAAAAATAAGAAATAAAACCTAAACCTAACAATAAAAATAAAAATAGAACTCAATTAAAAAATAAACCTATACCTAAAAAATAAACTAAAATAAATAAAATTAAAATAAATAAACTAAACTAAATAAAAATATAAAATAAAATAAAGTCAAGTAAATTAAAAATAAACTAAATAAACCAAAACCTTCGAGTTTACTTAATTTAAAATAAAAAATAAAGAATAAAAAAATAGAAAAAATAGACCCTAACCCTAAATCCTAAACCCTAAACCCTAAACACTAAACCCTAAACCTTAAACTAACAACCCTAAACCTACAACCCTAAACCCTAAATCCTAAACCCTAAAACCCTAAACCCTAAACCTTAAATGCTAAACCCTCAACCCTAAAATTGTAAACCCTAAACACTAAACCCTAAAATCTAAACCTTAAAACCTACAACCCTAAACCATAAACCCCAAACCTTAAACCCTAAACCATAAGCCCTAAACTAACACTAAACCTTAAACCCTAAACCCTAAACCCTGAGAATGGGCAGAACCTTGACGATAGGAACATCACTGTCAACTAGGCTCAGTCTTAATCTAGCAGGGGAGGCAAAGGTGGAGGCGACAATTATCGTAGTTGTGGTGGGGGTGGTTATGGAGGTAGGTGGAGCAATGGAAGTTATGATTATGGTGGTGGTAGAGGGAGAGATCAGGGATATGATGGTGGATCCTGCTACTCGAGAGGCAGGCTAGTTCTGATTGAAACTAGAGAAACTCAAGAATGATCATTCCAATCTGCTGCTTATGGAACTATGTCTTTATATTAGAGAAAGTTCTACTTATCTAAGGTTTTTGATTTGCTTTATGGGTATTCATTTTTTATTTATATCATCGCTTATGTCATAGAATACTTAGGATGCTACTTGGTTGATAAAATTGAAAAGAAAAAATGTTGAATATGAAATTATTCTCTATTAAAAAAACCTTAAATTCTAAACCCTAAACTAAAACTTAAACCCTAAACCTAAAATCTAAACCCCAAACCATAAAACCCTAAACCCTAAACAATAAACATTAAATCTTAAACCGTAAACCCAAAACTCTAAACCCTAAAACCCTAAACCCTTAACCCTAAATCCTAAAACCCTAAATACTAAACCTTGAAACCTACAACCCTAAACCCCAAACACTAAACCCTAAACCCTAAACCCTAAACACTAAACTACTAAACTAACACTAAACCCTAAACCCTAAACTAACCCTAAACCTTGATTAAAGATACCATTAGGAGTAGATCTAAAGAGTGACCTAATCCTAACATTGTTATGGTAGCTAAAGAAATGTCTTCAGGAGACTTTCCTTTGACTATTAGAGATTTGAATACCCTAAACCTAACCTTAAATCATATTATAATACCAAGTATTATAGTATAATTTAGCATCATATATTTGAGGATGTAGTGATGTGTTTTTGTATGTTAAAAGATGTTTTGAAATATTTTTGTATATTATGATATTATGCCCTATAGTCTATATTAATATAAATCATAAATATATTAATTTAATAAATTAGATGTTGAAATTTGTTAAATTTAAAGTGGGAATTAGGTTGTAGTACCAAAGGTGTGCTATGCCACTTGTAGTATAAAAAGTAAGATTTTATGTTCAAAATATATATTATATGTTGTAGCATAGTATAGCATCATATGTCATAATATATTGTTCTGCAAATTTTAAATTCTTTTAGTATTTTACAATCATGCAGTCAAGCCTACACTAGCATTATTTATAAAAATGTTGATTTAAACTTTAAAATGGAGGAATTTGGACAAATTCATAATAGGTATAGCTTGGCATCATAATATATTATTTCAATTTAAAATATGTAACTGATACGATTAAAATATATAGTTTCTTATTGTTTAGACAAATTTTATGATTTTTTATCTTAAGCAATCCCTTATGATGTGATATGCAATATAATATAATATAATATGTTATAGTGTAATATAATATAGGAAGCCATAGCATAGTGTAGCATCATGCATTATAGCATACTGTTATGTATTATTACTTATTTGTTATCATATTTTAGTTTCTTATAGTATGATGTAATAGAGTTTGTACTGGTATAATTTATAAACATATTGATTTATAGGCTAACATGATGGGATTTGGACAAATTTAATGTAAGCTTTAGGTAACATCTTTGGGGGTGTGCTATGGTGTGTCATTTAATCAAAAGAATGGAATTTTACATCCAAAATAAATGTTCATTTTTCAACCAAATTTTATAAATTTTTTGCTTAAAGTGATTCATTTAAGGTGTAATGTAAGATAATATAAAATATGAAAGCATATTAAAATATAATGTACATAACAATATAACTTAACATATATATGAATTTGGTGGTGTGTTACTAAATGTTATTGTACATTTTAGTATTTTTACTTTTGTTATAATACATTGGGTCAAAACTCACAAAAATGTTAATTTGAAGGTTGATATGGATGAATTTGGCCAAATTCATGGCGCACACTAAAAATCAACCCCAAATTATTCTATTTTGTACCATTTGTAATAAAATAATAATAATTTTACATCCAAAATTAACATTATTCATATTTTCAAAAAATTTTATTATTTGTTTTTTTCTTGTGATTCTAATGAGGTGTAATGTTAGAAAATTTATTATATTACAACAAATTATACTATAACATCATATATTATAATATAATATAGTGTGTTAATTCACACTATAATATGTGTAGCATGCTATTGTATAGTTCGTTTGAGCTTGCACCATCACAAATCATAAAATGTTGATTACAATGTTGAGATGATGTAATTTGAATGAATACATTGTTAGGCTTTTGGTTGAAGTATTAAAGGTGTGCATAAAAGAAGAAATAATATTTGGTGAGAATTCCATGTTAAGGACATGGATGGAGATCCACTAGGGGATCACACATGCATTGGACATGACATATGAGGGATTTATGTCGAGGGTGTAGAAGAAAAAAATTTGATGGGGATAACATTTGAATTTGATTTGATTATATGACTTGTGGAAAGAAGATCTGTTGGGGAAAAGAATCTATAATCTGCCATGGATTAAAATCGAGTCAACTTTAATTTGCTTTTTCTAACTGATGTGGAGGCATATCTAATACAGATATGGGCTTGAGTCCGCTGGGGATCAGGTATATGAACCTTCCATTAGGGAAGCAAGTTTGGGCTATCTGTTGGGGACTGGGATTTGAGTCTGATTTCATAGAATTATTTGGGGATGTATCCACTGAGAATAAGAGTTTGGTTGGATTTCTTTGATTTAGACTCTATTGGGGGAGTTAGTTTAATTTGGCTCAACTGGAGAGGTTGGTTTTGAATTTGATTTATTTGCTTGACTTATTTACATATGATTTGGGCTCCACTGGGGAGAAGGGTGTGATATAACTCCCCTAGGGAAAGTAAGATTGGTTTTAATTTAATTTGAATTAATGTATGGACCCTGTTGGTGTGTAATGGACCCACTGAGAAGTAGCTATATCAGCTTTGGCCTGCCTCAAGTTTACAAATCCAAATGCATAGTCTATTGACTATGGGGTAGAGCTAGCCAATCAAGGGGGTTGCCTTTCAATGTGCAACGACTGTGCTAAGAAGAAGGTGGAGCAGACTTACATCTTCCAAAGTGAGGAACAACTATTGGGGTGACCTATTGAATGCACAAAAAAGTGAACCTGACCTAGGGTGACTACTGAGTGAATGTGTTTGGGGACTTATGTTAACTCAAAGTAGTCTAGAAATATTTTATCTTAATTTCATGTGATTTGATATGGTTTGTTTGGTTTAGTTTGATTTTGAATTGAGGGCATATCCGTCGGGGATGTGAGCTCAGTAAAATTTAAAAGATTTAATTTATGGACCATGTCAGTGTGTGATGGACCCATTGAGAAGGGGCTATATCGGACTTGTCATATCTCAAATTTACAAATCCAAATGGATAGTCTACTGGCTATGGAGTAGAGCAAGCCAGCCTAAGGGGTTGCCTTTCGGTGTGCAATAACTGTGCTACAAAGAAGGCATAGCAGACTTACATCTTCTAAAGGAGGGAAAAACCACTAGGGTTACCTATTGGTAGCACAACAAATTGAATCTGACTTAGGGGAGACTATAGAGTGAATGTCGCTGAGCACTTATATCAACTCAAGAGTAGGCAAGCGATTCCTATATGGAGATTTGCTGACACTGCCCTAATCGTAGAATGTCTTCTTGAGAAAAAAGTATGGCTAGTGGTGTCCTCCTAATCCATAAGTGAATATATATTTTGTTTATATGTTTGTGTGGACCTTGTTGGTGAGCGAGGGACCACACTGAGAAGGAGTTATGCCGATGTTGACCTATCTCAGATTTACTAGACCATGGGAGAATCTGCACATCCATAGGACATATTCTCCAACCACATACGTGGTTACTATGAAAGGGGAACTATCCAATCCGATAGTAACCCGGGTAGTGTCTAAATGGGAACGCAAAGGATGTGATCCAAAATAATTCCCATAGGGGTGGTGCTGCTAGGAACATTATCTCAAGCCTTAAAAAAGAAAACTTATAGGTGTACGGTGGCCAACTTAAGGAGAAAGCATAGCAGATTTACATCCATGAGTGGTGTATCCTAAGGTGCGAGATCCAACCAACCTAAGGTGTATCAGTCAACATGAGTGGTGTATCTATTAGGATAGTGAGAACCAACCAACCTAACATGCCCGTTGGTGTCCAATGATCAATTTGGAAAGAAAGCATGTAAGCTTACAACTTTCCAAGTAGAACTCATCATCGAGATAGTCAATCGTTAATAGGATAAATAATATCTAACCTAGTATGACTAATAAGCGTGGAGCCATGAGGGAGGAATGGACACAGACTTGAAGCAGTCATGAGGGAAGAATTCGCTAGAGGACTTATCCTAAACCTCAAATATACTTGACCCAATAAGTGAATGAAGGCTAATCCAAGAAGAAAGCATAGCAAACTCACATCTTCTTAAACAAAGCTAACATGAGGTAGCTTACCGGCCATGTAGTAAGGCTTACCAAACTAACAATCCGCTTGTCGATGTGTAATGGCCAAATAAAGAAGGAAAACATAGACTTACATCCTCCAAAGAAAGAAGACCACTAGGGTGACACACTAGTAAGGTAGCACGTCAGCCTAACCTAGAGCAGCTACTGAGTGAGTGCCATTGGGGGCATTATCTCAACTCAGAATAGTCTGACACAAAAGATATGTGTTTTTTATATGTTTGTGTGTAGTTTGTGTTAGTGTTGTGTCGATGAAGGATAGGATGCTGCTCTGGTTCCTTACACCTACCCTAAACACATCGTGGTGGATTCACAAATAAGAATACTTTCAATATGGAAGAGATTGAATGCGAAATGGTATTTTCATTGATGATAATTATTTTCAAATATGATTTATAATATTTCTTTAAGTAGAGCCCAATGGTTGGAAGCATTGGGAGCTCTCCCATAAGATTAATAAGTTGATAAGATCTTCCTTAGTAGGCCTTCTTTATTGCAAAAGGGCCTTCCCAAGTGGGTTCAACCTTGCCTGCCATCTTACAATGGGCAATAATTAGTCTCTTAAAACTAAAATAAGTTCTCCTACTTGAAAAGCTCTAGAATGAACCAACATATTGTGAGCTTGAATCATTTTAGCTTTGTACAACTCAAGGTTTTAGCATGCCCATAGGCTTCTCTTCTCCAAACCTTCGAGATCTTCTAACCATAACTTGGCATTCTACTTTATTGTGATCTTGCTACCCATAGCTATGCTTAGTGATGGGAGTTGGACTTCTAATGGTAGAACAGCTTTGGATCGATACACTAAGGAGAAAGGAGTAGACTGAGTTGGAGTTCTATATACGGTGCGGTAGGCCCACAAGGCATGAACTAACTGCTCATGGCACTGTCCCTTATTATTGTCGAGTGTCTTTTTTAGTATTTGGATGAGAGTTCTGCTAAGCCATTTGCTCTTGAGTAGTTGATTAATGAATATCTCCAATCTATGCTATGTCTATGGGAAAATTTGTTGATCTCGGTGCTCTTGAATGCAGTACCATTATCAGATATAATTCATCGAGGCACTCCAAACCTATATACAATATGATTCCTAAAAAATTGTAGCACATGTTGAGTTCTGACCTCTCTAAGTGGAATCATTTTCATCCATTTGTAAAAGTAGTCAGTGGCAACTAAGATAAACCGATGACCCTTGAAAGTAGGAGGATCAATCAAACCCACTATGTCGGTACCCCAACACTTGAATGGCCCTGAGGCCAATGTAGGATGTAGAATGTTGGATGGTTGGTGTAGGACCACATCATTTATTTGACATTGGTGGCATTGCCTAGCCGTATCCATGCAATCTTTGATCATCGATGACCAATAGTATCCTAGTCTCTTAATCTTGACTTTCATTTTTGAACCAGATTGGTTGGCTCCACATAATCCTGAGTGTACTTTGGTCATGATCTTCTAGGCTTCGTGCTTGTCTAAACAACATAACCATAAATGATCGAAAGATTATCGATACAAGACACCATTAACAAGAGCATAGGAACTTGCTCTCTACTTCATCTGATGGGCGTAAGACTTCTCTTAAGGTAGTTTTCCTTTATTTAGGTAATCCATGAATGATTGCCTCAAATCTAACTCCTTATCCTTCTTGGCAATGGCAACCTCCCCATCAGGAGAGTATTTTTTGATGAGTTCAATATCAATAAGGGATAACACTTGTATGTTTTTGACCTTTATTAATATGGACTCATCTTCCAGACATGCCAACTCCTTGGCATATGCTACAACATTCTCTCCTTAAGGAATCTTATAACTAGCAACCTCTTGGATTTGAGCCAACAACTCTATGGTGTACTTGTTATAGTGATGGAGCTTAAGCTTTATAACTTTGTAGGACCTGGCAATTTAGTTGATAACTAGCTAAGAATCCCTAAAGATGTTGATATTCTGGATGCTTAGAGTAATAGATAACTCCAGACTGACAATCAGAGCCTTATATTCAACTTCATTATTGGTGCAAGGATTGGATAGATGGTATAAGAATCTCATCACATCACAGTCCAGAGTTAAGAGAACTTTTCCTACCCTTGCCATTACTGGAATAGTAGATTATGGTTCTTCTTCTATTTGAGAGGAAGCTACACCATCAAAGTACATCTCCCAGTGGTAAATGCTAGTATCCCCAGAGTTCATGAATTATTCATCAAGGAGATCATCACTAAGCCGAGAGTCAGTAGGAAGTGGGTGTGTTGCTAAGAAATCTGCTTGCAGTTGTCCTTTCACCCCAAAGAGAAGTATGAAGGTAATGTCAAACTACGAGAGGATCATCGACTATCAAGCCAACTGTCCAGACAGCATCGGTCGTGTCATGAGATACTATAATGGATTGATCCTAGAGATTAAGTTTACCTTATGAGAAAGCATGTAGATTTGTAGCTTTTGGAATGCAAAGATTAAACCTAGAAAAAGCTTTTCAATGAGCGGATAATTAGCCTCAATAGGGATTAGAAGATGGCTGAGGTAGTAGAGTATCTTTTCTTTCCCTTCATCATTGGCTTGGGCCAACAAAGCACCAAGGGAGTCATCTAATGCAGTAGTGTAAAATATGAGCGGCTTGCTGGGATAAGGGCTACTAAAATTTGTGACATGATCAGGTAATGCTTGATGTCTTCTAAGGCATGCTCACACTTATCATCTAACTTAAACATGGCATCCTTTTAACAAGTGCTAAGAATAGCTAACATCTTCTCGATAAATTGGATAGAAAGCATCATAGATACACTAACCATCCTTGTAATGATCTGAGTTAAGTTTAACTTTTAGGGGGTGGCATTTCAAATATCACCTTGATCTTGTCTGAATTGATTTTGATTTCTTGGTGTCGGACAGTAAACTAAAGGAATTTTTTTGAAGCTACTCTGAATGCACACAACAGGGGGTTCATTTTTAGGTTAAATGGTCTTAACTATTCAAAAACTACTCTGAAGTCAAAGAGATGGTCTTACTTTTCTCTACTTTTGACCACAAGATCATCAACATAGCACTCAATTTGATGATGTATGAGTTCATCAAAGATTCAAGTCATTGTCCACTGGTATGTAGCATCGACATTTTTAAGGCTGAAAAGCATGACCTTATAGTAATAGATTTTGATCGAGGTTCTAAAAGCAGTGTTTCTTCCATCTTCAGGGGCCATCTCTATTTAGTTCTATCCAGATGAGCCATTCATGAAAGAGAAGATTGCATGAGATGAGGCAATGTCCACCATCAGCTCTGGGATTGGAAGTGGAAATTTATCTTTTGGACATGCCTTATTTAAATCCATAAAATTGACACATATGTGAATTTGGCCATTCTTTTTCTTAACAGGGACAATTCTGGCTAACCAGGTAAGGTATTTTTCTTCCCAGAAGAATCCAACATTGATCAGTTTCTTGACTTCATAAATGACATGTTCTATGTCTAATCGCATGCGTCTAGGAGCTTGCTTGATAGGATTGGTAGTAGGCTCTATTGCTAGTTTATGGACCACTACGTCAAGAGCCAATCTAGGCATCTCTTCATAACTCCATGCAAATCTATCCTTAAACTAAATCAATTGCCTAACTAAGTCATTGGTTTCAATTTCATTTAATTAAGAACTGATGTATGTTGGGCGTGGATCTTCTTTAGTTACTAAGTTGATTTCCTTGAGCTCATCGATGGTTGACCTGATCTCTTCTTTGAACTCTGGTGGTGCATCTTTGATTTCAAAATCATCTAGATCATCTGAAGTTTCTAAGCATAGCTCTTCATATGAGCTAATGTGATTTGAAAAGAACTTATTAGACTCCAAATGATTTGTGATGACTAAGTAGTAATCGTCGTCATCAACTAGACCCATTGTACTGAATTCTAGTCTTGGTCTTGGTTGAGAGCTTTCACATTTATTCCTCCATATTCTTTCTAAGTAGTTTGACCTGTGCTTTGACCAAGTATGTGGGATTAACCCTTTCTTTGCTAAATTATGAACACAAGGCAAGTATCAATCAAAAGGTAATTCTATCAAATCTTTATATGAATCATCCTCTAGTTCTACATCAACTTATTGACTTAAGGATGATGCTCCCAAAAAGAACCTCTGAGTCTTCACACATGTGGATGACTTAGGGGCTTCCTTAACTACCAAACCCTCAACTTTTTGAGAGGAAAGTGGGGTTATAGCTAAGGATCCAAACTGATGCCTAACTGTTTCACTTATAGACTTGGATACACTTATGCTTTGCTTTAGAGCCTGGTCTTCATCACTATCTAGCTCAAGTGTCACCTCTAAAGGAATCTACTGCTAAGAAGAGCTGGTTGGTGTGTTAACCATATAAGACTCATCTTATAAACTAGATTTTAAGTCTATATGGATAGCAAGTGTACTCCTAGTAATTAGGACATATCTTTTATTGGGTGGCCAATAAGGAGGTTTTCCACCCCTAGGACTGCCTCTAAATTGCCTCTTCCTCTTCCTGGTGGAGGTCAGGTCATCCTAACCATATGTTTGAATGGAGTAACGAACTATGTGTTAAATCTAATGTCAGGCTCCACTTCCTCCGGCTCCACTTCCTCCTCCAAGTCTATTATCGCTCCCTTTTATTTTCTTTTTCTTTTCTTTTTTTTATCTCTTTCTTTTTATTTTTAAACTTTGGCCAAGTACATGAGAATAGATTTTTTAGTTTTGAGGGAGGTAGTAAGCTGCATCCTCGTATATGCTGACCTCCTGAACTATAAAAGGCTTGAGATCTCTTTTCACATAATAGATGATCCCACCTCTCTCAAACTTCATACACTGATATAGAGAGAATAGAACTATATTGTTCTCATGTATCCATGTCTCCCAAGAAAAGTGTTGAAAGATGTATCTAAGTTTATAATGTGAAACTTGGCTTCGATCTTCCAATCATCTATCTCCAAGGAGCCAACATTAGAGTGAAGATTCAATCTTCTCATCTTAGACTTAGGAGTCTTCTAGAAACTAAGGCTTTCCTAGTCATAAGACACTTCTAAAAATTAAGGAAACACCTAACCTAAGCCTTACAACTTAGAAGGGTTAACCATACGATTAGGTTATTCCTTAGGGATTAAGATAATCAATCTACCCTACAACCTAAATCCAATCCATGTGCACCTTCTCAAACCAAACCTCAAGTTCAATTCAAACATCAAATTCAAATCCAAATTCAAACCCAAATTCCAAAACCAAATGATTGAAGCCCATGATCAAATCCAAACTTGAAACCATTCCTACGCCATATGACCTATCCCATGGACTTAGCTAAATATTAATTCAAATCAAAATCAATATTTAAATATGACTTGACCTTCGATTGAGTCAAACCAAACCCAGTTGGCTCTCTTGACTCAAGTTGACCCAAATTGACTTAAAAGACCAAATTGTTTGCAATCAATGGCTCAAATTCATTCCAAATCAATTGTTGAACTTTACCAAAGCCATGATTGGACCCAATTGAACCCAACTGAGCTACTTAGCCCAAATTGACCAATGTTTCAAGTTGGCCAAAATCAAAACCAAATTTAAATTAATAGAAACCAAAGCCTACAATCATCTTCAATTGGTTAACTAAACCAAAACCAACACCAAACCCAAGCCATTTTGGCCAATTTGGTCAAATTGGTTAACTTAACCCATTCAACCGAAATGAATTCAAATGAGCCAAAATTAAATCTAAACCAAACTAATTGAACCAAAACATCCCAAATGATCATATGAACTTGAATCTGGTTTGAATTTAACCAATTGGTCAACTTGATCCGACCTAACCCTATTTGACCTAAATGAGTCCAATTGAGCCAAACCTAACCAAATCGACTCCAATTGACTTGAAATTTGGGCTAACCACTTTTGGCACATTTCAAATGTGCCAAAATCAAATCCAATGCTAAATGATCATTTTACCCTTAGGTTAAAGTCATCACATGAGACAAATCACCCATGTAAGTGGTCATTTCCATTCTTTGGCCACTTGGTACTCTCCCAATGGTCCACCTAGGCACCTAGGACACTGCCCAACTTGACCCAATCAGTGGTTGTGTTATCCATGACCCATGGGAATTGAAATTACCTCACCCTCCCCATTGGAGCATTTGAAACCCATAAGACACTCATGATTCCTCTTTGGCAACAACCTCCACCCCTTCAACCAACCAAGATGAGCCAACTCACCTCCTCCCAAACCACTTGACTCATTGGTTGCAGACGATACTAAACTTGACAGTCCATCTGATCAAGATGAAGGGGTATACACCCCTTGTTTCCACTCAAACACACAAAATCATTCCATAGAGCAACTACCCAAGATTAGATAAGCCTAAACTCCCAAGCTCATTCCTCAATCAAAAAATAGCATTGTCATCTGTCCTAAAATAGGGCACTCCCATTTGCAACCTAACTTCATGATTTCTCCATCAAACTCAGATTAAGAGCACACCTTCCCTAGGCCTCGTCGAGCAAGAACGAGCCATCTCCCGAGCTTCCCAAGCGAAGGTGGGACTTTGATCAAAGCAGAGCTCCAAATCATAGCATCATGGCCTTCTGAGTGAGAGTCAAGGAATTGATCTAATTACTGCTCAACAGGGCTTCATCTCCACTAGACGAAGCTTCCACAATGTTTCAAGCCATCGATCTTGAGCTCTGATGAGGCGTGCTTGCAAAATTGATCCTTTGGCAAAATGGGTTGGAGCTTTTCAAAAAAAGCTTGCATCTCATGTGATCTTGACTATTGGATCCCCTCCGATTGATGTCATGAAGGTGTGGGATCCTTTTGGAGTTGATCCGAGCTTGAGTAAGCTTGGATCAAGAGAGCAATGGTGAGACTCCATTCTCCTTCACTCGCATGATGTTAGATCACCCATAGTCCATTCCACATGATCAAAATGGACAGACGTGATTTGATCTGCTAGATCGATCTGATTTAATTTTATTAAGCTATGGGATTAATCATAGCCATTCGATCATAGATCGGACAGTGGATGAGAAAGCGTGTCTGTCGCCACCACATAGGCACTAAGTTGGATAACTTTTAAGTAGCAAATCACGCAGTGCCACGTGAAAAGGCATGCCACATCAATGTGCCACATGGTGCCAATAGGATTAGGCTTAATTAATCATTTTTAATGGCTAAAACTTCTAAAAATCATAAAATGTCATAGAGAAATAAAAAAATGTGAATAAATTCTCATTTTAAAGGTATTTTAGAGGAGAATTAATTAAAAATAATCTTAACTAATTTTGAATAGTAATTAAGGTTTAATTAAAGTTTAATTACAAAATTAATTAGCTTAAATACTCTTTAATTACTTGAGCAATTAATCCCAATTTTTTTTGGTTAATTTAATGGGATGACCTCTACCTCCCATAATTTTCTTGGGATTTATTGCTCACTTAATTAGGAAAATTGACTAATTAAACATTAATTACTCTTTTAAGTAAATTAATGATTAATTAATCCCATGAATAGTAACAAATTGGTTAATTATGTTTATTAATCATTGTTCAATAGTAAGTCAACTAAGGAATAGGGTTGGGACCCCTTTCCCTAAGATCATTTCTCCCATTTTTAAAATAAAATTAATTAAGATTTAACTAATTAATTAAACCACTTAATCAAATTGAAATCATAATCAAAACAGACCTCAATTAATTAAAGCATGGTTTAAATTTTTAGGTGTTTAATAACCTAAAGGAGTTTAATGAAATTATGGTTAGTCCACATGGGTGTGAAAACCATAAGATTAATTAATTAAGTCCATTAATCTAATTAATTATTAATCATAAGCCAATTACATTAGGCCCCTTTTATTTCCTAGGATCATTGCAAGTTTATTTTTCATGCATATCATGTTGGCTCATAATTATTTTGTTAATTACTTTAAGGTGACAAATAAGAATAATTAATTCATCTGATTAATGGTTCAACTTAATTAACCCATAAAATCAACTTAATTACATTTCTTTAAATTAAATAATATCACTAATGTGGGAATGAGTTTAAAATAGCAAGTTATGATTTCTATTCTTCTCTTTAAATCAAATCAAATCCAAAACTTAATTAATGAAGAAGCTTGGTTTAGTTTAAATAATCTTATTTGATTTGATTATCCTTAAGAACTAGTTTGGTTGAATGAATCATATACTTATATTTGAATGAATCACATGATTTCTATGAATGTTGAGTTCTCTTTCCTCTATTCATGTGTTGATTTATATAATATTGAATGGTAATGCGTATATAATCTAGACATCCCAAGAACACGAGGCTTTAGCTAGCCCCAAGGAGATCATTTGATTACCTCACTCTAGTTTAACAATGGCACGTACCCATTTGATTTCATTCTTATGTATTTCAACATTAGAATTTGGATAGAAATTTAATTAATATATATAAATGATACAATCAAATAAAAATATACAATCTTTGAATGGTTTTCTTTCTCTCATTTATGTATACATCCATGTGTGTCCAAGAAAAGCAAGTATATAGTCTGGACATCCCGAGAATATGAGGCTTTAGTTAGCCCTAAGGAGGTCATTTGATTTTCTCACTTCTCTGGTTTAACAATGACACATACTTACCTATATCTTTTTTCATGTATATGTTTATGTGATTAGTGAATGAAAATACCATTTTACTTTAAAATTGCATGCATTCATAATTGACTAAGTGGTTGAATTAATTAGCCCTATGAATTAGAGCTTACTTCTTATGTTCATGTATACAAATTTACATATGTTTGAATGCAAATGAGTATATAGTTTGGATATCATGAGAATATGAGGCTTTAGCTAGCTCCAAGGAAGTCATTTGATTACCTCACTTCCCTAGTTTAACAATGGCACATGCCTATCTAATTTCATTCTTATGTCATTTTTGTATAATAATTTGGATAAAGTTTTAAATTAAAATGTTTAAATAATTCAATCAAATAAAATATAAATTCTAAACATACACATACATTCATCTTTTAAGTGTGCTAAAATATGTTGCATGTATAGATACACTTAGGATTAAATCATATGCATGTTACATGTGATGGAAAGAAATTATTTAATATATGTCATGTGGTAAAAATTTAATTAAATTAATCTTTAGATGCCTTTCATTTTGAATATGATTATTTAAAGTGAACCTTAACTTTGGATTAATTAAATAATTTAATAGGCCATTCACTAAAGAGAACTAAATCAAATTAATATACTTTAGAGAGTGACTTAAGGTAGGGATGAAATAGGGCAATCCTCTTTTCCTCTCTTTATAACACTTAGTTGCTAAGTGTAATAAAATGAAACAAAAGAAAACACAAATTAAAATTCTCAAATCAACTAAACTGCTTCACGTGAAATCAACCTTTCATGTTAAATTGAATCCTTCTTCATATAGAAAATACAACACTATTGCCTTACAAGACTTACCAAACAAGCCTTAATACACACATTAGAATTAAGTCATCACTTCTAACTCTAAGTTAGGACTGTGTACGATGTGATGTATGATTTGTTTTATGATGGATTATTTTAGATTGGATGTTAGGGTGTATACTTCGTAGACTAGATATAGGCCAATATTAGCATAATCATGTTTTCTGCAGGGGATTATGCTTAAGGGATGCTTAAAAATAAAATTGATTTCTCTTTTTGCTAGTTGCTTAAATCCTTAAGCATAATTGAAGTTAGGACAAGTGAGCTTAGTAACCCATGTATAAAGTGCTAAGTCTAAATTATAAATACAATTGCTTAGGATTATATGTATATTTATCTAACCTCCACTTTTCAGGTGCAGTTAGATTTACTTTTCCTACATAAATGTAGGGAGTGTGTTTAGGACTTTAATCTCTTTCTAATTAAATAACTACCCTAGCTATCTTGCAATTCATAAGACCAGACTACATGGTTTTAAAATCATAGGAGGAGTTAGCTGGCAGCCACTTAAGGAGTTATAAGTCCAGAAGTCGGACAATTTATTCTCTCATATGGAGGTAAACTTATATGTCCACCTGTCCCTTAGATTTAGGTTATGCTTTAGCTTATACTAAAGCTCTTTAGATTTAGGATCTAAGGTAGCTATTTCCTTTGAGCTACCATCATAGATCCTCACCTCTTAGGCATTCCCACAATCTTGTATTGGTGGATTATAAGCCTTAGTAATTTAATTAAATTTTAACTCAAAACATATAAATCTCTTCAACTTCAAAATTATAAAGTAAAATCATAGGATAGATTGGAATGCTCACTAGGCTTCCTAATATCATGAGCATTTCTTACTTATTTCATTTAAACTCCAAAAATAAGTCTTCTCCTTGAACTTTCCCAATTGATTTTCTAAATACAACCAATCCTTTAATAGTCTAACATTGAAATCTTTGGAGATGATAATTGTCAACTTTAATCGAGAGTATTCCTAGGAAATTTCATTTCCTAAGATGTAATTAACTATGGAGTCTTGCCTCCATAGTGAACTTAAGAACCTAGTTTAATATAAACCCTACTTTATTCATCCATGTAATGTAGGGGAAAAATCTTTGGTACATTCAAAGATCCATTATGCCTTAGGAGTCCTATTTCATGATTAGGTCCATTATGATGCCTATCTTTCGAGATCATCATACCTCAATGTTGATTATCTTAAAAGTACTATGATATACACGCCTCCTCCTCCCCTACCTTTAGAGTTTGGAGATGTCAATTCTTAAGTAGGAAAGGGTTTTTAAACTCATAATGTCAACTGATACACCTGGGTCAACTAGAACCATGAATAGCCTATATCTACCAACATCCACTGTAATGTAAAGAGGTGGTTGTGTACGGTCGTCCCTAGGAGTAAGTTGAATGTAACTTCTAAGATGTCCTTCGAGTGGCAAGCCTCCCTTTAGTAGTGGTATGCTGAGCTAAGCATATCTCTTGATCAAGTAAGGCCTTGATTAAAGATTCCCTCATTTCTTTGGATAAGACAAGGGCATCATATATGTTTAACTTAGCTAGAAACTTTCTAAGGTGAGCTAGGACATTATAATCGACTTTGGCTTGGTCCTCCACAAGCATATCCATCTGTGGAGCATCCTATAGAGGGGATATATGCTCACTTGAACCAATGACCTGCTTACTCTTATTCTAAGGTGCTACCCTAGGAGGTAGAACTTTGCGACTGTGTAGGTTGACTTTAGTGACTTCTTAGAATGATGAGCTTGTGGAAAGTTCTACCTTCTCATCGGGCATACCTACAGCTTCTCCTATGGGATCCTCAGAGTCAGTTGACTCCAAGATAATCTACAGAAGTGAGCCTGATTGATTCAGATATGGATAGTCCAACTCTGAATCAGAAAGAAAATTATTGGAACAACTAGAGCTATTATTTTTATTTATACTCAGAGACCTTTCAATAGGAATAAAATCAAGACCAAGTAGATATATATAGAATCATCGTCATTTCCTTTTGGGTGGGTACATGATAGATCAAGTAAAATAAGCAAAGAAATTTAATGCCCTTATTTACAAGATACAATGGTGGTAGAAGATGGAGGAAAATGGACTTGGATGGTGGTTGTGCTACCACTATCCCTGCAAGTATGGTGATACGCCTGCAGTCAAGTCACCCTCCCCGAATTATCCTTTGTAACTAGCAAACCTTCCTTGGTGTTGCAGTTTGAGCTATTCAAGGCACCCTAAATAAACTTAAACCTAATCTAAAATAAACTAAACTAAAATAAATAAAACCTAAACCTAAACCAAAACCTAAACTAAATAAAATAAAATAAACTAAAAATAAATGAAAATCTAAACTAAAAAATAAAATGGATAAATAAACCTAAAATAATAACCTAAAACCTAAACATAAAAAAATAAAATAAAAACCTAAACCTAAACCTAAAAATAAAAAATAAAACTTAAACTTAAAAAATAAAATAAAAATGAAAGTCTACTAAAAATAAACCTAAACCTAAAAAATAAACAAAAATAAAAAACCTAAACTAAAATAACTAAACCTAAAATAAATAAACTAAACTAAATAAATATAAAAAATAAACCTAAACTGAAATAAATAAAAAATAAACTAAATAAACCTAAACCTACTAGTTTACTTTATTTTTTTTAAAAAAAACATAAACCCTAATCTAAACCCCAAACCCTAAACCCTAAACCCTAAATCCTAAGCCTACAACCCTAAACCCTAAAAACTCCTAAACCCTAAACCCTAAAGAATAACCTTAAACCCTATACCCTAAACTCTAAATGCATAAAACCTAAAACCATAAACCCTAAACCCTAAACTCTAAACCTTAAACCCTAAACCCTAACCCTAAGCCCTAAACCCTAAACCCTAAGCCCTGAACCTTAAACCTAAACCTAAAGTAACTAAATAAATTGGAAAATAAACTTAAACCTAAACCTAATAAACCTAAACCTAAACTTGAACCCTAAGAATGGGCAGAACCTTGATGACAAGAACATCACCGTTAAGCAGGATCAGTCTAGATCTAGGAGTGGAGGTGAAGGCAGATGCAATGATTATTGCAGTGGTGGTGGGGGATCTGGAAATGCTAGTGGATATGGAGGTGGTGGTTAGAGCAGCGGTGGTTATGGAGGTGAGAGGAGCAATAGAGGCTATAATCATAGTGGTAGCGAAGGGAGAGATCGAGGATATGATGGTAGTTCCCGCTACTTGAGAGGCCAGGGTGGTTCTGATGGGAACTAGAGAAACTGAAGAATGGCGGATCTGATATGCTGCTTATGGAAATGTTTCTTTACTGTAAAGATGGTTCTAGTTATCCATGGTTTTTGATTTGCTCTATGCAGGCTCATTTTTAATCTATGTCATCGCTTATGTCTCAGAAAACATGGTGTGTTACTTGGTTGATGAAATTGAAAATAAGAGATGTTGAATCTGAATTTGTTCTCTCTTAAAAAAATAGCAAAAACCCAAAACCCTAAATTAAAACCTGAACCCTAAACCTAAAACCAAAACCCTAAACCCTAAACCTTAAACCCTAAAAACACTAAATCCTAAACCCTAAACATTAAACCCTAAAACCTTAAACCCCAAAACCCTAAACCCTATACCCAAAAGGAAAACCCCAAACCCTAAAAAGCTAAAAACCTAAACCAAACTTATAGAACCTAAAAATAAAATTAATAAAAAATCTAAACCATAACAAAATAATAAAATAAAATAAAATAAAATAAAAACATAAACTAAAACCTAAACCTAAACCTAAACCTAAAAAAAAATAAAATCAAATAAAAATAAAAACTAAACAAAAATAATATAAATAAAAATATAAACTAAACTAAAAAATGAAAAACCTAAATAAAATAAAAACTAAACCTAAAATAAAAATAAAATAAACCTAAAATAAAAAAAATAAAAATTGCATAAAAACCTAAACCTAAAATGTAATCCTAAAAATAAAAACTAAAATAAATAAAAAAATAAAACCTAAGCCATAAACAAACATAAAAGACCTAAACCTAAAATAAAAATAAAATATACCTAATCCTAAACTAAAATAAACTAATCTAAAATAAATAAAACCTAAACTTAAAATAAACTAAACCTAAACCTAAACTTAAACTAAATAAAATAAATTAAATTAAAAATTAACCTAAGACTAAATTAAAAAATAAAACTGATAAATAAACCTAAAATAAAAACCTAAAATCTAAAACTAATAATAAAATAAAAAAACCTAAACCTTAACAAAAAAATAAAAAATAAAAGCTAAACCTAATAAATAAATAAAAATAAAATTGAACAATAAAATAAAATAAAATAAAAAACCTAACCTAAAATAAATAAACCTAAAAGAAATAAACCTAAAATAAATAAGCTAAACTAAATAAAAATAAAAAATAAACCTAAGCAAAAATAAATATAAAATAAATTAAAATAAATAAATAAAATAAACTAAATAAACATAAACCTATCGATTTACATAATTTAAAAAATAAAAAGAAAATCCATAAACCCTAAATCCTAAACCCTAAACCCTCAACCCTAAAGCCTAAAAAATCCTAAACCCTAAACCCTAACCCTAAAAGCATAAACTTTAAAACCCTAAACCCTAAACCTAAATTATAAACCCTAAATCTTAAACCTTAAATCCTAAACTCTAACCCTAAACCCTAAATCCAAAACCCTAAACAAAGCCTTAAGTAACTACATAAATTAAAAAATAAAGCTAAACCCTAAAACCTAATAAACCTAAACCCTAAAAATGGGCAGAACCTTGACGATAAGAACATCACAGTCAACTAGGCTCAGTCTAGATCTGCCAGGTTGAGGCAAAGGTGAAGGTTGTGATTATCGATATGGTTATGGGGGATCTGGAGGTGCTGGTGGATATGGAGGTGGTGGTCAGAGTAGTGGTGGGAGGGAGGAGCTGGAGGCTTTGGTGGTGGTGAGATCGGGGATATGATGGTGGATCTCGTTACTCTAGAGGCCAGGTTGGTTCTGATGGGAACTAGAGAAACCACCAATATGATCTATTGCTTATGGAATTGTGTCTTTATTGTACAGGAAGTTCTAATTATTTAGGGTTTTTGATTTGTTCTATGTGTGCTCAATTTTTATCTATGTCGTCGCTTGTGTCTTAGAAAACTTGGTGTGTTACTTGGTTGATCAAATCAAAAAGAAGAAATGTGGAATCTGAATTTGTTCTCTAAAAAAAAAACAAAACCCTAAACCCTAAACTAAAACCTAAACCTTAAACCTAAATTCTAAACCCTAAAAACCCTAAACCCTAAACCCTAAACCATAAACCTTAAAACCTAAAACCCTAAACCTTAAATCCTAAAACCTAAACCCTAAACCCTAAACCCTAAACCCAAAAAGAACCTAATCAATAAACCCTAAAAAGTCCAAAACCTAAACCTAAACTAAATAAAACCTAAAAATAAAATAAATAAAAATCCTAAACCAAAATAAAATAAAATACAAACATAAACTAAACCTAAACCTAAACCTAAACCTTAAGAGAAAATCAAATAAAAAATTAAACTAAAATAACATAAATAATAAACTAAACTAAACTAATAAAATAAAAAATTAAACTTAAAATAAAAATAAAATAAACTTAAAATAAAATAAAATTCAAACTATATAAAACCTAAACCTAAAAAATAATCCTAAATATAAAACCCAAAAATAAATAAGAAATAAAACCTAAACCCTAAACTAAAAAAATGTAATCCTAAAATAAAAATAAAATAAACATAAACCTAAACTAAAATAAATAAAACCTAAACCTAAACCTAAATTAAAATAAACCTAAACTAAATAAAATAAAATAAACTAAAAATAAAACTAAACCAAAGCTAAAAAATAAAACCTAAAAATAAACCTGAAATAAAAACCTAAAACCTAAAACCTAAACCTAAAAATATATAATAAAAACCTAAACCTAAACTTAAACCTACAACAACAACAACAACAACAACAACAACAACAACAATAAGCCTTAATCCCACTAGGTGGGGTTAGCTACATGAATCCTTCATCTCCATTGTGTCCTATTATGTGTCAAATTCTCATTTAATTCAAGTATACTAAGATCATTTTTATACATCTTAACCACATCTTTTTAGGTCTACCTCTACCATTCTTAACATAAGGCAAATCTAATGCATCTACTCTCCTAATCGGGTCATCGGATGGCTGATGCTTTATGTGGTCAAACCATCTAAGGCTACTCTCCCTAATCTTATCTACCACTGGAGCTACTCCAACTTTTTCCCGAACATACTCATTTTGCATTCTATCTCTAAGAGTAAAGCCACTCATCCACCTAAGCATCCTCATCTCGTAACACTTAACTTAGTCTTATGCTTCTCTTTATTGGCCAACATTCTCACCATAAGTCATTGCGGGTCTTACCACCATCTTATAAAATTTTCCCTTATGTTTAAGTGGAACTTTTCTATCACATGCATTCCTCCACTTCAACCATCCAACTTGAATTCTACTAATAACATCTCCATCTATTTCACCATCATTTTGAACAATAGAGCCTAAATATCTGAATCGCTCACTCTTATTAATGACTTGATCACTTAAAGTCACAACACTATCACTAAAACTTCTACAACTAAAATTACACTCCATATATTTAGATTTAGATCTACTTAAACGAAAACCTTTAGACTCTAAAGTTGACCTCCATACTTCTAGTTTATGTTTGACTCCCTCTCTAGTCTTATCAACAAGAAGAATGTCATCAGCAAAAAGCATACACTAAGGTACATCTTCTTGTAAATGCCTCGTAAGAACATCCATAAATAAAGTAAAAAGATAAGGGCTTAATGTTGATCCTTGATGTAATCCAACTGAAATAGGAAAATATTTTGTCAATCCTCCTTGCGTTTGGACACAAGTAATAGCTCTAGTATACATATCCTTAATGACTTGAATATGACCAATATTAACTCCTTCTTGTTCTAGAACTCTCCAAAGAACATCTCTCGAGACTTTATCATAAGCTTTCTCTAAATCAATAAATATCATATGTAGATCCTTCTTACTTTCTCTATGCTTCTCCATCAAACCTCTTAACAAATGTATAGCATCCATAGTAGATCTACGCATGAAACCAAATTATGAGAAACTATCACATCGTAACCTATGCTGCTCTACTCTCTCCCATAATTTTAATGTATGACACATTAACTTAATTCCTCTATAATTTGCACACTCTTGTGCATCACCTTCATTGTTAAATATAGGAACCAACAAACTCTTTCTCCACTCATCTAGCATCTTTTTAGTCTTTAAAATAACATTAAAAAGATTTGTAAGCCAAGAAATTCCTTGATCTCCTAAACATTTCCACACATCTATTGGAATATTATCCGGTCCTACTATTTTTCCACATTTCATTTTCTTTAAAGCTTCACTAACTTCAGAATTACTAATACGATGATAGAAATGAAATTCTCTATTTTTGTTTAGGGTATTAAGATTACTAAAATCAATTGTACTTTTAGATCCTTCATTGAAATGTTTATCAAAATACCTCATCCACCTATTTTCAATATCTTTTTCTAAGAAAAGCACTTTATTATTTTCATCCTTAATACCCCTCACTTGAACTATGTCTTTACTTCTCCTATCTATTTGCTTGGCTAACTTATACATACATCTTTCAACTTCTTTGGTATCTAATCTACTGTATAAATCACTAAAAGCTAAATTTTTTGCATCATATATTGCTTTCTTAGAATCTCTACAGGCCACTTTATATCTTTCCCAATCAATTTTTATATCTAAACCAAGTTTTATAAAATGCTTCTTATTTCTTATCTTTTCTTGCACTCGACTCCACCACAACTATTCTTATTAAAAGAAGCTTTTCCTTTTGATTCTCCAAGCACATCTTTAGCAACTTGCTTAATTTCACTTGATATTTTTTCCCACATAGCGTTAGCTTCCTTATGAACATCCCAAATTCTAATTTCTTGTAACTTGCTCTTAAAAATATTTTTATTTTTGTTCTTTAAGTGTCCCCATCTAATCCTAGGACAATAATTTCTCTTACAACCTTTCATCTTAAAATCTTAAACTAATAGTCGATGTTGGGTACTTAAAATTTCACTTGGAATGACCTTACAATCTTTACAATCTAAACAATCTATTTTTCTTATCAAAAAATAATCAATCTGTGTTTTACTAGATCCATTTTTATAAGTAATAATATGTTCATCTCTTTTCTTAAATAAAGTATTAGCAACTACAAAATCATAAGCTAAGGCAAAATCTAATATAGTTCTACCTTCTTCATTAGTCACTCCAAATCCATAACCACCATGAATACTTTTAAAATCTTCTACCACTCTACCAACATGTCCATTTAAATCTCCCCCAATAACTATTTTTTCTTCAAGAGGTATCTTTTGTATTTATCCCTCTAATTCATTCCAAAAATTTTCTTTTGAGCTTACCTCCAAACCTACTTGAGGAGCATAGACACTTATAACATTGATAATCTTAGTATCAACAATAATCTTTAGAGCTATAATTTTATCTCCACATCTATTAATACTAATAACATTATCCTTCAAACTTTTATCTATAATCACACCTACACCATTTCTAGTTAGACTTTTACCTGAATACCAAAGTTTAAAACCTAAACTATCAATCTCCTTGGCCTTCTCACCAACCCATTTAGTTTCTTGAACACATAAAATATTTATTTTTCTATAAACCATAATATATATTAATTCCATTAATTTACCTGTAAAAGAACTTATATTCCAAGATCCTAACCTAATTCTTGTTTCATGGACTAACTTCTTTGCCCGCATTCATCCATAATGTGGGAACCCTTTCTTATTTAACCGCACGGGCGACGATGTTTCTAGCACATTTTTCACGTATTCATACAAACATCGCAAGTGGGATGCACAATGATTTAAAGGATTCATGTCATGATTATTTTGACAAATTTTACGCTGGCTGTTGACTACCTAACGTAACCCTCCCGACTTGGGACCGGCAATAGTAGTGTTAAACTTAAACCTAAACCTAAAAAATAAAAAAATATAACTTAAACATAAACAATAAAATAAAAATAAAAATAAAGTAAAAAATTAACATAAACCTAAACCTAAACCTAAAAAATAAACTAAAATAAAAAACCTAAGCTAAATTAAATAAACCTAAAATAAATAAACTAAACTAAATAAAAAATTATACCTAAATAAAAATAAATAAAATAAAATAAACTAAATTAAATAAAAAATAAATGAAATAAAGTAAATAAACCTAAACCTACCAAAATTTATAACCCTAAACCTAAACCTAGACCTAAATCTTAAAGCTAAACTCTAAACTTAAACCCTAAACTTAAAGCTAAACCATCCTAAACTTTAAATCCTAAACCCTAAATTCTAAATCCTAAGCTTAAACCCTAAACTCTAAACTCTTAAACCTAAACTAAACCCTGTTAACCCTAAACTCTAAACCCTAAATAACACTTCCTAAAGCTTAAACTCTAAACCCTAAACCCTAAACCCTAAAAGCATAAACCCTAAAGCCCTAAACCCTAAACCCTAAACCATGAACCCTAACCCTATACCACAAATCCTAAACCTAAACCTAAAGTAACTAAATAAATTAAAAAATTAAGCCTAAGCGCTAAAACCTAATAAACCTAAACCCTAAGAATGGGCAGAACCTTGACGGCAAGAACATCATTGTCAACCAGGCTCAGTCTATATCTAGCAATGGAGGTGAAGGCAGATGTGCAGTTATCATAGTGGTGGTGGAGGATCTGATGGTGCTGCTGAATATGTAGGTGGTGGTAGGAGCAAGTGGTGGTTATGGAGGCAGGAGGAGCGACAGAGGTTACAACTATGGTGGTGGTGGAGGGAGAGATCAAAAATATGATGGTAGATTGTACTACTTGAGAGGTAGGGGTGGTTCTGATGGGAACTAGAGAAACTAAAGAATGGCGAATCTGATCTGCTGCTTATCGAATTGTGTCTTTATTGTAGAGATGGTTCTAGTTATCTAGATTTTGATTTGCTCTATGCATGCTCATTTTTTATTTATCACATCGCTTGTGTCTCAGAAAACTTGGTGTGTTACTTAGTTGATGAAATCGAAAAGAAGAAATGTTGAATCTAAATTTATTCTCTTTTAAAAAAACAAAAACCCTAAACCCTAAATAAAAACCTGAACCCTAGACCTAAAACCTAAAACCTAAGCCCTAAACCCTAAACCCTAAAAAGCATAAACCTAAACCCTAAACCCTAAAACCCTAAATCCTAAACCCTAAACCCAAAACCCTAAACCCTAAACCCCAAATCCTAAACCTTAAAACCTAAACCCTCAACTAACCCTAAAAAATAAACTCTAAACCCTAAACCATAAAAAGCTAAAAACTTAAACCTAAGTTAAATAAAATAATTAAAAAAACCTAAATCTAAATAAAATAAAAAATAAAATAAAATAAATACCTAAACTAAAACCTAAAAAGAAAATAAAATAAAAAATAAAAACTAAACTAAAATAAAATAAATGATAACCTAAACTAAACTAAAAAATAAGAAACCTACAACAATAACAATAACAAAAATAATAACAACAACAACAAGCCTTTATCCCACTACGTGGGGTCGGCTACATGAATCCTTCATCTCCATAGTGTCCTATTATGCGTCAAATTCTCATTTAATTCAAGTATACTAAGGTTATTATTTATACATCTTAACCATGTCTTTTTAGATCTACCTCTACCTTTCTTAACATAAGGCAAATCTAATGCATTTACTATCCTAACCGAGTCATTGGATGACCGAGGCTTTATTTGGCCAAACCATCTAAGGCGACTCTCTCTAATCTTATCTACCACTGGAGCTACTCCAACTTTTTCCTGATCATACTCATTTAAAATTTTATCTCTAAGAGTAATCCCACTCATCCACTTGAGCATCCTCATCTTTGGAACACTTAACTTAGTCTCATGCTTCTCTTTTACTGGCTAACATTTTGCACCTTAAATCATTACAGGTCTTACTACCAGCTTATAAAATTTTCACTTAAGTTTAAGTGGTACTTTTCTGTCACACAACAGGCCAGATATATTCCTCCACTTCAACCATCCAACTTGAATTCTATTAATAAAATCTCCATCTATTTCACCATCATTTTGAATAATAGAGCCTAAATATCTGAATTTCTCACTCTTTTTAATGACTTGTTCACCTAATGTCACAACACACCCACTATAACTTCTACAACTAAATTTACACTCCATATATTCACTTTTAGATCTACTTAAATGAAAATCATTAGACTTTAAGGTTGACCTCCATAATTCAAGTTTCTCTTGGACTCCCTCTCTAGTCTTATCCACAAGAAGAATGTCATCAATAAAAAGCATACACTAAGATACATCATCCTATAAATGCCTAGTAAGAACGTCCATAACTAAAGCAAAAAGATAAGGGCTTAAAGCTGATCCTTGATGTAATCCAACTGACATAGGAAAATATTTGTCAATCCTCCCTGTGTTTGGACACAAGTAATAGCTCTAGTATACATATTCTTAATGACTTGAATATAAACAATATTAACACTTTTATTTTCTAGAACTCTCTGAAGAACAACTCTTCAAACTTTATCATAAGCTTTCTCTAAATCAATAAATATTATATGTGGATCCTCCTTCCTTTCTCTATACTTCTCCATTAAACCTCTTAACAAATGTATAGCATCCATAGTAGATCTACCTGGCATGAAACCAAACTGGTTGCGAGAAACTTTTGTATCACATCATAACCTATACTTAATTACTCTCTCCTATAATTTTAATGTGTGACACTTTAACTTAATTCCTCTATAATTTGCACACTCTTGTGCATCACCTTTATTCTTAAATATAGGAATCAACAAACTCTTTCTCCACTAATCTGACATCTTTTTAATCTTTAAAATAAGATTAAAAATATTTGTAAGCCAAGAAATTCCTTGATCTCCTAAACATTTCCACACTTCTATTGGAATATCATCAGGTCCTACTATTTTTCCACATTTCATTTTCTTTAAAGCTTCTCTAATTTCAGATTTACTAATACGATGATTAAAACAAAATTCTCTATTTTTATTTAAGGTATTAAGGTTGCTAAAATAAATCATTTTTTTAGGTCCTTTATTGAAATGTTTATCAAAATACCTCATCCACCTACTTTCAATATCCTTTTCTAAGAAAAGCACTTTATGATTTTCATCCTTAATACACTTTAGTTGAGCTAGATCTTTACTTATCCTATCTCTTTGGTTAGCTAACTTATACATACATCTTTCACCTTCTCTGGTATCTAATCTATTGAATAATTCACTAAAAGCTAATTTTTTAATCATATATTGCTTTCTTTGAATATCTACATGCCACTTTATATTTTTCCCAATTCTTTGAGTTTTTACATCTAAACCAAGTTTTATAACAACACTTCTTATTTTTATCTTTTCTTGCACATTTTCACTCTACCACCAATTATTTTTATTAAAAGAAGCTTTTCCTTTTGATTCTCCAAACATATTTTTAGCAACTTGCTTAATTTCACTTGCTACATTTTTCAACATATCATTAACTTCCTTATGAACATCCTAAATTCTAAGCTATTGTAGCTTGCTTTTTAAAATATTCTTATTAGTGTTTTTCAAGTGCCCCATCTAATCCTAGAATAATAATTTGATTTATTTTTCATCTTCCATTCTTTCATCTTAAATTCTAACACTAATAATTTATATTGGGTATTTAAACTTTCACTTGGAATGACCTTACAATCTTTACAATCTAAACGATCTATTTTTCTTATCATAAAATAATCATTTTGTGTACTAGATCCATTTCTATAAGTAATAATATGCTCATCTCTTTTCTTAAATAAAGTATTAGCAACGACAAAATCATAGGCTGAAGTAAAATCCAATATATTCAAACCTTCTTCATTAGGCACTCCAAATCCATAACCACCATGAATTCTTTTAAAATCTTCTGCCACTCTATCAACATGTCCATTTAAATCTCCTCCAATAAATATATTTTATTTAAGAGGTATCTTTTGTATTAATCCCTCTAATTCATTCCAAAATTTTTCTTTTGAGCCTACATCCAAACCTACTTTAGGAGCATAAATGCTTATAACATTGATAATCTTAGTATCAATAATAATATTTAAAGCTATAATTCTATCTCTGCATCTATTAATATTTATAACATTATCCTTCAAACTATTATCTGTAATCACACCTACGTCATTTCTGATTCAACTTCTACCTGAATACCAAAGTTTAAAACCTAAACTATCAATCTCCTTGGCTTTCTCCCCAACCCATTTAGTTTCTTGAACACATAAAATATTTATCTTCCTATGAACCATAAAGCTATTAATTCTATTAGTTTACATGTAAGAGTACCTATATTCCAAGATCCTAACCTAATTTTAGTTTCATGGGATGGAGGGAGGGTGGGGACACTGGGAGCACGTGGCCCCACTGGCCCCCAGTATGAAATCAAGATACTGGATATGGGATACATAGATTTAGGTATTAGTTTCAAAACCCTTAGCTTTTTTCCCACCCTCATTGTGTTTTTACTTCTCTAAATCTTGTGAATTCGTGTGTTTTTGCTTCCCTAAATCTCGTAAATCCATCACCAGATCGACTAGGACTTACGAAGCCTCAATGTGAACCCCTCGCATCTTGTCTAAATCCCGTAAATCTTTCTACAGGTCATCAGATTTAGGCCATGTTCGAAACCATCATCTTTCTACAATTCTACTCCACTGTTGTAGCAAGTTTTGCAACTTAAGGGACTATTTGGCTACAAGATTTGAGTAAGATTTAAGCCAGATTTAACTTAAATCTAGCCAAACAGTATTTTTGGACAAGTTAAATTGGCTCCTTTTGTAATCGCATTAAAGCCGCTTTCACAAGTTAAATCCAAATTTGCTAAATCCTGTTGGTAGGTGGTTTACATGATTTAGAAAAGCATAAGTGTGAGAAAGAGGGTTGGAGGGGAGATGAGGATTACCTTTAAGACACCTCCCTTCTCTTTTTTGGGTAGTAGCAAAGACAAAGGGTTTGGAATGCCAAAATCCATCAATCTCTTCCCTTTTTCATTTTATTATTTTTATTTTAATTTATTTTTAATTTAATTTTAATTTATTTAAATAATGATTAATTAATATATCATCTTAGATTAATTATAATTTAATGAAATTAGTTGTTAATGATATTGGTTGATTATTTTATGATTAATTAATAGATTTATAATCAATTGGTGTATTATATTATGATAATTGTATTTAATTAATATACTTATAATGTGGGAACCCTTGCATATTTAACAGTGCACCCGGGAGTCGATGCAGCAGCCATTGCATTTTTTCCACTATATTTAGGCCATACAACACGTCGTTTCTATGGGATGCCCTAGTATTAACACAATATTTTAAAAGATTCATGTCGTGATTAATTCGACAAGTTTTATATATAAAAAATTAAAACTAAACCTAAAATAAAAATAAAATAAACGTAAAATAAAATAAAATAAAAATGAAATAAAAATCTAAACCTAAAAAATAAACTGAAAAATAATTAAAAATAAAACCTAAACCCTAAATTAAAAAAACCTAAACCTAAAATAAAAATAAAATAAACCTAAACCTAAAATAAAATAAATAAAACCTAAAACTAAACCTAAACCTAAACCTAAACCCTCAATTAAATAAAATAAACTAAAAATAAATCTAAACATAAACTTAAAAATAAAACCTAAAAATAAACCAAAAATAAAAACCTACAACCTAAACCTAAAAAAATAAAATTAAAAACTCAACCTAAATTTAAAAATAAGAAATAAAACTTAAACCTAAGAAAAAAAAATAAAAATAAACTAAACTATAAAATAAACCTAAACCTAAACCTAAACCTAAAAAAGAAAACCCAAAAATAAAAACCTAAACTAAAATAAATAATCCTAATATACATAAACTAAACTAAATAGAAATAAAAATAAACCTAAATAAAAATAAAAAATAAAATAAACTAAAATAAATAAAAAATAAACTAAATAAGCCTAAACCTATGAGTTTACTTAATTTGAAAATAAATAAAATAAAATAAAAATAAAAATAAAAAATCTTAACCCTAAACCCTGAACCCTGAACCCTAAACCTACAACCCTAAACCCTAAACCCTAAAACCCAAACCCTAAACCCTAAACCGTAAACCCTAAACCATAAAAACCTAAAAACCTAAAATTAAACTAAATAAAACCTAAAAATAAAATAAATATAAAAAACCTAAACCTCAATAAAATAAATAAAATAAAATAAAATAAAAACATAAATTAAAACCTAAACCTAAGCCTAAATCTAAATGTAAAAATAAAATAAAATAAAAAATATAAACTAAACTAAAATAAAATAAATAAAATTTAAACTAAACTAAAATATAAAATACACATAAAAATAAAAAACATAAATAAAGTAAAAATAAAATGTAAAATAAAAATAAAATAAAGTAAAAATAAAATAAAATAAAAACTATATAAAAACCTAAACCTAAAAAATAAACCTAAAAAAAAAACCTAAAAATAAATAGAAAATAAAATGTAAACCCTAAACTAAAAAAAAAACCTAAACCTAAATTAAATAAAATAAAATAAAATCTAAACTAAATAAAATAAAACCTAAACCTAAAATAAACTAAACCTCAACCCTAAACTAAATAAAATAAAATAAACTGAAAATAAATCTAAACCTAAACCAAAAAAATAAAACCTAAAATAAAAGCCTAAAATGTAAACATTAAAAATAAAAATAAAAACTTAGACATAAACTTAAAAATTAAAAATAAAACCTAAACCTAAAAAATAAAATAAACCTAAACCTAAACCCAAAAAAAAATAAAATAAAAAACCTAATCTAAAATAAATAAAGCGAAAATAAATAAACTATAATAAATAAAATAAACTAAATAAACCTAAACCTACTACTTTACTTAATTTTGAAAAAAGAAAAACTAAACCCTAAAATAAACCTACTAGTTTACTTGAAAAAGAAAACTAAACCCTAAAATAAACCCTAAACTCTAAAAAATCCTAAACCCTAAACCCTAAAGTAACACTAAATCCTAAACCCTAAACCCTAAACCTTAAACGCTAATCCCTAATCCTAACCTTAAACCCTAAACCCTAAACTAACGCTAAACTAATGCTAAACCCTAAAAACCTTAAACCCTAAAGCCAAAACCCTAAACCTTAAACTAAACCTGAATCTTCAAAACCCTAAACCCTAGAGCCTTAACACTAAACCCTAAACCCTAACCCTAAACCCTAAACCCAAAAACCCTAAATCCTAAAACCCTAAACCCTAAACCGTAACCCTAAACCCTAAACCCAAAAACCCTAAATCCTAAAACCCTAAACCCTAAACTGTAACCCTAAACCCTAAACCCTAAAAGCATAAACCCTTAAACCCTAAACTCTAAACCCTAAACCCTAAACCCTAAACTCTAACCATAAACCCCAAACGTTAAACTTAAACCTAAAGTAAGTAAATAAATTAAAAAATAAACTTAGCCCTAAAACCTAATAAACCTAAACCCTAAGAATGGGCAGAACCTTGATAGCGAGAACATCACTATCAACCAAGCTTAGTCTAGATTTGGCAGTGGAGGCGAAAGCAGAGGTGACGATTATCACAGTGGTGGTTGGGGATCTATAGGTGCTGGTGGATATGGAGGTGGTGGTCAGAGCTGTGGTGGTTATGGAGGTGGGAGGAGCGACGGAGGTTACAACCGGGTAGGCAGAAGAGATCGGGATATGATGGTGGATCCCACTGCTGAGGTGGTTTTGATGGAAACTGGAGAAATTGAAGAATGGTCGATCTGATCTGCTGCTTATGGAACTATGTCTTTATAGTGAAGACAATTCAAGTTATCTAAGGTTTTTGATTTGCTCTATGTGTGGTCATTTTCTAACTATGTTGTCACTTTTGTCTTAGAAAACTATGTGAGTCACTTGGTTGATGAAATCGAAAAGATGAAATATTGAATTTGAATTTATTCTCTACTAAAAAAACTAAAACCCTTAACCCTAAACTAAAACATGAACCCTAGACCTACAAGCTAAACCCTAAACCCTAAACCCTAAACTCTGAACAAAAAATCCTAAACATAAAATAAATAAAATAAAATATGCCTAAACCTAAACTAAAATAAACTAAACTAAAACAAATAAAACCTAAACCTAAACCTAAAATAAACTAATCCTAAACCCAAAACTAAATAAAATAAAATAAACTAAAAATAAACCTAAACCTAAATTACAAAATAAAACCTAAAAATAAACCTAAAATCTAAACTTAAAAAATAAAATAAAAATCTAAACCTAAACTTAAAAATAAAAAATAAAACCTAAACCTAAAATAAAGTAAATAAACTAAAAAATAAGCATAAACCTAAACCTAAACCTAAAAATAAACTAAAATAAATAAAACTAAAATAAATAAACTAAACTAAATAAAATTATACTAAATAAAATAAATAAACCTAAACCTACTAGTTTAATTAATTTATTTTTTAAAAAAAACCCTAAACCCTAAAATAAACCCTAAACACTAAATCCTAAACTATAAACCCTAAACTCTAAAAAACCCTAAACTAACCCTAAACCCTAAACCTAAACCTTAAACCCTAAACCCTAACCATAACTTTAAACTCTAAACCATAAACTAAGCGTAAACTAACCTTTAACCCTAAACCCTAAAAACCCTAAAGCCTAAACCCTAAACTAACTTTAAACCCTAAACCCTTGAAACTCTAAACCCTAAAGCCTAAACACTAAACCCTAAACCCTAAACAATAACCCTGAACCCTAAATTTTAAAACCCTTGTCCCTAAAACCCTAAACCCTAAACCCTAACCCTAAACCCTAAAACCCTAAACTCTAAACCTTAAACCCTAAACCCCAAACCCTAAACCTAAACCTAAACCCCAAACCTTAAACCTAAACCTAAAGTAAAGTAACTAAATAAATGAAAAAATTAACTTAAATCCTAAAACCTAATAAACCTAAACCCTAAGAATGTGTAGAACCTTGACAGCAAGAACATCACCATCAACCATGCTCAGTCTAGATCTAGTGGTGGAGTCAAAGGCAGAGGTGGTGGTTATCGTAGTGGTGGTTGGGGATTTGTAGGTGCTGGTGGATATGGAGGTGGTGGTCGGAGCAATGGTGGTTATGGAGGTGGGATGAGCGATGGAGATTACAATCATGGTGGTGGCGAAGGGAGAGATCAAGAATATTATGGTGGATTCCACTACTCGAGAGGTCGGGTGGTTCTAATAGAATTGGAGAAATTGAAGAAAGGTCAATCTTATTTGCTGCTTATGGAACTGTGACTTTACATTAGAGACAGTTCAAGTTATCTAGGGTTTTTGATTTGCTCTATGAGTGCTCATTTTTTATCTATGTTGTCACTCGTGTCTTAGAAAACATGGTGCATTACTTGGTTGATGAAATCAAAAAAAAAAAAAGAAATGTTGAATTGAATTTGTTCTCTATTAAAAAAAGGGAAAACCCTTAACCCTAAACTAAAACATGAACCCTAGACCTATAACCTAAACCTAAACCCTAAAACCCTAAACCCTAAACTAAAAAAAACCTAAACCTAAAATAAAGAAAATAAAATAAGACTAAACCTAAACTAAAATAAACTAAACTAAAATAAATAAAACCTAAACCTAAACCTAAAAAAAACTAAACCTAAACCCTAAACTAAATAAAATAAAATAAACTAAAATAAACCAAAACCTAAATTAAAAAATAAAACTTAAAAATAAACCTAAAATAAAAATTAACAACTAAACCTAAAAAAGTAAAATAAAAACCTAAACCTAAACCTAAAAATAAAAAATAAAACTTAAACTTTAAAAATAAAATAAAAATAAAACTAAACTAAAAAATAAGCATAAACTTAAACCTAAACCTTAAAAATAAACTAAAATAAAAACTAAAATAAAATAAACAAACTTAAAATAAATAAACTAAATTAAATAAAAATAAGAAATAAACCTAAATAAAAATAAATATAAAATAAACAAAAAATAAAATAAAAAATAAACTAAATAAATTTAAACTTACCGATTTACTTAATTTAAAAAATCCCTAAACCCTAAACCCTAAGCACTAAGTCCTAAAGCCTAAACCCTAAACCTTAAACCACAAACCTACAATCCTAAACCTACAACCCCAAACCCTAAACCCTAAACCCTAAACTAACCCTAAAACCTAAACCTTAACCCTAACCCCAAACCCTAAAACCCTAAACACTAAAGCCTAAACCCTAAACCCTAAACTAACCCTAAACCTAAGCTAATCCTAAACACTAAACTCTAAACCCTAAAGTCTAAACCCTAAACCTTAACCCTGAAAACCTAAAAACCTAAACCTAAACTAAAGAAAACCTAATAATAAAATAAATCAAAAAATTTAAACCCCAAGAAAATAAAATAAATAAAATAAAATAAAATAAAAACCTAAACTTAAAAAATAAATAAATAAAATAAATAAAAACCTAAACTAAACTAAAAAATAAGATAAAGATAAGAAAAAAACTAAATAAAATAAAAACTAAACGTAAAATAAAAATAAAAAAACCTAAAATAAAAAAAATAAAAATGAAATAAAAACCAAATCCTAAAAAGGAAACCTAAAAATAAATAAAAATAAAACCTAATGTCTAAATAAAAAAACCCTAAACCTAATAGAAAAATAAAATAAACAAAATAAAATAAACTTAAACCTAAACTAAAATAAACTAAACTAAAATAAAAAAAACCTATACCTAAACTAAATAAAATAAAATAAACTAAAAATAAAACTATACCTAAACTAAAAATAAAACCTAAAAATAAAAAACCTAAACCTAAACCTAAAAATAAAAAATAAAATCTAAACCTAAAAAATAAAATAAAAATAAAACACAACTAAAAAATAAACCTAAACCTAAACCTAAAACTAAAAAAATAAACTAAAATAAAAAACCTAAATTAAAATAAAAAAAGCTAAAATAAATAAACTTAACTAAATAAAAAAAATAAACCTAAATAAAAATAAAAAATAAAATAAACTAAAATAAATAAATAAATAAACTTAACAAACTAAATAAACTAAACCTACAAATTTACTTAATTTTTAAGAAAAAAATCTTAAACCCTAAACCCTAAACCTAAACCCTAAATCTTCAACCTTAAACCCTAAACCCAAAACCTATAACCCTAAACCCTAAACCCTAAATCTAAACCCTAAAAAACCTTAAACCCTAAACCTTAAACAATAAACTAACTCTAAACCCTAAGCCCTAAACCTTAAACCCTATATCATAAACCC
Organism: Cymbidium sinense; assembly: GCA_021442155.1. Taxonomy (NCBI): domain Eukaryota; kingdom Viridiplantae; phylum Streptophyta; class Magnoliopsida; order Asparagales; family Orchidaceae; genus Cymbidium; species Cymbidium sinense. Next base: position 7,170,525 of record CM038214.1, on the reverse strand, counting down.
TAATCCTAACCCTAACCCTAAACCCTAAACCTTAAACCCTAAAATTCTAAACTAAACCCTAAAAACCTAAACCTAAACCTAAACCTAAACCCTAAACCTTATACTCCAAACTAACCCTAAACCCTAAGCTAACCCTAAACCTTGAAGCCTAAACACTAAACCTTAAACCCTAAAGCCTAAACCCTAAACCTTAACCCTAAAAACCTAAAAACCTAAACCTAAACTAAAGAAAACCTAATAATAAAATAAATCAAAATACCTAAACCTTAAGAAAATAAAATAAATAAAATAAAATAAAATAAAAACCTAAACTAAAACTAAACCTAAACTTAAAAATAAATTAAAATAAAAAAAACTAAAATAAAATAAATAAAAACTAAACTAAACTAAAAAATAAGATAAAGATAAGAAATAAACTAAATAAAATAAAAACTAAATATAAAATAAAAAAAATCTAAGATAAAAAAAAATAAAAATGAAATAAAAACCTAATCCTAAAAAGTAAACCTAAAATAAATAAAAAATAAAACCTAATACCTAAATAAAAAAACCCTAAACCTAAAAGAAAAAATAAAATAAACAAAATAAAATAAACCTAAACTAAAATAAACTAAACCTAAACCTAAACTAAATAAAATAAAATAAACTAAAAATAAACCTATATCTAAACTAAAAAATAAAACCTAAAAATAAACCTAAACCCAAAAGCAACCTAAACCTAAACCTAAAAATATAAAATAAAACCTAAAACTAAAAAAATAAATAACAAAAAAACTCAACTAAAAAATAAACCTAAACCTAAAAAAAATAAAAATAAAATAAAACCTAAAGTTAAAATAAATAAATTAAACTAAATAAAAATTAAAAATAAACCTAAATAAAAATAAAAATAAAATAAACTAAAATAAATAAAAAAATAAACTTAATAAACTAAATAAACCTAGACCTACAAATTTACTAAATTTTTAAGAAAAAAAATCATAAACCCTAAACCCTAAACTGTAAACCCTAAATCCTCAACCCTAAACCCTAAACCCAAAACCTATAACCCTAAACCTTAAACCCTAAACGGTAAACCCCAAAAACACTAAACCTTAAACCCTAAACTAACCCTAAACCTAAGCTAAACTTAAACTATATGGAACAATCCTAACTAAACCTAAACCTAAACCTAAACCTAAAATCCTAAACCCTAAACCTAAAACATAAACCTTAAACCCTGCCTTATATCAAACTAAAACTCCTAACCTAAATCTAAACCTTAAACCCTAAACTCAAGTTGAAGCCTAAAAACTAAACCCTAAACCCTAAACCCTAAACCCTAACCCTAAACCATAAACCCTAATACCATAAACCTTAAAACCCTAAACCCTAATCCCTAAACCCTAAAACCAAAAAAAGCTAAACCTAAGCTAAATAAAACCTACTAATCAAATAAATAAAAAATACTTAACCTAAATAAAATAAAATAAAAATAAAAATAAAAACCTAAACTAAAACCTAAACTAAAACCTAAAAATAAAATAAAATAAAAAATAGAAAAAAAATAAAAATAAAATAAACAAAAGCCTAAACTAAACTAAAAAGTAAACTAAACATAAAAATAAAAAACTAAATAAAATAAAAACTAAACATTAAATAAAAAAATAAACATAGAATAAAATAAAAATTAATAAAAACCTACACCTAAAAAATAGACCTAAGAATAAAACCTAAAAATAAATAAAAAAAACCTAAACCCTAAACTAAAAAAAAAACTAAACCTAAAATAAAAATTAAATAAATAAAATAAAATAAACCTAAACCTAGACTAAAATAAACTAAGATAAAATAAATAAAACCTAAACCTAAACCTAAAATAAACTAAATAAAATAAAATAAACTAAAAATAAGCCTAAACCTAAACTAAGAAATAAAATAAAAAATAAACCTAAAAAAACCTAAAACCTAACCTTAAAAAAATAAAATAAAAACCTAAACCTAAACCTAAAAATAAAAATAAAATTTAAACCTTAAAAAGATAATAAAAATAAAACTCAACTAAAAAATGAACCTAAACCAAAAAAATAAACTAAAATAAATATACCTAAAATAAGTAAACTAAACTAAAAAAAATAAAAAATAAACCTAAATAAAAATAAAAAATAAAATGGACTAAAAAAAGTAAAAAATGAACTAAATAAACTAAATAAACCTAAACCTACCTGTTTACTCAATTTAAAAAAAAACCCTAAACCCTAAATCCTAAACCTTAAACCTACAACCCTAAACCCTAAGCCCTAAATAATAAAAACTTAAACCCTAAACCCTAAGCCACAAACATAAACCCTAAACCATAAACCCTAAAATCCTAAACCCTAAACCCTAAGCCCTAAACCCTAAACCCTAAACCCTGAACTTTAAACCCTAAACCCTAAAACTTACAACCCTAAACCCTAAACCCTAAACTATCCCTAAACCCTAAGGATGTACAAAACCTTGACAGCTGGAACATCACCGTCAACTAGGCTCAGTCAAGATCTGTTGGTGGAGGCCAAGGTGGAAGCGGCGGTTATCATAGTGGTTGTGGAGGATTTGGAGGTGTTGGTGGATATGGAGATGGTGGTCGGAGTAGTGGTGGTTATGGAGGTGGGAGAAGCGATAGAGGTTACATCCATGGTGGTGGTAGAGGGAGAGATTGAGGATACGATGGTGGATCCTGCTACTAGAGAGGCGGGGTTGGTTCTGATGGGAACTATAGAAATAGAAGAACGGTTGATCTGATCTACTGCTTATGGAACTTTATCTTTACAGTAGAGATAGTTCAACTTATCTAGGGTTTTTGATTTGTTCTATAGGTGATCATTTTTTATTTATGTCATCGCTTGTGTCTTAGAAAACCTGAGGTGCAACTTGGTTGATGAAATCAAAAAGAAGAAATGTTGAATCTAAATTTGTTATCTATTAAAAACAAAAACCATAAACCCTAAACTCTAAACCCAAAATTAGAACTTAAACTCTAAACTTAAACCTAAACCCTAAACCCTAAACCCTAAACCCTAAACCCTAAACACTAAACTAACCCTAAACACTAAACCCTAAATAATAAAAAGTTGAAAACCTAAACCTAAACTAAAAAAAACCTAAAAATAAAATAAATAAAAAACCTAAACCAAAATAAAACAAAATAAAAACCTAAATTCATACTTAAACCTAAATAAAATAAAATAAAAAATAAAAACTAGACTAAAATAAAATAAATAAAAACCTAAACTAAACTAAATAATAAAAAATCCTAAATAAACTAAAAACTAAACCTTAAATAAATTTAAAATTAACCTAAATTAAAATAAAATAAAACTAAATAAAATCCTACACTTAAAAAATAAACCTAAAAGTAAAACTTAAAAATAAATAAAAAATAAAACCTAAACCCATAATTAAAAAAAGAACCTAAACCTAAAATAAAAATAAATAAGCAACAAAATAATAATAATAAAAATAAACCTAAACCTAAACTGAAATAAACTAAACTAAAATAAATAAAACTTAAACCTAATCCTAAAAAAAATAAAATATAATAAACTAAAAGTAAACCTAAACCTAAACTAAAAATAAAACCTAAAAATAAACCTAAAAAAACCTAAAACCTAAACCTAAATTAATAAAATAAAAACCTAAACCTAAACCTAAAATTAAAACTAAAACTAAAATCTAAACTTAAAAGTAAAATAAAAATAAAACTCTACTAAAATATACTTAAACCTAAAAAATAAACTAAAATAAAAAACCTAAACTAAAATAAGTAAACCTAAAATAAATAAACTAAACTAAATAAAAAAATAAACCTAAATAAACATAAAAAATAAAATAAACTCAGATAAATAAAAAATTAACTAAATAAACCAAAACCTAATGGTTTACTTTTTTAAAAAAAACCCCTAAACCCTAAAACTAACCCTAAATCCTAAACCGTAAACCTACAACCTTAAACCCTAATATCCTAAACCCTAAACCTTAAACCCTAAGCTGTAAACCCTAAACCCTAAACCATAAATTCTATACCCTAAACCCTAAAATCCTAAATCCTAAACCCTAAACCCTAAAGCTTATAACCCTAAACCCTAAACCCCAAACACTAAATGCTAAACCATAAACCTTAAACTAACCTTAAACCCTAAGAACGGGCAGAACCTTGGCGGAAGGATCATCACTATCAACTAGGCTCAGTCTAAATCTAACAAGAGGCGGATTATCGCTGTGGTGGTGGGGATCTGGAGGGATAGGGATATGGAGTCGAGCAAGAGTGGTTATGAGGAGAGGAGGGATGGTGGTTATAGCCATGTTGGTGGTGGAGGGAGAGATCTGGGATATGATGATAGATTCTACTACTCGAGAGGCAGGGGTGGTTCTGATGGGAAATAGAGAAATTGAAGAATGGCTAATCCGATCTACTACTTTTAGAACTATGTCTTTACAGTATAGACGAATCTACTTATCTAGGATTTTTTATTTGCTCTATGGGTGCTCTTTTTTTATCTATGTCGTTGCTTGTGCCTTAGAAAACTTGGGGTGCTAGTTGGTTGATCAAATCAAAAGGAAGAAATGTTGAATCTGAATTTATTCTCTATTAAAAAAAACCTTAAACCCTAAATGCTAAACCCTAAATCCTAAACAAAAGCATAAACCCTAAACCTAAAACCTAAACCATAAACCCTAAACCCTAAACCATAAAAACTTGAAACCCTAAACATTAAACCCTAAACCCTAAACACTAAACCCTAAACCTTAAATCCTAAAACCCTAAACCTTAAACCCTAAAACCATAAACCCCAAACCCTAAAACCTATAACCCTAAACCCTAAATCCCAAACCCTAAAACCTAAACCTTAAACCCCAAACTAACCCTAAACCCTAAACCCTAATACCTAAATAACCCTAAACCCTAATGCTAAACCTTGAATAAAGATGTCATTAGGAGTAGATCTAAAGAATGACTTAATCCTAATATAGTTATGGTAGCTAAAGAAAATGTCTTTAGGAGACTTTCCCTTAACTATTAGAGATTTGAATACCCTAAACCTTAACCTTAAATCATATTAAATTATCATATATGATAGTATAATGTAGCATCATATATTTGAGCATGTAGTGATGTGTTTTTGGATGTTTTAAGATGTTTTGAAATGTTTTAGCATATTATGGTATTATGCCCTATAGTCTATATTAATATAAATCATAAAAATAATAATTTAATAAATCAGATGGAAATATGTTGTAGTACCAAAGGTGTGCTACACCACTTGTAGTCTAAAAAGTAAGATTTTATGTTGAAAATAAATATTATATATTGTAGCATAGTATAGCATCATATATCATAATATATTGTTCTACACATTTTAAATTCTTTTAGTATTTTACGATCATGCAGATGAGCCTAAATAACCATTATTTATAAAAATGTTGATTTAGACTTTAAAATAGGTGGAATTTGGCTAAATTCATAATAGGTAGAGCATGGAATCATAATATATTATTTCAAATTAAAATATGTAAGTGATACAACTAAAATATATAGTTTTTTATTTTTAGACTAAATTTATGATTTTTTTATCTTAAGCAATCCTTTGTGAAATGCAATATAATATAATATAATGTAATTTGTTATAGCATTTATAATATAAGATTCCATAACATAGTGTAGCATCATGCATTATAACGTACTACTATTTATTGCTACTTGTTATTTAGCATATTTTAGTTTGTTATAGTTTGATGTAGTAGAGTTTGTACTGGTATAATTCATAAAAATACTTATTTATAGGCTGAGATGATGGGATTTGGCCAAATTTAAGGTAAGCTTTATGGAACATCATTGGGGGTGTGCTATGGTGTGTCATTTAATCAAAGAATGGAATTTTGCATCCAAAATGAATGTTTATTTTTCAACCAAACTTTATAATTTTTTTACTTAAAGTGATTCATTTAAAGGTGTAATGTAAGATAATATATTATATGAAAGCATATGAAAATTAAATGTACATAACAATATAACTTCATATATATATATATATATATATATATATGATTGTGGCAGTGTTACTAAATGTTATTGTACATTTTAGTGTGTTTTACTTCTGTTATAATACATTAGGTCAGAACTCAAAAAAATGTTAATTTGATGGTTGAGATGGAAGAATTTGGACAAATTCATTGCACACACAAAGAAGCAACACCAAAATTATGCTATTTTGTACCATTTCTATTAAAAAAATAATAATTCTACATCCAAAATGAATATTATTCATATTTTGAAAAATCTTGTTATTTGTTCCTTCTAACTGATTCTAATGAGGTGTAATGTTAGATAATATATTATATTATAACTAATTATAATATAACATCATATATTATAATATAATATAATGTGTTAATTCACATTATAATATGTTTAGCATGATATTGTATAGTTAGTTTGAGCTTGCACCATCACAAATCATAAAATGTTGATTATAGTATTAAGATGATGTAGTTTAAATGAATTCATTGTTAGGCTTTTGGTTGAAGTATTAAGGGTGTGTATAAGAGAAGAAATAAGATTTGATGAGAATTCCATGTTAAGAACATGGAGGGAGATCCTTTAGTGGATCACACATGCATTGGACATGACATGTGAGGGGTCTATATAGAGGGCATAGAAGAAGAAAATCTGTTGGGGATAAGGTTTGAATTTGATTTGATTATATGATTTGTGGAAAGAAGATCTGAGATAAGAACCTATAATCCACCAATAATTAAGATCGAAATGACTTTAATTTTTTTTTATTTTAATTGATGTGGAGGCATATCTGCTAGAGATATGGGCTCGGGTCCATTGGGGATCGAGTATATGAACCTTCCACTAAGGAAGCAGGTTCGGGCTATCCACTGGGGATTAGGATTTGAGTTTGATTTTATAGATTTGTTTGAGGATGTATCCACTAGGAATAAGAGTTTGGTTGTATTTCTTCGATTTAGACTCTATTGGGTGTTGGTTTAATTTTTCTCCACTAAGGAGGTTGGTTTTGAATTTGATTTATTTGCTTGACATGTTTATATATGATTTGGGGCTCGATTGGGGAGTAGGGTGTGATTTAACTTCACTGGGGAAAATCATATTGGGTTTAATTTAACTGAAGTTGCATGGACCTGGTGTGTGGGGCTAAGAAGGGGCTATATCAGCCTTGACCTACCTTAGGTTTATAAATCCAAAGGGATAGTCTACTGGCTATGGGGTAGAGCTAGCCAACCTAAGGGGTTTCCTTTCAGTGTGCAACAATTGTGCTAAGAATAAGGTAGAACAGACCTACATCTTCCAAAGTGAGGAACAATAGTAAGGGTGACCTATTGGATGGACAACAAATCGAACCTAAACTAGGGAGACTACTGAGTGAATGCCGCTGGGGACTTATGTCAACCTAAAAGTAGTCAAGATTAATTTTATCTTAATTTCATGTGATTTGATATGGTTTGTTTGGTTTAGTTTGATTTTAAATTGAGGGCATATCCACTAGGGATGTGAGCTCGATCAAATTTGATCAATTTAATTTATGGACCATATGGTGTGCGATGGACCCACTGAGAAGGGGCTATATCGAACTAATCCTTTCTCAAATTTACAAATCTAAAGGGATAGTCTACTGGCTATGGGGTAGAGCTAGCCAACCTAAGTTTGCCTTTCAGTGTGCAATGGTTGTGCTAGGAAGAAGGCATAGCAAACTTACATCTTCTAAAGCAGGGAACAACCACTGGGGTGACCTATTCGTAGCACAATAAATTAAACCGACTTAGGGGTGACTATTGAGTGAATGTTGTTGGGAACTTATATCAACTCAAGAGTAGTCAGGCAATTCCAAAATAGAGTTTTCTTGACACTGCCCTAAAGATAGGATGTCTGCTTGGGAAAAGGTACCATTAGGGGTGTCCTCCTAATCCACAAGTGAATATATATATATATCTTTGCGGACTTGTTGCAAGTAGGAACACCGAAGGGGTTATGCAAGCCTGACCTATGTCAAATTTACTAGACCAAGGAGAATCACATCCACATGGATTCTCCAAGCACAGGTGTGGTTACTATGATAGGGGAACTATCCAATCTGATAGTAGCTCAGGTAGTGTCTAAACTGGGTCATAAAGGATGTGATCCAAATATAGTGCCCACAAGGGAGGTACTGATAGGGGCGTTATCTTGAGCCCTGGAAAAGAAAGTCTATAGGTGTATGGTGGCCAACCCAAGGATAAAGTATAGTAGACTTACATTTGTAATGAGTGATGTATCCTAAGGTGCAAGAACTAACTAACCTAAGGTGTATCCATCAACATCAATGGTGTATCCACCAGCATAGTGAGAACCAACCAACTTAAGGTACCCATCAGTGTGCAGTAATCAATTTTGAAAGAAAGCATGTAGGCCTACAACTTTCCAAGTGAAACTGATCATCGGGATAGTCTATCAGCAGCGAGACAAATGTTATCTGACCTAGAGTGACTACTAAGCGGAGAGCCCCGAGGAAGGATTGGACCTAGACTTGAAGCAGTCAGGAGGGAAGGATCCACTAGAATACTTATCCTAAACCTCAAATATACTTGACCCAGTCAATGCACTAAGGCTAATCAAAGAAGAAACCATAGCAGACTCACATCCTCTTAAACGAAGCCAACATGAGGTAGCTTACCAGCCATGCATTAAGGCCTACCAAACTAACAAGGTGCTCGTCGATGTGCAATGGCTAAGAAAGGAAGGAAAGCATAGCATACTTACATCCTCCAAAGCAAGAACACCACTGGAGTGGCACACTAGCTGGGTAGCATGTCAGCCTAACCTAGAGTAGCTAATGAGTGAGTGCTGCTGGGGGCATTATCTCAACTCAGAGTAGACCGAGATAAAGAATATGTGTTTATTTTATATATTTTTGTGTTGATGAAGGATAAGATGCCACTCGGGGTCCTTACACCTACTCTAAACACATCATGGATTCACAAACAAGAATACTTTGACATGGAAGAGATTGAATTATAAATGGAATTTTCATTGATGATAATTACTTTCAAACATGATTTATAATTTTTATTTAAGTAGAGCTCATAGATTGGAAGCATTGGGTGCTCTCCCTTATGATTAATGCTAATAAGATCCTCCTTGGTAGGCTTTCTATGGAAAAAGGGCCTTCCAATGTGAGTTCAAACATGCCTCTCATCTTACGATGGGCAATAATTGGTCTTCTTAGAACTAAAATAAGCTCTCTTACTTGAAAAGCTCTGTGATAGACCAACTTGTTGTGAGCTTAAGTCATTTTAGCTTTGTACAACTCGAGGATTTCACATGCTCGCAGACATCTCTCCTCCAAACCTTTGTGTTGGTTGATGTAGGACCACTCAGTTTATTTAACATTGGTGGCATCGCCTAGTCATATCCATGCAATTTTTGATCATCGATGGATAGTAGTATCCTAATCTCTTGATCTTGGCTTTCATCTTCGGATCGATTGGTTGGCTCCATATAAAACTGAGTGTACCTTAGTAACGATCTTATGGGCTTTATGCTTGTCTAAATAATGAAACCATATATGATTGAAAGACCGCTGGTATAAGACACCATCCACAAGAGCATAAGAAAGTGCTTTCTTCTTCATCTGATGGGATTGAGACTCTCTTGATGTAGTTTTCCTTTATTTAGGTAATCCATGAATGGTTGCCTCAAATCTAACTCCTCATCCTTCTTGGAAATGGCAACCTCCCCATTAAAGGAGCACTTTTTTATGAGTTCAATATCAATAAGGGATAAGACTTATCTATTTTGGACTTTTATTGATATGGACTCTTCCTCCAAACATGCCAACTCCTTGGCAAGCTTAGCTAAAGCATACGCTACAACATTCTCTCCTCGAGGAATCTTATAAATAGTAACCTCTAGGATTTGGGCCAAAAACTCTATGGTGTACTTATGGTAGTGATTGAGCTTGAGCTTTATAACCTTATAAGACCCAAAGATTTTGTTGATAACTAGTAGAGAATCCTTGAAAATATTGATGTTCTGGATGCTTAGAGTAATGGCTAACTGCAGATCGATAATCAGAGCCTCATATTCAGCTTCATTGTTAGTGCAAGGATTGGACAGATGATATGAGAATCTCATCACGTCACGGTTCAGAGTTAAGAGAATTATTCTTACCCATGCCTTTCCTGAATAGTAGATTATGGTTCTTCTCCTCTTTGAGAGGAAGTTGTACCATCAATGTACATCTCCCAATGGTGAATGCTAGTATCCCCTATGTTCATGATTTGTTCATCAGGGAGATCATCACTAACCGGAGAGTTAGTAGGAAGTGGGTGTGTTGATAAGAAATTTGCTAAAACTTGTCCTTTCACTATATGGAGGGGTACGAAGGTAATGTCAAACTAAAAGAGGATCATGGACCATCATGCCAACAGTCCGAGTAGCATTGGCCATGTCATGAGATACTATAGTGGATTGATCCTAGAGATTAAGTTTACCTTATGATAAAGCATGTAGGGCTATAGCTTATGGGATGAAAAGATTAAAGCTAGGAAATACTTCTCAATGGGTTAATAAATAACTTTAGGGGGGGATTAGATGATAGCTGAGGTAGTAGAGTGCATTTTCCTTCCCTTCTTCATTGGCTTGGGCCAATAAAGTACCAAGGGAGTCATCTAACATAAGTGTAAAGTATGAGCAGCTTGCCCAAGAAAGGGGCTACTAGAACTGGTGGAGTCATCAGGTAATGCTTGATGTCTTTGAAGGCATGCTCACACTTGTCATCCCACTTAAACTTGGCATCCTTTTTGACAAGTGCTGAGAATGGCTAACATCTTCCCGAAAGGTTAGATATAAAGCATCTTAGAGATGCCAACCACCCTTGGAATGATCTTAGTTGAGTTAAACTTTTAGAGGGTGAAATTTCTAATATTTCCTTGATCTTCTTTAGATCAATTTAGATTCCTTGGTGTTGGATAACAAGCCTAAGGAATTTCCTTGAAGCTACTCTGAATGCACACTTCAGGGGATTCATTTTGAGGTTAAATTATCTTAATTATTCAAAAAATATTCTCAAGTCAAAGAGATGGTCTTCCTTTTCTCTACTTTTGATCACGAGATCATCTACATAGCACTCGACTTGATGATGAATGAGTTCATCAAAGATTCAAGTCATAGCTTGCTGGTATGTAGCATCGACATTTTGAAGGCTAAAAGGCATGACCTTAAAGCAATAAATTCTGATCGGGGTTCTAAAAGTAGTGTTCCTTTCATCTTCAGGGGCCATCTTTATTCGGTTATATCTAGATAAGCCATCCATGAAAGAGAAGACTGCATGAGATGGCAATGTCCATCATCAGCTCCAAGATTAGTAGTGGAAATTCATCTTTTGACATGACTTATTTAAATCCCTAAAATCGATGCATATATGAATTTAGCCATTCTTTTCTTAATTGGGATGATGTTGGCTAACCAGGTAGGATATTTTTCTTTCTAGATAAAGCCAACATCAATTAGATTCTTGACTTCATAAATAACTTGTTATTCTTTGCCTAATCGCATGCATCTAGGAGCTTGCTTGATAGGGTTAGGAGTAGGCTCTATTATTTGTTTATGGACCACTAAGTTAGGAGCCAATCTAAGCATCTCTTCATAACTCCATACAAAGTAGTTCTTAAACTTAGTCAATAGCCTAACTAAGTCATTGGTTTCAATTTTGTTCAACAAAGAACTGATGTATGTCAGGCGTGGATCTTCTTCAGTTCCTAAGTTGATTTCCTTGAACTCATCGATGGTTGACTTGATCTCTTCTTCAAACTCTGGCAGTGCATCTTTGACTTCAAAATCATCTAGATCATCTGAAGTTTCTATGCACAACTCTTCATATGAGTTAATGTGATTTGAAAAAAAACCTATTAGATTCTAAATGATTAGTGATGATTAAACAGTAATCATCATCATCGATTGGAACCACTGTACTGGATCCTAGTCTCAGTCTTGATTGAGAGCTTTTGCATTTGTTCTTCCATATTATTTCGAGGTAGTCTAACCTATGCTTTGACCAAGTATGTGGGATTAACCTTTTCTTTGCTAAATTATGAATACAAGAAAAGTACCAATCAAAAGGTAATTTTATAAAATATTTATATGAATCATCCTCAAATTCTACATAAACTTCTTGACTTAAGGATGATGCTCCCAGAAAGAACTGTCTTCACACCCATGGATGACTTAGGGGCTTCCTTAACTACCAAACCCTCATCTTTTTGAGAGGAAAGTGGGGTTAGAGCTAAGGTTCTGAACTGATGCCTAACTGTTTCACATATAGACTTGGATACCCTTATGCTTTTCTTTGGAGCCCGATCTTAACGCTATTTGGCTCAAGTGTCACCCCCAAAGGAATCCATTACTGAGAATAGCTGGATGGTGTGCTAACGTTATAAGACTCATCCTATGAACTAGATTTTAAGTCTATATGGATAGCAGGTGTACTCCTAATAGCTGGGACATATCTTTTATTAGGTGGTCAATAAGGAGGTTTTGCACCCCTGGGACTGCCTCTGAACTGGCCTCTTCCTTTACCTGGTAGAGGTCAAGTTGTCCTACCCATATGTTTGAATGGAGTAATGAATTATGGGTGGAATCTAATGTCAGGCTCCACTTCCTCCTCTAAGTCTATTTATGCTCCCTTTTACTTTCTTTTTCTCTTTTCTTTTCTTTTGTTTTTCTCTTTCTTTTTCTTTTTTTTCTTTTTCTTTTATTTTTAAACTTTGGCCAAGTTCACGAGAATAGAATTATTTATTTTGAGGGAAGTAGTAAGCTGCATCCTCATATATGCTGACCTCGTGAACTATAAATGGGTTGAGATCTCCTTTGACACATTAGATGATCCCACCTATCATGAACTTCATACACTAATGTAGAGAGTATGAAACTATGTTGTTCTCATTTATCCATGTTCTCCTAAGCAAAGCGTTCAAAGATGTATCCAAGTCTATAATGTGAAAATTGGCTTTGGTCTTCCAATCATTTATCTCCAAGGGCAACACTATGGAGCCAAAGGTCTATTAACCTGACTTTTGGAGTGCAGATTTAATCTTCCCATCTTAAACTTAGGAGTCTTCTAGACACTAAGACTTCCCTAGTCATAAGAAGGGTTCACCATAGGATTAGGTTATTCCATAGGGATTAGGATAATCCACTTACCCTACAACCCAAATCCAATCTATTTTCTCCATCTCAAACCAAACCTCAAGTTCAGTTCAAACATCAAATTCAAATCCAAATCCAAAACCAAATAATTGAAGCCCATGATCAAATCCAAACTTGAAACCCTTCCTAAGCAATATGACCTATCCCATGGACATAACCAAATCTTAATCCAAATCAATCCAAAATTAATTGATTTTCTCATAATCAATTTATATCTTTAATTATCTTCCTAAATATAAATCAAATCTACATTCAAATGATCAAAACTAAATCAAACTAAATCAAATTAAATCAAAACCCTTCCTAAGACATATGGCCTATCCCATGGACTTAGCCAAATGTTAATCCTAATCAAGTCAAACTCAATTGAATTTCTGACAAATCAAACATATTTTCAATCATATTGATAAATTTAAATGAAATATACATTTAAGTCAACAAACCTAAATCAAACCAAATTAAAATCCAAACCTAAGCCACATGACTCAACTCCATGGATACAGCCAAATTCAATCATTCCAAAACCCAAATTCAATTGATTTTCTCATGAATCAATCATACCTTCAATCATATTCACAAATATAAATGAAATCTATAATCATCAAGCCAAACCAAAATCAACCCAAGTCAAACCTAACTTAATCCTTTTGACTTGAAAAGTTCAAATAAACCAAAACTCATTTGAACCTAAGCCAATTGCAATTAAATTTATATATCAATCCTAAATCCATATATAAACTCAACTAAATCAAACTCAACCCAAAATCAAGCCAACTAAACCCAATTGGTCCACTTGATCCAAAGTGGCCAATTTGACCTATTTGAGCCAAGCTCTAATCCTACACAAATTGGATTGAACCAAGCCCATCGAAACCTCCCATCATGATTGTTGATCACCCTAGGTTGATCAATTGTCACAAATTAGGTCAAACTAAGTCACCTTGGTCATTTGACCAAGTCAACCTCTTTTCCCATATGAACCCAAACTAGCCAAATTGCAACCTAAGCCAAACCCCTTGAAACCTTCAATTGAGTCAAACCAAATCCAATTGGTCCTCTTGACCCAAGTTGACCCAAATTGACCTAAAAGACAAAATTAGGTCAAATCAAAATATAAAGCAAATTGATTGCAACCAATGTTCAAGTTCATTATAATTGATTGTTGAACTTGACCAAAGCTATGATTGGACCCAGTTGAACCCAATTGACCTACTTAGCCCAAATTGACCTAAAGGTTCAAGTTGGCCTAAATTAAAACCAAACCAAAATTAATTGAAACCAAAGCCTATAATCATCTTCAATTGGTCAACTAAACCTAAACCAACACCTAACCCAAGCCAATTTGGCTAAGTTGGTCAAATTGATCAACTTAACCCATTTGACCCAAATGAATTCAAATGAGCCATACTAAACCAAATCAACTGAACTAAAACATCCTAAATGATCAAATGAACTTGACCCAACTTAAACCAGTTTGACCTAAATGAGTCAAATTGAGCCTAATCTAACCAAATAAACTCAAATTAACTTAAAATTTAGGCCAACCCACTTTTGGTTCATTTCAAATTTGTCCAAATCAAATCCAATGCCAATAGAACATTCTACCCTTAGTTCAAGGGCATCACACGAGACAAATCAGCCATGTAAGTGGTCATTTCCATTCCTTGGCCACTTGATACTCTCCCAATGGTCCACCTATGCACCTAGGACACTACCATACCTGACCTAAGGGGTGGTTGGGTTAGCCATGACCCATGGGAGGTGAAATCACCTCACCCTCCCCATTGGAGCATTTGAAACCCATAGGACACCCATGATTTCTCCTAGGCAGCCACCTCCACACCTTCAACTCACCTCCTCCCTGCCACCCACAACTCACCGTCTGATCAAGATGAACGGGGATATACACCCCCTCATTTTTACTCAAACATAGAAAAATCATTCCTCAAAGGCCAAGCTACCCAAGATAACCCTCTAGAGCCAATCCCTAAAGTTCCAAGCTCATTCCTCGATCAAAAAATGCCATTCCCATCCATCTCAAAATAGGACACTCCCATTTCAGACTTAACTTTCCCATTTCTCCATGAAACTCAAATTAACTTTGCACGGACCTTCCCTAGGCCTCTTTGATCAAGAATGAATCATCTCCCAGGCTTCCCGAGCACCGGAGATGGGACTTTGATCAAAGCCGAGCTCCAAGTGGTTGGTTCATGGCCTTCAAAGTGAAAGTCGAGGAATTGATCTAATCGCTGCTCAACAGGGCTTTATCTCCACTAGATTAAGCTTCCTCGATCGTTTGAGCTATGAATCTTGAGCTCCTATGAGGTATGCTTCCAAACTGATACTTAAGCAAAAATAGGTTGGAGCTTTTTGAAGAAAACTTGCATCTCATGTGATCTTGAATGTTAAGTTCCCTCTGATCGATGTCGTGGAGGTATGGGATCCTTTTATAATTGATCTGAGCTCAGGAAAGCTTGGATCAAGTGAGCAATGTTGGACGGACTCCATTCTCTCTCACTCATGTGATGTTGGATCATGCATTATCCATTTCACATGATCAAAATTGACAGTCATGATTAGATTCACTAGATCAATCTGATTTAATCCTATTAAGCTGAGGGATTATTCATAGCTGTCCAATCTTAAATCAGATGGCAGACGAGAAAGTGCATCCACTGCTGTCACGTAGGTGCTGAGTCTGATATGTTTTAAGTAGCCAATCTCATAGTGCCATGTGGAAAGTGCTCCACGTAGCGCCAATAGGATTTGGCTTTAATTAAGCTTAATTAATCATTTTTAATGGCTAAAACTTTTAAAAATCATTAAAAATTATAAAGAAATAATAAATGCAAATATATACTCATTTTAAAGGTATTTTGGAGGAGAATTAATTAAAAATGATCTTAACTACTTTTAAATAGTAATTAAAGTTTAATTAAGGTTTAATTATAAAATAAATTAGCTTAATTACCCCTTAATTACTTGAGCAATTAACCCCAAATTTTGGGGGTTTATTTAATGTGATGACCTCTACCTCCCATGATTTTCTTGGGATTTATTGCTCACTTAATTAGGAAGATTGACTAATTAAACCTTAACTACTCTTTATAAGTTATTTAATGATTAATTAATCCCATGAACAGTAATAAATTAATTAATTAAGTTTTTTAATCTTTGTTCAACATTAAGTGAACTAAGGAATAGGGTTGGGACCCTTTTCCCTTAGTTCATTTCACCCTATTTTAAAATGAAATTAATTGAGATTGAACTAATTAATTAAATCACATAATCAATTTGAAATCAAAATCACATCATACCTTAATGAATTAAATAATGGGGTAGATCTTTAGGTGTTTAATAACCTAAAAGAGTTTAATGAAATTATGGTTAGTCCACAAGTGTGGGAAAATCATAGGAGTAAATAATTAAGTCCCTTAATCTATTTAACTATTAATAATGAGCCAATTTCATTAGGCCCCTTCTATTTCCTAAGATCATTGCAAGTTTATTTTCCATGCATATCATGTTCACTCATAATTATTTAGTTAATTACTTTAAGGTGACATAGGTAAGAGTAATTAATTCATCTAATTAAGGGGTCAACTTAATTAACCCATAAACTCAACTTAATTACATTTCCTTAAATTAAATCAAATCACTAATGTTGGCGTGGGTTTAAAACAACAAGTGATGACCTCTTGTCCTCTTTAAATCAAATCAAATCCAAAATTTAATTAATAAAGAAGCTTAGGTTTGCGTTAAATAATCATATTTGATTTTATTGTCCTTAAGAACTAGTTTGGTTGAAAAAATCACATGCTTATATTTGATTGTCCTCCTTTCAATCATGTTATATTTGGTATGTCATTTGAATTCATGCATCCAACTTTTCAAAATCAAGGAAAATAAAATGGATTTACTTTATGTAAGCTGGCATGTATTGATTTAATTTAATATATGCATGGCTATTATCACTATTAAATCCAAATGTATTTTTCAAAAGCTTATAAATGAATAATAATGTGTTATGATGCTAGTTATAAATACATAAGAAATGTATCTGCTTATAGATTAAGTGTATCAATGTTGAGTTCTCTTTCCTCTATTCATTTGTTGATTTATATAAGATTGAATTGGTAATGGGTATATATTCTAGACATCCTGGGAACACGAGGCTTTAACTAGCCCCAAGGAGGTCATTTTATTACCTCGCTTCCCTTATTTAACAATGACATGTACCCATTTTATTTCATTCTTATGTATTTCAACATTAAACTTTGGATAGAGCTTTAATTCATATATATATAAATGATTCAATAAAAAAAATATACAATCTTTGCATGGTTTTCTTTCCCTCATTTATGCATACATCCATGTTTGTCCAAGGAAAGAAAGTATATAGTCTGGACATCCCAGGAATATGAGGCTTTAGTTAGCCCCAAGGAGGTCATTTGATTACCTCACTTCTCTAGTTTAACAATGACACGTACTTGCCTATATCTTTGTTGTATATGTATATGTGAATGAAAATCCTATTTTACATTAAAATTGCATGCATTTATAATAGACTAAGTGGTTGAATTAATTATCCATATGATTTAGTGCTTACTTCCTATGTTCATGTATACAAATTTACATATGTTTGAATGAAAATGGGTATATAGTCTAGACATCCCTAGAATATGATGCTTTAACTAGCTCCAAGGAGGTCATTTGAATACCTCACTTCCTTGGTTTAACAACAGCACATGCCTAATTTCATTCTTATGTCCATTTTGTATAATAATTTGGATAAAGTTTAAAATTAATATGTTTAAATAATTCAATCAATTAAAATATAAATTCTAAACATACACATACATTCATTATTTAAGTGTGCTAAAATATGTTGCATGTATAGATATACTTAGGATTAAATCATATGCATGTTACATGTGATGGAAAAGAATGATTTAATATACTTCATGTGGTAGTAATTTAATTAAATTAATCTTAAGATGCCTTTCATTTTGAATAGGATTATTTAAAGTGAACCTAAACTTAAGATTAATTAAATCATTTAATAAGCAATTCACTAAAGAGAACTAAATAAAATTAATATACTTTAGAAAGTGACTTAAGTTATGGATGAAAGAGGCCAATCCTCCTTTCCTCTCTTTATAACACTTAGTTGCTAAGTGTAATAAAATGAAACAAAAGAAAACACAAATTAAAATTCTCAAATCAATTAAACTACTTCAAGTGAAATCAACCTTTCATGTTAAATTGAATCCTTCTACACGTAGAAAATACAACACTAATGCCTAATAATACTTACTACACAAGCCTTAATACACACATTAGAATTAAGTCACCACTTCTAGCTGTAAGTTAGGATGGTGTATGATGTGATATATACATATTTTTTATGATGTATTATTTTAGATTGGATGTTAGGGTGTATGCTTCGTAGACTGGATGATAGGCCAATATTTGGCTAATCATGTTTTATGGGGATTATGCTTAAGGGATGCTTAAAAATAAATGTGAATGCTCTTTTTACTGGTTGCTTAAATCCTTAAGCATAATCTAAGTTAGGATAGGTGGGCATAATTACATATGTGTAAGGTGATAAGTCCAAATAATAAATACAACTGCTTGGGATTATATGTATATTTAGCTAACCTCTATTTTGTAGGTGTAGTTAGATTTAATTTTCCCACATAAATGTAATTTTTGGAATAGGAATTAGGATTAGTGTTATGTGGGACTAGGATGAGCAGTAGCCAGAAGGCTTTGTCCTGGGGTGCCCTGTGATGCCTTTGAAGCAAGCACCATCCAAATCAAAGAGGAATTAAATCAGAAATGGAGATATGAAAAAAGAAGACCCCCATAACATTTAATACAATTATAATTATTCTTTCATATTCTAGGTTATATAAGGGTAGAGCTCGGCTACCCATCTTTTCTCTCTTCAAGTTATACAGAGGTACCCAATCTCACTAACCTTTTATTATTTTATGATAGTTTATATAATTGTTTGATGTTATGTTTACATTGTGCATTAGGATGACATGCTTTTAATAGTTTCTTACATGATTGATGCTTTAATGTGTGGCTTGGATATGATTAGGCTCTTAGGATAAATATAATCTTTCTACCCAACTAATCACTCATAACAAAATTTTAAACAACTCATAACCTCATCATAAAGCCTAAGACATAAATAAGATAACTAAAAGATTTAGCAACCCCTTATCTGTATGGTTGTATGTTTCACATCATGCATGCATACTCTTTCTCTCTTGAACATGAAGGATATCCATCCTTGCACAATAAAGGAATGCTTGACCTATGAGGGCATCCCTTGTAGTGGAGAACACCTTCTTCTAGCTGATTTGACATATAACCTATTCCATCATGCATTTAGGCATAAGAAATCTTAAAGCCTCTATCAAAATGACTTGTCTAAAATGAATTAAAATTTGAAAATATTTTGCATCTATAGATTAAGTCATATGCTTGTACCACTCATGCTTTAGTCTCTTAGGGAGTGTGTTTAGGACTTTAGTCTCTTTCTAATTAAATAACTACCCTAGATATCTTGAAATTCATAAGATTAGACTATATGGTTTTAAAATCATTGGAGGAGTTAGAAGGCCGCCACTCCAGGCAATTATAAGTCCAGAAGTTGGACAATTTATTTTCTCTTGTGGAGGTAAAAGCCTTATGTCCAACTATAGCTTAGATTTAGGTCGTGCTTTAGCTCGTACTAAAGCTCCTTAAATTTAGGATCTGAGGTAGCTATTTTCTTCAAGCTACAATCATAAATCCTCACCTCTTAGGCATTCCCACAACTTTCTGTTAGTGGATTATAAGCCATAGTAATCTAATTAAATTTCAACTCAAAATATATAAATCTCCTCAACTTTAAAATTATAAAGCTCAACCATAGGATAGATTGAAATGCTCATGACGCTTCTTAGTATCATGAGAATTTCCTACTTATTTCATTTGGATTCCTAAAATAAGTCTTCTCCTTAAACTTTCCCAATTGATTTTCCAAATATAACCAATCTTTTGATAGTCCAACCTTGAAATCTTTGGAGATGATAATTGTCTACTTTAATTGAGAGTATTCTTAGGAAATTTCATTTCCTAAGATGTAATTCACTATAAAGGCTTGCCTCCATAAGGAACTTAAAAACATGGTTTAATATAAACCTTGCTTTATTCATCCATGTAAAGTAGGGGAGAAATCTTTGGTACATTTGAAGACCCATCATGCCTAAAGAGTCTTTATTACGTGATTAGGTCCTTTGTAGGGTGATGTATCTATCTTTTGAGATAGTACATCATACCTCAATGTCGTACCAAATCACCTCAAAAAGTATCCCCCTTACAATCTGCTTGGTGTCCCCCCCTACATCCAAAAATAAACACCACAAGGCCATCTCGCCTTGTTCATTGGATTTTCTCAACATCATCCTTTCTTTTTGGATTTTGGAGATGTCGATCCCCACGTAGGCAAGGGTTCTTAGACTCATAATGTTGACTAATACACCTGGGTCAACCAGAACTCTGGATAGCCTATATCTACCAACATCCACTATAATGTAAAGTGATATTTATGCTCGGTCATCCCTAAGAGTAAGTCTTCATCGCTGAATGTAACTCCTAAGATGTCCTTCAAGTGGCATGCCACAACTTTAATAACGGTCAGCTGAGCTAAGCATATCTCTAGATCAAGTAAGGCCTTGATTAGAGATTCCCTCATCTTTTTGGATAAGACAAGGGTGTCGCATATGCTTAACTTAGCTGGAAAATTTTTTATGTGAGCTAGGACATTGTAATCAACTCTAGCTTGGTTCTCCATAAGCATATCTATGAGTGGAGCATCCTATGGAGGGGCTATCTGCACATTCAAACCAATGACTTACTTACCATTATCCTAAGGTGCAATCCATTGAGGTAGAACTATGTCACTGTGTAAGTTGACTATAGTGACTTATTGGAATGATGAGCTTGTGGAAAATTCTACCTTATCATCGGGCATACCTACAGCTTCTCCTATGGGATCTTTAAAGTCAGTTAACTCCAAGTCAATCTCAAGAGGTAAACATGATTGATTCATAGAAGGATAATCCGACTCTAAATCAAAAATGAAAGGATCATAACTACTAGAGTTATTATTTTTATTTAGACTCGGAGAGCGTTCAATAGGAATAAAATCAAGAGCATCAAAAGTAGATAATATATAAGTAGAAATAGCTTTCTTCATTAATTTCTATTTGGGTGGAGGTACATGATAGAAATAAAGTAAGCGGAGTAAGGGATTTAGTGCCCTTATCTTCAGATACAATGCTCCTGCTGGTAGAAGAGGAGCTAGTAGAAGAGGTGGTAGCTGCAACGGTAGAGGGAGTACTGGACTTGGATGGTGGCTATGCTACTGGACTATCCCGGGCTAGTATGGTGAGCTGTCACGGCTGTCACCTCGAGTTTTCCTTTATAACTAGCAAAAATTCCTTGGTGTTGGAGGTTTGAGCTACTTCAGGCACCTGCAAGAAAAGCTTCTTGATCTTAGAAAGGGAGATATCCTAACCTTCTCTGGTCTTAAGAGGATCGCAAGTATCCCCAAGGATTACTCTAACAGAACTGGATGGTTATTCTAATAAGTATTCCTTAGGGATAACTATGGCTCTCAACTTGTAGCTGTGCTCAAGCTAGTCCTTAAAAGTGATACAATCCTCATGGCCTAACATATTGGGGCAATAGCTAGGATCATCGCTCTTGCCCACTCCCGCCTCTTAGGCTCTTGAATCAGTTTCTTTAAGAGATTCTTAAAGAATTTCCTAACTACCTCCGCTTTGAATGAATATGGCTTATTCAATCTATCAAGAGTAGGTGGAAAGTACCCGGCGATGGATATGAATACCGCTGTAGGCTACCGAGGTGGTGGAAATGGTCAGGATCAGCCGGTGGTGGTATGATGGTCAAGGTGGTGGAAGAGGAGATGGCAAAAGAGGCTGTTGAGCTCGTAGTCTCTCATACTAAACTCTGAATGGCTGCTTTTCTCTATCCATTAACACAACTGTCCCTAGCTTCTTCTCAAACCCCTTCTACGGCTTGGGCCTATATGATTGGTCGGGAAAGGGCAACTATTTGGCTTCCTCTTGTAACCTTGATGATTAATTTCTTGAATGTTTTGATGGTAAAGCCCTTAAGCATGAAGGTGACCAGGTTCTAGATATTCTTGAGAAGATTCTCAATGTCATGCTGTTCGGACAGGTGTGGTTAGCATTTCATGCACAGGTTGTGCCACTTGAGAATGTAATCAACAAGTGACTCGTTGAGTTTCTATTTCTCTATAATGAGGTCACCTACAATCACCCTCTATTGAGCTCCAGCAAAGCACTTGATGAAGGGGTGCTCCAACTCAGTAAAAGTGTTCATTGAATCGTTGGGCAGTTCAACGTACCAATCAAATGCAACAACTGAAAGACAACTAATAAAAGCAAAGATGACCGCTGCTTGTTGCAACCCTAAAGTCTGGTTTACCGTGGTTCCCACTACCATCAAAGAACTTGAAGGATGGTGGCACAATACCCTAAATAAAATAAAAGCTAAATAAAAACCTAAACCTAAAAAATAAACCTAAAAAAAACTTAAAAATAAATAAAAAATAAAACCTAAACCCTAAACTAAAAAAAACATAAACCTAAAATAAACAAAATAAAATAAACATAAACCTAAAATAAAATAAATTAAACTAAAATAAATAAAACCTAAACCTCAACCCTAAATTAAATAAAATAAAATAAACTAAAAATAAACCTAAACCTGAACTAAAAAAAACCTAAAAATAAACCTAAAATAAAAACCCAAAATCTAAACCTAAAGAAATAAAATAAAAACCTAAACCTAAACCTAAAAACATAAAAATAAAACGTGAACCTTAAAAACAAAATAAAAATAAAACTAAACTAAAAATAAACATAAATTTAAGCCTAAACCTAAAAAATAAACTATAAAAAAAAAACCTAAACTAAAATAAAAAATACTAAAACAAAACCTAAACTAAAATAAATAAAACTAAACTAAATAAACTAAACTAAATAAAAATAAAAAATTAAAAAAATTAAATAAACTAAAATAAAAAAATAAACTAAATAAATTAAATAAACCTAAATAAAAATATAAATTAAAATAAACAAACTTATATACAAAAATAAACTAAATAAACCTAAACCTATTTTTTAACTTAATTTTAAAAACAAAAAAACCACATATCCTAAACCCTAAATCCTAAAACCTAACTATAAAACTAACCCTAAACTCGAAACTCTAAACCTTCAACCCTAAACCCTAAACCCTAAAAAGCCCTAAACCCTAAATAGTAAACTAACCTTAAAACCTAAACCCAAAACCCTAAACCCCAAACCCTAACCCTAACCCTAACCATAAATGCTAAACCTTAAGCCCTAAACCCTAAAACCCTAAACCCTAAACCCTAGACTAACCCTAAAACCTAAACCCTAAACCCTAAACTAACCCTAAACCCTAAATCATAAACCCTAAAAACCTTAAACCCAAAAGCTTATACACTAAACCATAAACCCTAAAACGTGAACCCTAACCCTAAACTTTAAACCCTAAAACCATAAACCCTAAAACCCTAAACCCTAAACCCTAAACCTTAAACCCTAAACCCTAAACCCTAAACCCTAAAAACCTAAAAACCTAAACCCAACTAAAAGAAAACCAAAAAATAAAATAAATAAAAAACCTAATCCTAAATAAAATAATGTAATAAAATAAAATTTAAACATAAACTAAAACCTAAACCTAAACATAAAAATAAAATAAAATAAAATAAATATAAATAAACTAAAATAAAATTAATAAAAACTTGATGAAATAAAAAAAATATAAATCTAAGAATAAAAAACCTAAATAAAATGAAAAATAAAAATAAAATAAACATAAAATAAAATAAAATAAAAACTAAATAAAAACCTAAAACTAAAAAATAAACTTAAAAATAAAACATAAAAATAAATAAAAAATAAAACCCATACCCTAAACTAAAAATAAAAACTAAACCTGAAGTAAAAATAAAATGAACAAAATTAAATAAACCTAGACCTAAACTAAAATAAACTAAACTAAAATAAATAAAACCTAAACCTAAACCTAAAATAAACTAAACTTGAACCCTAAACTAAATAAAAAAATAAACTAAAAATAAACCTAAACCTAAACTAAACAATATAACCTAAAAATAAACCTAAAATAAAAACCTAAAACCTAAACCTAAAAAAACTAAAATAAAAAACTAAACCTAAATAAAATTGAAACCTAAAAAATAAAATTAAAATAAATCTAAACAAAAAAATAAATTTAACCCTAAACCTAAACAAAAAAAATAAACTAAAATAAAATACCTAAAATAAATAAACTAAACTAAATAAAAATAAAATAAACCTAAATCAAAATAAAAAATAAAATGAACTAAAATAAAAAAATAAATTAAATAAACCTAAACCTACTAGTTTACTTAATTTAAAAATAAATAAAAAAACCTAACCCTAAAACTAACCCTAAACCCTAAACCTACAACCTAAAACCCAAAACCCTAAACCTTAAACCCTAAAAAACTCTAAACCCTAAACCCTAAGCTAACCCTAAACCCCAAACCCTAAAGCCTAAACACGAGAACCTAAACCTTAAACACTAAACCCTAACCCTAAACCCTAAACCCTAGAACCTAAAACCCTAAATCCTAAAACCCTAAACCCTAAACCTTAAACCCTAAAAACCTAGAAACCTAAACCTAAACTAAATAAAAGCTAAAATAAAATAAATAAAAAACCTAAACCTAAATAAATTATAAAAATATATAATATAAAAACCTAAGCTAAAACCTAAACCTGAACCTAAAAATAAAATAAAATAAACTAAAAGAAAATAAAATAAAATAAATAACAACCTAAACTAAACTAAAAAAGAAGATAAGCTTAATAATAAAAAACTTAAATAAAATAAAAACTGAACCAAAAATAAAATTAAAATAAACCTAAAATAAAAAAATAAAAACTAAAAAAAACCTAAACTTAAAAAATGAACCTAAAAATATAACCTAAAAATAAATAAAAAATAAAACTTAAACCATAAATTAAAAAAAAACCTAAACCTAAACCAACACCAAAACCTAAACTAAAAAATATAAAATAAACTAAAAATAAACCCAAACATAAACAGAAAAATAAAACCTAAAAATAAACCTAAATTAAAAACCTAAAACCTAAACCTAAGAAAATAAAATAAAAACCTAAACCAAAACTTAAAAATAAAAAGTTAAACCTAAACCTAAAAATAAAATAAAAAGAAAACTTAACTAAAAAATAAAGCTAAAGCTAAACCTAAACCTAAAAAAATAAACTAAAATAAATAAATCTATAATAAATAAACTAAAGTAAATAAAATAAACTAAATAAACTAAATAAACTTAAACTATCGATTTACCTTATTTTCCTTTTTTTTAAAAAAACCTAAACCCTAAGCTATCGCTAAACCCTAAATCGTAAAAATAAACTTAAAAAAATATAAACCTACCAGTTTACTTAATTTGAAAATAAGCCTAAACTAAAACCTCAACCTTAAATCTAAAACCTAAAACCTAAACCCTAAACCCTAAAATTAAAAAAATAAAAAAAATTAAAAATGCACTATGTTTAAACCTTAAAACCTAAAACTAAGCCTAAACTCTAAACCCTAAACCCAAAACGTACAACCTTAAACCCTAAACCATAAACCCTAAAACCCTAAGCAGCAAACCTAAAACCCAAAATCCAAAACCCTTAACCCTAAACCATACACCATAAACCTTAAACCCTAAATGCTAAAAACCCTAAAACTTAAAGCCTAAACACTAAATCCTAAACCCAAAACTCTAAACCCTAACTCTAAACCCTAAAACCTAAAACCTAAAACCCTAAACCCTAAACCCTAAACCTTAAACCTTAAACCGTAAACACTAAAAACCTAAAAACCTAAACCTAAAAGATAAAATAAAATAAAACTCAACTAAAAAATAAACTTAAACCTAAAAATAAAAAATAAACTAAAATAAAAAACCTAAACTAAAATAAAGAAACCAAAAATATATAAAGTAAACCAAATAAAAATAATAAATAAACCTAAATAAAAATAAAAAATAAAATAAACTAAGTAACTAAATAAACCTAAACCTACCAGTATATTTATTTTACAAAAAAACCTTTAAACCCTAAATTATAAACCTTAATCCTTAAACCCTAAACCCTAAACCCTAAACCTTAAAAAAAATCCTAAACCCTAAACCTAAACCCTTAAAAGCCCTAAACCCTAAACCCTAAACTAAAACTTGAACCCTAAACTTAAGACCTAAACCCTAAACCCTAACCCCTAAACCCTAAGCCCTAAACCCTAACCCTAAACCCTAAACCCTCAACCTACAACCTACAACCCTAAACCCTAAACCCTAAAACCCTAAACCCCGAACCTAAAATCATAAACCCGAAACCCTAAATCATAAACCATAAACCCAAAACCCTAAAACCCTAAAACTAAAAAAAAACCTAAACCTAAAAAATAAACCTAAACATAAATAAAAAATAAAACCTAAACCCTAAACTCAAAAAAAAACCTAAACTTAAAATAAATAAAATAAAATAAACGTGAACCTAAACATAAATAAACTAAACTAAAATAAATCAAACCTAAACCTAAATTGAACTCCTAAACCCTAAATTAAATAAAATAGAATAAACTAAAAATAAACCTAAACCTAAATTAAAAAACCAAAAAATAAACCTAAAATCTAAACCCAAAATAATAAAATAAAAATTTAAAGCTTAACCTAAAAATAAACAATAAAACCTAAACCAAAATAATTAAATAAAAATAAAACTAAACTAAAAAAAAAACATAAACCTAAACCTAAACTTAAAAATAAACTAAAATAAAAGAAACTAAACTAAAATTAAAAAAACTAAAATAAAAAAATTAAACTAAAATAAATAAACTAAACTAAATAAAAATAAAAAATAAACCTAAAGAAAAATAAAAAATAGAATAAACTAAAATAAATAAAAAATAAATTAAATTAACCTAAATAAAAATATAAATTAAAATAAACTAAAATAAAAAATAATCTAAATAAACCTAAACATGTTGGTTTACTTAATCCCTAAACAATAAATCCTAAACCCTAAACCCTAAATAATAAACCAAAAAACTAACCCTAAACCTTAAACCCTAAACCTTCAACCTTAAACCTGCAACCCTAAATCCTAAAAAGCCCTAAACCATAAAAAGCTCTAAACCCTACACCCTAAACCCTAAACTCTAAACCCTAACCCTAACCCTAAATTCTAAAGCCTAACCCTAACCCTAAACCTTAAACCCTAAACCCTAAAACCCTAAACCCTATACCCTAAACTAACCTTAAACCCTAAAAACCCTAAACCCTAATGCCTAAACCTTAAAACTTAAAGCCTAAACCCTAAAACCTAAAGCTTAAACCCTAAACCCTAAAATAACCCAAAACCCTAAGCTAACCCTAAACTCAAAACCCTAAAAATGCTAAACCCTAAAGCCTAAACACTAAACCCTAAACCCTAAACCCTAATCCTTAAAATCCTAAATCCTAAAATTATAAACTATAAACTCTAAACCCTAAACCTTAAACCCCAGAATCCTAAAAACTTAAACCTGAATTAAATAAAACCTAAAAATAAAATTAAAAAAACTAAACCTAAATAAAATAATGTAATAAAATAAAAGAAATACCTAAACTTAAACCTAAAAATAAAATAAACATAAAAATAAAAATAAACTAAAATGAAATAAAGAAATTCCTAAACTAAACGAAAAAATAAAATAAACCTAAGAATAAAAGCTTATATAAAATTAAAATATACGTAAAATAAAAATAAAATCAACTTAAAACAAAATAAAGTAATAAACTAAATAAAAACCTAAACCTAAAAATTAAACCTAAAAGTAAATAAAAAATAAAACCTAAACCCTAATCTAAAAGAAAAACAAAACTTAAAATAAAAATAAAATAAACCTAAACCTAAACTAAAATAAACTAAACTAAAATAAATAAAACCTAAACATAAACCCTAAACTAAAGCTAAACCTAAACCTAAACTACATAAAATAAAATAAACAAAAAATAAATCTAAACATAAACTAAAAAATAAAACCTAAAAATAAACCTAAAATAAAAACCAAAAACCTAAACTTGAAAAAAAAAATGTAAACCTCGACATAAAAATAAAAAATAAACCCTAAACCTAAAAAATAAAATAAAAATAAAACTCAACCCAAAAATAAATCTAAACTTTAACATAAACCAAAAAAATAAACTAAAAGAAAAAACCTAAACTAAAATAAATAAACCAAAAATAAATAAACTAAACTAAATAGAAATAAAAAATAAAAATAAAAAATTAAATAAACTGAAATAAATAAACTAAATGAACTAAATAAACCTAAACCTATCAGTTTACTAAATTAAAAAAGAACACTGAACCTAAAATCGTAAACCCTAAAACTCACCCTAAACCCTAAACCCTAAAACTCACCCTAAACCCTAAACCCTAAACATATAACCCTAAACCTATAATCCTAAACCCTAAACTAAACCCTAAAAAACCCTAAACTTTTAACCCAAAACCCAAAACCCAAAACCCTAATCCTAAACCCTAAACCTTAAAACATAAATCCTAAAACCTTAAACCCTAAACCATAAACACTACACCCTAAACCCTAAACCCTAAACCCAAAATGCTAACCCTAAACCCTAAACCATAAACACTACACCCTAAACCCTAAACCGTAAACCCTAATGCTAACCCTAAACCTTAAACCTGAACCCCAAACCCTAAAGCTAAACCTAAAGTAACTAAACAAATTTAAAAATAAACCAAAACCCTAAAACCTAATAAACCTAAACCTTAAGAATGGGCAAAACCTTGATGGCAGGAACATCACTATCAAATAGGCTCAATCTAGATCTAGCGAAGGAGGAGAAGGTGGAGGCAGTGGTTGTCACATTGGTGGTGGGGGAACTAGAGTTGTTGGTGGATATGGAGGTGGTGAAGTAGTGGTGGTTATGGAGGCAGGAGTGATGGAGGTTATAGCCATAGTGATGGATCCTGTTACTCGAGAGGTCAACATGGTTATGATGGGAACTAGATAAACTGAAGAACGACCGATCCAATATGCTGCTTATGGAACTATGTCTTTACAGTAAAGATGTTTTAGTTATCTAGGGTCTTTGATTTGCTCTATGTGTGCTCATTTTTTATCTATGTCATCGCCTGTATCTTAGAAAACTTGGTATGTTACTTTGTTGATGAAATAAAAAAAAGAAATGTTGAATCTAAATTTGTCCTCTATAAAAAAAAGGCTAAAACCCTAAATCCTAGACTAAAACCTGAACCCTAGACCTGAAACCTAAACCCTAAATCGTAAATCCTAAACCCTAAAAACCCCAAACCATAAACCTTAAATTGTAAAATCGTAAACCTAAAAACTAAACTAAACCCAAAACTCTAAGCCCTGCACCCCAAATCTTAAATCCTAAACTCTAAACCCTCAATTAACCTTAAACCCGAATAAATTAAAAAGTTAAGCCTAAACTAAATAAAACCTAAAAAATATAATAAATAAAAGAACATAAACCAAAATAAAATAAAATAATGAAATGATATAAAAACCTAAACTAAAACATAAACCTAAAAAGAAACTAAATAAAAAATAAAACTAAACTAAAATAAAATAATTAAAAACCTAAACTAAACTAAAAAAATAAAAAAACTAAATAAAATAAAAACTAAACCTAATATAAAAATAAAATAAAATAAAAACTAAATAAAAACTTAAACCTAAAAAATAAACCTAAAAATAAAACCAAAAAATAAATAAAAAATAAAACCTAAACCCTAAACCTAAAATATTTTAAACCTAAACCTAAACTTTAACCCTAAATAAAATAAAATAAACTAAAAATAAACCTAAACCTAAACTAGAAAATAAAACATAAAATTAAACATAAATTGAAAACATAAAACCTAAACCTAAACCTAAAAGAATAAAGTAAAAACATAAACCTAGAGCTAAAAATAAAAAATAAAACCTAAACTTAAAAATAAAAAATAAAACCTAAATCTAAAAAATAAAATAAAAATAAAACTCAACTAAAAAAAATAAACTTAAACCTAAACCTAAACCTAAATAATAAACTAAAATAAAAAACCTAAGCTAAAATAAATGAACCTAAAATAAATAAACTAAACTAAATAAAAAGAAAAAATAAAGATAAATAAAAATAGAAAATAAAATATACTAAAATAAATAATAAATAAATAAAATAAACCTTAACCTATCGGTTTACTTAATTTAAATAAAAAAACCCTAAGCCTTAAATCCTAAACCTTAAACCCTAAACCCTAAACCCTAAAACTAACCCTAAACCTACAACCTTAAACCCTAAAAAACCTTAAACCCTAAAGCCTAAACCCTAATCCTAACCAATAACCTTAAAAGCATAATCCATAAAACCCTAAACCCTAAACCATAATCCCTACACCCTAAACATTAAACCCTAAACCCTAAGCTCTAACACTAAACCCTAAACCCTAAATTGCAAACCCTAAACCGCAACCTAACTTAACTAAATCAATTAAACAAACATAAACCCTAAAACCTAATAAACTTAAACCTAAACCAAAACCATAAGAATGGACAGAACCTTAACGGTTGGAACATCACCGTCAAGCAGCTCATTCTAAATCTGGCGATGGAGGCGAAGGTAGAGGCGGTGATTATCACAGTGGTGGTGGGGTAATTGGTGGTGCTAATGGTTATAAAGGTGGTGGTCCAAGTACTAGTGGTTATAAGGGCAGGAAGAGCAACAGAGGTTACAGCTGTGGTGGTGGTGGAGGGAGAGATCGGGGATATGATGGTGGGTCCCGCTAGTTGATAGGCCGGGGTGGTTCTAATGGGAACTAGAGAAACTGAAGAATGTCCAATCCAATTTGTTGCTTATGGAACTATGTCTTTATATTAAAGATGTTTCTTGTTATCTAGGGTCTTTGATTTGCACTATGCGTGCTCATTTTTTATCTATGTTCTTGATTGTCTCTTAGAAAACTTGGTGTGTTACTTGGTTAATGAAATCGAAAAAAAGAAATGTCGAATCTGAATTTGTTCTCTATTAAAAAAATCAAAAATCAAAAATCCTAAACTAAATCCTGAACCCTAGACCTAAAACCTAAACCCTAAACCTAAACCCTAAACCCTAAACCCTAAACCCCAAACCTTAAACCTTAAACCTTTAACCCTAAACCCTCAATAACCATAAACCCTATACCCTAAAAAGCTAAAAAGCTAAACCTAAACTAAATAAAACCTAAAGATAAAATAAATAAAAGAACCTAAACCAAAATAAAATCAAAAATAAAATAAAATAAAAACCTAAACTAAAACCTAAACCTAAACCTAATCCTAAACCTAAACCTAAGAAGTAACTAAAATTAAAAAAATTAAAACTAAATAGAAATAAAATAAGTAAAAACCTAAACTAAATTAAAAAAAATAAAAAACCTAAATGAAATAAAAACTAAACCTGAAATAAAAATAAAATAAATCGAAAATAAAATAAAATAAAAATCTAAACCTAAAAAATAAACCTAAAAATAAAACCTCAAAATAAATAAAAAAGCAAAACCAAACCCTAAACCTAAACCTAAACATAAACTGTAAATAAAATAAAATAAACTAAAAATATACCTAAACCTAAACTAAAAAATAAACCTAAAAATAAACATAAACCTAAAGAAATAAAATAAAAACCTAAACTTAAACATGAAAATAAAGAATAAAAACTAAAGTAAATTAAATAAAACTAAACCTACTAGCTTACTTAATTTTAAAAAATTAAAAATTAAAAAATTAAAAAAACAATTTAAAAAAAACCCTAAACATTAAACCTTAAACCCTAACCCTACAATCCTAAACCGCAAACCCTAAACCTTTAAAGCCTAAACCCTAAACCCTAAATCCTAAACTCTAAACACAAAAACCCTAAACCTTAAACCCTAAACCCTAAACCCTGAACCCTAAAACATACAACCCTAAACCTTAAACCCTAAACCTTAAACACCAAACCCTAAACCCTAAACCCTAAACTCCAAACCCTTAACCCTAAAAACCTAAAAACCTAAACCAAATCTAAATAAAACCTAGAAAATAAAAAAAAAATAAAACATAAACCTAAATAAAATAAAATAATAAAAACCTAAACTAAAACCTAAACCTAAACCAAAACATAAACCCAAACCTAAACATATAAAAAAATAATAATTTAAAAAAATTAAACAAAAATAAAATAAATAAAAACCTAAATTAAATTATAAAATGAAATAAACCTAAAAATAAAATACCTGAATAAAATATAAACTAAACAAAAAATCAAAACAAAATAAAATAAAAACTAAATTAAAACCTTAACCTAAAATAAAATTAACTAAACTAAAAAGAAAACTAAAATAAATAAAACAAACACAAACATAAACCTAAACTAAAATAAACTAAACTAAAATAAATTAAACCTAAACCTAAACTAAACTAAACATAAACTCTAAACTAAATAAAACAAAATAAACTAAAAAGAAACCTAAACATAAACTAAAAAAAATAAAACCTACAAATAAACCTAAAGCCTAAACCTAAAAAAATAAAATAAAAACTAAAGCCTAAACTGAAAAAATAAAAAATTAAATGTAAGCCAAAAAAATAAAATAAAAACAAAACTAAACTAAAAATAAACATAAACCTAAAAATTAAATTAAAATAAAAAAGCTAAACTAAAACAAATAATATAAACTAAATTAAAATAAAAAATAAACTTAAATAAAAATAAAAAATAAAATAAATTAAAATAACTAAAAAATAAACTAAATAAACCTAAATCTACCGCTTTCCTTAATTTTAAAAAAAACTCTAAACCCTAAACCCTAAACCCTAAACCCCAAACCCTAACCCTAACCCTAACCCTAAACCTAAACCCTAAACCATAAACCCTAAAACCCTAAACCCTAAACCATAAACTAACCCTAAACCCTAAAAACCCAAACCCTAAACCGTAAACCCTAAACCGTAAACCCTAAACCCTAAACCCTAAACCCTAGACCTTAAACTAACCCTAAACCCTAAGTTAATAATAAAAATTAAACCTTAAACCCTAATTCCTAATCCCTAAACTCTAAACCCTAAACCCTAAACACTAAAAACCAAAAAACCTAAATGTAAACCTAAAAATAAAAAAAAATAAATAAATAAACTAAAATTAAATAAAGAAAAAACATAAACTAAATTAAATAAAATAAAATAAACTTAAGACTAAAAAACTTAAATAAAAATAAACATAAAATAAAAATAAAATAAGCCAAAAATAAAATAAAATAAAAACTAAATAAAAACCTAAACCTAAAAAACCTTAAAATAAGTAAAAAATAAAACCTAAACTCTAAACTAAAAAAAAACCCTAAACCTAAAATAAAAATAAAATTAAAAAATAAACTAAAATAAATAAAACCTAAACCTAAAATAAAGTAAACTTAAGCATAAACCTAAACTAAATAAAGTAAAATAAACTAAAAATAAACCTGAACCTAAACTAAGAAATAAAACCTAAAAATAAACCTAAAACTTAAACCTAAAAAATAAAATAAAAATGTAAACCTAAATCTAAAAGTAAAAAATAAAACCTAAACATAAAATATAAAACAAAGACAAACTCAACTAAAAAATAAACATAAACCTAAACCTAAACTTAAGCGAAAAAAATTAACAAAAATAAAAAACATAAATTAAAATAAATAAACTAAACATAATAGAAATAAAAAATAAACATAAATGAAAATAAAAAATAAAAAAAACTAAATAAACCTAAACCCATCAGTTTACTTAACCCTATACCTTAAATCCTAAACCCTAAACCCTAAACCCTAAAACTAACCCAAAACCCTAAAACTATAACTCAAAATCCTAAACCCTAAACTCTAAACCCTAATCCTAAACCCTAAACCTTAAAAGCATAAACCCAAAAAACCTTTAACCTTAAACTGCTGCCCTAAACACTAAACCCTAAACCCCAACCTTAAACCTAAACCTAAAGTAACTAAATAAATTAAAAAATAAACCTAAACCTTAAAATATAATAAACCTAAACCAAACATAAACCCTAAGAATGGGCAGAACCTTGACGACAAGGACATCACCGTCAAACAGGCACAGTCTAGATCTGGCGATGCAGGCGAAGGTAGAGATGGTGGCTAAAGAAGTGGTGGTGGGGGAATTGGAGGTGCTGGTGGATATGGAGGTGGTGGTAAGAGCAATGGTGGTTATAGAGGTGAGAGGAGTGATGGAGGTTACAGTCGTGGTGGTGGCGAAGGGAGGGATTGGGGATATGATGGTGGATCTTGCTACTCGAGAGGCCGGGTTCTGATGGAACTAAAGAAACTAAGGAATGACCGATCTGATCTGCTACATATGGAATTGTGTCTAAACAGTAAAGATGGTTCTAGTTATCTGGTTCTTTGATTTGCTCTAAGTCTGCTCATTTTAAAATAATGTCATCACTTTTGTCTTAGAAAACTTGGTGTGTTACTTGGTTGATGAATTTGAAAAAAAAATGTTGAATCTGAATTTGTTCTCTGCAAAAAAAAAATACTAACCTTAAACCCTAAACAAAAACTTGAACCCTAGACCTAAAACCTAAATCCTAAACCATAAACACTAAACCCTAAAAACCTCAAACCTTAAACCCTAAAACTCTAAACGCTAAACCTAAAAACCTAAATCCTAAACACTAAACTAAACCCTACACCCCAAACCTTAAACCCTAAACTCTAAACCCTCAACTAACCCTAAACCCTAAACCCTAAAAAGCTAAAAAGCTAAACCTAAACTAAATAAAACCTAAAAATAAAATAAATAAGAGAACCTAAACCAAAATAAAATAAAATAAATACTTAAACTAAAACCTAAACCTAAACCTAAAAAAGAAACTAAAATAAAAAATAAAAACTAAACTGAAATAAAATAAATAAAAACTTAAACTAAGTTGAAAAATAAAAAACTTAAATAAAATAAAAACAAAACCTAAAATAAAAATAAAATAAATCAAAAATAAAATAAAATAAAAAACTAAATAAAAACCTAAACCTAAAAATAAAACCTAAAATTAAATAAAAAAGAGAACCAAATCCTAAACCAAAAATATACTAAACATAAACCTAAACCTAAACCATAAATAAAATAAAATAAACTAAAAATAAACTTAGACCTAAACTAAAAAATGAAACCAAAAATAAACCTGAACCTAAAAAATAAAATAAAAACCTACGCCTAAATGAAAAAAATAAAGAATAATAACTAAACCTAAAAAAAACTAAACTAAATAATAAACCTAAACCTAAACTAAAATAAATAAACCTAAAATAAAACTTAAAAGAAAAACCTAAAATCAAAACCTAAAAAAATAAAATAAAACCTAAACCTAAACCTAAAAATAAAAAGTAAAACCTAAACATAAAAAATAAAATTAAAATAAAATGAAACAAAAATAAACATAAACCTAAACCTAAACCCAAAAAATAAATAAAATTAAAAAACTAAACTAAAATAAATAACCTAAAATAAATAAACTAAACTAAATAAAATCCTAAACCTTAAACCCTAAACCCTAAATCATAAACCCTATACCCTAAACCCTAAAAACCCTAAACCTAACCCTAAACCTACAACCCTGCATTAACACTAAACCCTAAACCCTAAACTAACCTTAAACCGTCAACCCTAAACTATAAACCTTAACCTAACCCTAAACCCTACACCGTAAAACCCAAAACCCAAAACTCTAAACTAACCCTAAACACTAAACCCTAAACCCTAAACACCCTAAACCATAAACCCTAAAACCTAAACATACCCTAAACCCTAAGCTAACCCTAAACCCTAAACCTAAACCCTAAAAACTCTAAATTCTAAGGCCTAAACACTAAACCCTAAATGTTAAACCCTAAACCCTAACCCTAAACCCTAAACCCTAAACCCTAAAACCTTGAACCCTAAACCCTAAAGCCTAAACCCTAAAAATTAAAAAACCTAAACCTAAACTAAATAAAACCTAGAAATAAAATAATTAAAGAAATTGAAACCTAAATAAAATAATAAAATAAAATAAAATAAAAACCTAAACTATAACCTAAACCAAGACCTAAAAAATAATAAAAAGTAAAAATAAAATAAAATAAATAAAAACCTAAACTAAACTAAAAATTAAAATAAACCTAAGAATAAAAAACCTAAACTAAAATAAATTAACCTAAAATAAAAAAACTAAACTAAATAAAAATAAAAAATAAACTAAAATAGAAATAAAAAATAAAGTAAACTAACATAAAAAAAGAAACTTAATATACTAAATAAACCTAAGCCTACCGGTTTACTTAATTTTAAAAAAAAACCTTAAATCCTAAATCCTAAACACTAAACCCTAAACCTTAAATCTAAAACCCTAAACCCTAAACCCTAAACCCTAACCTAAACCTTAAACCCTAAACCCCAAACCCTACACCCAAACCTAAAGTAACTAAATAAATTTAAAAATAAACCTAAACCCTAAAACCTAATAAACTAAAACCTAAACCTAAACCCTAAGAGTGGGTAAAACCTTGACGATGAGAACATCACCATCAAGCAGGCTCAGTCTAGATTTGGTGGCGGAGGCGAAGGCGAAAGTGATGATTATCGCAAAGGGTGGTGGGGATCTGAGGTGTCAAGATATGGAGGTGGTCAAAAGTGGTTATTGAGGCAGGAAGAGTGATAGACGTTACAACCGTGGTTATTATGAAGGGAGAGATCAGAGATATGATGGTGGATCCAACTACTCGAGAGGCCAGGGTGGTTCTGATGGGAACTAGAGAAACTGACAAATGGCCGGTACGATCTACTTCTTATGGAACTGTGCGTTTATAGTAAAGACGGTTCTAGTTATTTAGGGTTTTTAATTTGCTCTATGTATGCTCATTTTTTATCCATGTCGTCACTTGTGTCTTAGAAAACTTGGTGTGTTACTTGGCTGATAAAATTGACAACAAGAAATGCTGAATCTGAAATTATTCTCTATTAAAAAAAAGAAAAAATCCTAACTCCTAAAAACCCTAAACCTTAATCCCTAAACCTAAAACCTAAACCTAAACTCTAAACCCTAAACCCTAAACCCTAAACCCTAAACCCCAAACCCTAAACCTAAACTCTAAACCCTAAACCCTAAACCCAAAACCTTAACCCTAACCCTAAACCCTAAACCCTAAAAACATAAACCCTAAAACTCTAAACCCTAAAATCATAAACCCTAAAATCATAAACCATAAATTATAAACCCTAACCCTAAACCTACCATTTTACTTAATTATAAAAAAATAAAAATATAAAAATATAAAAAACATAAAGAAAAAACTTAACCCTAAATCCTAAACCCTAAACCCTCAGCCCTAAACCCTAAACCCAAAACCCAAAACCCTCAGCCCTAAACCATAAACCATATATCCTAAACCCTAAAATCCTAAAACCCTAAACCTAAAATAGATAAAAATTAAAAATAAAATAAATAAAAAAGCCTAAATCTAAATAAATAAATAAATACAAATGTAAACTAAAACCTAAACCTAAACCTAAAAATAAAAAAATAAAAACTAGAAATAAAATAAATAAAAACCTAAACTAAACTAAAAAATAAAATAAACCTAATGATAAAAAACCTAAATAAAAAACTAAATGTAAAATAAAAATAAAATAAACCTAAAATAAAATAAAACAAAACTAAAAAAAACTTAAACCTAAAAAGATAAACCTAAATATAATAAAAACTAAAATAAAAACCTAAACTAAACTAAAAAATAAAAAACTCAAATAAAATAAAAATTAAACGTTAAATAAAAATAAAATAAACCTAAATTAAAATGAAATAAAAACTAAATAAAAACTTAAATCTAAAAGATAAACCTAAATATAAAACCAAAAAAAAAACCTAAACCCTAAACTAAAAAAACCTAAACCTAAAATAAAAATAAAATAAATAAACAAAAATAAACCTAAACTTAAACTAAAATAAACTAATCTTAAACCTAACCTAAAATAAACTAAACCTAAACCCAAACCTAAACTAAATAAAATAAAATAAACTTAAAATAAACCTAAACCTAAACTAAAAAATAAAACCTAAAATGAACCTAAAACAAAAACCTAAAACCTTAACCTTAAAAAAATAAAATAAAACCTAAACCTAAATCTAAATATAAAAAATAAAACCTAAACTTAAAATAAAAAAATAAAATAAAACTTAACTCAAAACTAAACCTAAACCTAAAAAATAAACTAAAATAAAAAACCTAAACTAAAATAAATAAACCAAAAATAAATAAACTAAACTAAATAAAAATAAAAAATAAAATAAACTTAAATAAATAAAAAAACTAAATAAACTAAATAAACCTAAACCTACCGGTTTACTTAATTTAAAAATAACTCTAAACCCTAAATCCTAAGCCTTAAACCCTAAAACTAACCCTAAACCCTAAAACCTAAAGCAACAACCCTAAACCTACAACCCTAAACCTATAACCCTAAACCCTAAAACTCTAAACCCTAAACCCTATGCCCTAAACCTTAAAACCCTAAACCCTAAACCTTAAACTAAAAAACCCTAAACCCTATTCCCTAAACCCTAAACCCTAAACTCTAAACCCTAAAACTTACAACCCTAAACCCTATGAATGCGTAGAACCTTGATGTCAGGAACATCACCATCAACTAGCTCAGTTTAGATCTAGTAGGGGAAGTGAAGGCATAGGTGGCAGTTATCACGGTGGTGGTGGGGGATCTGGAGGTGCTGGTGGTTATGGAGGTGGTGGTCGGAGCACTAGTGGTTATGGAGGCAAGAGGAGAGATGGAGGTTACAGCTGTGGTGGTGGCGGAGGGAGAAATCGGTGATATGATGGTAGGTCCTGCTACTCGAGAGGTAAGGTTATTTTGATGGGAACTAGAGAAATTGAAGAACGGCCTATCCAATCTACTACTTGTCAAACAGTGTCTTTATAGTAAAGACAGTTCTACTTATCTAGGATTTTTGATTTGCTCTATGGGTGCTCATTTATATCTATGTCATCGCTTGTGTGTTGAATACTTATGGTGCTACTTGGTTCATGAAATCAATAAGAAGAAATGTTGAATATGAATTTATTCTCTATTAAAAAAATAAAACCTTAAACCCTAAACCTAAAACTTAAACCTTAAACCCTAAACCTTAAACCTTAAACTCCAAACCCTAAACCCTAAACCCTAAATCCTAAAAAACATAAAACATAAACCTAAACTAAATAAAACCTAAAAATAAAAATATAAAAAAAATATAAACCAAAGTAAAATAAAAATAAAATAAAATAAAGTAAAAACATAAACTAAAACTTAAACCTAGACCTAAACCAAAAATAAAATAAAATAAAAAATAAAAACTAAACTAAAATAAAATAAATAAAAACCTAAACTAAACTAAATAATAAAAACTTAAATAAAATAAAACTAAACCTAAAATAAAAATCAAATAAACCTAAAATAAAAATAAAATAAAAACCAAATAAAAACTAAATAAAAATCTAAACCTTAAAAATAAACCTAAAAATAAAACTAAAAATAAATAAAAAATAAAACCAAAACCCTAAAATAAAAAAAATCTAAAACTAAAATAAAAAAAAAAATAAACAAACTAAAATAAACCTAAACCTAAAAAAAAAAAATCCTAAACTTAAACTTAAAATAAGCTAAACTAAATAAAATAAAATAAAATAAACTAAAAATAAGCCTAAACCTAAACTAAAAATAAAACTTAGAAATAAACCTAAAAAAATAAAATAAAAACCTAAGCCTAAACCAAAAAATAAAGAATAAAACCTAAACCTAAAAAATAAAAAAAATAAAACTGAACTAAAAAATAAACCTAAACCTAAAAAATAAACTAAAATAAACAAACCTAAAATAAAAAAAGCAAAAAAATTTAAAAATAAACCTAAATAAAAATATAAAATAAAATAAACTCAAATAAATAAAAAATAAATGAAATAAACCTAAACCTACTAGTTTACTTAATTTAAGAAAAATTATAAAACTAAATCCTAAATCCTAAACCCTAAAACTAACCCTAAACCCTAAACATGCAACCCTAAAGATTAAACCATAAACCCTAAACCCTAAACCCTAAACCCTAAACCCTAAACTCTAAACCCTAAACCCTAAAACCCTAAACCCTAAACCATAAAATCATAAACCCTAAAAGCTAAACCCTAAACCCTAAATCCTAAATCCTAAAATCTATAACCCTAAACTCTAAACCCCAAACCCTAAACCTTGAACTAACCCTAAACCCTAAGAATGGGTAGAACCTTAACGGCATGAA
Organism: Cymbidium sinense; assembly: GCA_021442155.1. Classification (NCBI taxonomy): domain Eukaryota; kingdom Viridiplantae; phylum Streptophyta; class Magnoliopsida; order Asparagales; family Orchidaceae; genus Cymbidium; species Cymbidium sinense. Next base: position 7,129,744 of record CM038214.1, on the reverse strand, counting down.
CGTCACCATGAATTAGGCTCAGTCTAGATCTAGCGAAGGAGGCGAAGGCAGAGGCGATGATTATCACAGTTGTGGTGGGGGATCTTGTGGTGCTGGTGGATATGGAGGTGGTGGTCAGAGCAGTGGTGGTTAAGGAGGTGAGGAGCGATGGAGGTTACAGTCGTGGCGGTGGAAAAGGGAGAGATCAAGGATATGATGGCAGATCCCGCTACTCGAGAGGCAGGGGTGGTTCTAATGGGAACTGGAGAGACTGAAGAATGTCGATGATCTACTGCTTATGGAACTATGTCTTTACAGTAAAGATGGTTCTATTTATCTAGGGTTTTTTATTTGCCCTATGGATGCTCATTTCTAATCTATGTCATTGTTTGTGTCTGAGAAAACTTAGGGTACTACTTGGTTGATGAAATTAAAAAGAGAAATGTTGAATCTAAATTTGTCTTATATCAAAAATATACTTTAAAACTTAAACCCTAAACCTTAAACTAACCCTAAACCCTAAGAATGGGTAGAACCTTGAAGATAGGAACATCACTGTCAACTAGGCTCAGTCTAGATCTAGTGGTGGAGGTGAAGGCAGAGGCAGCAGTTATCGCAGTAGTGGTGGGGGATCTAGAGGTGCTGGTCAGAACAGTGGTGGTTATGGAGGAGGGAGGAGTGGGAGAGGTTACAATCGTGGTGGTGGCAGAAGGAGAGATCGGGGATATGATGGTGGATCTCGCTAGTTGAGAGGCGGGGCTGGTTCTGATGGTAGCTGGGAAAACTGAAGAATGATTGATTCGATCTATTGCTTATGGAACTATGTCTTTATAATTGAGATAATTTTACTTATCTAGGATTTTTGATTTGCTCTATGGGTGCTCATTTTTTATCAATGTCGTCACTTTTGTCCAAGAAAATTGGGGTGTTACTTGGTGAATGAAGTCAAATAGAAGAAATGTTGAATCTAAATTTGTCCACTATTAAAAAGAATCTTAAACCCTAAACTAACCTTAAACCTTAAGAATGGGCAGAGCCTTGATGGACAGAAACATCACCATCAACTAAGCTCAGTCTAAATATGGCGGTGGAGGTGAAGGTGGAGGCAACGATTATCATAATGGGGGTGGGGGATCTGAAGGTGCTGGTGGATAAGTAGGTGGTGATTAGAGCATTGGTGGTTATGGAGGCTGGAGGAGTGATAGAGGTTACAACTATGGTGGTGGAGGAGAGAGGGATTGGGTATATGCTGGTAGATCCTGCTTCTCGAGAGGCGGGGGTAGTTCTGAAGGGAACTGGAGAAATTGAAGAATGGCCGATCTGATTTACTTCATATGGAACTGTGTATTTATAGTAGAGACGGTTCTACTTATCTAGGGTTTTTAATTTGCTCTATGGGTGCTCATTTTTTATCTATGTCATTGCTTGTGTATTACAATACTTGGGATGCTACTTGGTTCGTGAAATTAAAAAGAAGAAATGTTGAATCTAAATTTGTTCTCTGTTAAAAATAAAACCTGAACCCTAAACCCTAAACTAAAACTTAAACCCAAATCCTTGTACCCTAAACCCTAAACCAAAACCATAAACCCTAAACCCTAAACCTTAAACCCTAAACCCTAAAACCTAAAACCTAAACCTAAACTAAATAAAACCTAAAAATAAAATAATTAAAAAACCTAAAATAAAATAAAATAATCAAATATAATAAAATAAACATAAACTAAAACCTAAACCTAAACCTAAACCTAAACCTAAAAAGAAAATAAAATAAAAAATAAAAACTCAACTAAAATAAAATAAATAAAAATGTAAACTAAAATAAAAAATAAAAAACCTAAATAAAATAAAAATTAAACCTAAAATAAAAATAAAATAAAATATAAACTAAATAAAAACTTAAACTTAAAAAACAAAAATAAAAATAAAACCAAAAAACTAATAAACCCTAAACTAAAAAAAACCAAAATCTAAAATAAAAATAAAATAAACCTAAACTACAACTCTTTCAATTTAGCAAATATGTCAAGGAGCTAAATTTGTGCTTTAAAAATCTCTCATTAGTAGGATTTCAATGCTTTAAGGTAATGCTCGAGATCTTTGTGAATTAGGGAGACTTGATGCAAAGTATTATTGAATGAGATTTTTATAATAGTGATTGTATCTAAGAAATCTCTTGATAAGTAGTGTGTAATAGGAATAATCCAAACTCAATATCTTTGCACAGAGATTTCCAAAACTATAGCTCTCCTACTTCGAGACTCAACGTTGCAACATAATGTAACAAATAATTCACTTCAAGATTTGATGAGAATTCCGACATGGAGTGGGAGATCCACTATCATTATAACATGACATGGGATCTGTCGAGGGCATGGAAGAAGAAAATCTATTAGGGATAAGGTTTGAATTTGATTTGATTATATGATTTATGGAAAGAAGATCCACTGGGGATAAAAATCTATAATCCACCGGGGATTAAGATTAAATCAACTTAATTTATTTTTTTTAATTTATGTGGTGGCATATCTGATAGAGATTTGGGCTCGAGTCCATTGGGGATTAGGTATATGAACCTTCCACTAAAGTGTCTGCTATCACGGGATTGGATTTGAGTTTGATTTCATAGATTTAGGGATGTATCCATTGGGAATAAGAGTTTGGTTGGACTTCTTTAATTTAAACTCTATTGGGGAGTTGGTCTAATTTGGATCCACTAGAGATGTTGGTTCTGAATTTTATTTGCTTGCTTGACTTGTTTATATATGATTTGAGGCTCCACTGGGGAGAAGGGTGTGATTTAACTCCACTTGAAAAATTAGATTGAGTTTAATTTAATCTGAGTTAATGTATGGACCCTATTGGTGTGGGATGGACCAACTAAGATGGGGCTATATCGCTTGACCTACTTTACATTTACAAATCTAAAAGGATAGTCGACTATGTGGTAGCTACCAACCTAAGGGATTGCCTTTGTGCAACAACAAGAAAAGAAGACATAGATAATTACATCTCTTGAGAATAACCACTGACCTTAATAAATCAAACTTGACCTAGGATGACTAATGAGTGAATGCCAGTGAGGACTTATGTCAACTCAAAAGTAGCTAGGATTAAATTTATTTTAATTTCATGTGATTTGATATGTTTTATTTGGTTTAGTTTAATTTTGACTTGAGGGCATATCCACTGGGGATGTGAGCTTGATCAAATTTGATAGATTTAATTTATGAACCATGTCAGTGTGTGATGGACCCACTGAGAAAAGGCTATATCAGACTTATCCTATATCAGATTTATAAATCCAAATAGATAGTCTACTAGCAATTGGGTAAAGCTAGCCAACTTAAGGGGTTTTCTTTTAGTGTGCAATGATTGTGCTAGGAAGAAGGCGTAGAAGGCATACATCTTCTAAAGAATGGAACAACCGCTGGGGTGACTTGTTGGTAGCATAACAAATTGAACTCGACTTAGGGGCAACTACTGAGTGAATGCTGTTGGTGACTTATATTAACTCAAGAGTTGTCAGGCGATTCTTATTGGAAGTTTTGCTGACATTATCCTAAAGATAAGATGCCTAATTGGAAAAAGGTACCACTAGGCATGTCCTCCAAATCCACAAGTGAATATATATTTTGTTTATATGTTTATGTGGACTGGTGCGAGGACCACACCGAGAAGGGGCTTTATACATATATCTCAAATTTACTGGATCAAGGGATAATCGCACATCCATAGATAGATTCTCCAACCACGGGTGGTTACCAGGAAAGGGGAACTAATCTAATAGTAAGTGTCTAAATGGGGTCACAAAGGATGTGATCTAAATATAGTGCCCACAGGGGAGGGCAAGGGCATTATCCTAGCCCTAAATAAAAGCTCAGGTGTGGGCCAACTTCAAGGAGAAAGTATAGCAGACTTACATCTTCCATGAGTGGTGTATCATAAGGTGCGAGAACAACCAACCTAAGGTGTATCCTTCAAAATGAGTGATGTATCCATCAGCATAGTGAGAACCAACCAACCTAAGGTGCTTGTCAGTGTCTAATGATCAATCTAGAAAGAAAGCATGTAGTCTTACAACTTTCCAAGTGGAACTGATCATCAAAATAGTCTATCGTCAGCGGGACATATGTTATCTGACCTAGAGCGACTACTAAGCAGGAAGCCCCGAGGAAGGAATGGACTCAGATTTGAAGTAGACAGGAGGGAAGCAGTCACTAGGGGATTTATCCTAAACCTCAAACATTCTTAACCTAGTTAACGCACAAAGGCTAATACGAGAAGATAGCATAGTCGACTCACATCCTCTTAAACAAAGCCAACATGAGGTAACTTACCGGCCATATAGTAAATGCCTACCAAACTAACAAGGCACTACAAGGCACGCCAAAAGGTGGCCAAGTAAGGAAGGAAAATATAGCAGACTTACATCCTCCAAAGCAAGAAGACCACTAGAGTGACACATTAGCAGGGTAGCATGTCAGGCCGACCTAGAGTAGCTACTAAGTGAGTGTCATTGGGGGAGTTATCTCAACTCAGAGTAGCCCAAGGTAAAATATATGTGTTTGTTTTATATGTTTGTGTATAGTTTGTGTTTGTGCTATGTCAATGAAGGATAGGATGCCACTCAGGTTCCTTACACCTACCCTAAACACATCGTGGAAGATTCATAAACAAGAATACTTTTAACATGGAAGAGATTGAATTAAAAAAGAAAATTTTGTTTATGATAATTATTTTTAAACATAATTTATAATATTTATTAAAGTTGAGCCCGTTGATTGGAAGCATTGGGTGCTCTCCCTTATGATTAATAAGCTGATAAGATCCTCATTGGTAGGCCTTCTCTATGATAAAAGGGCCTTCCCAAGTGGGTTCAAACTTGCCTCCCATGATACGACGGGCAACAATCTATCTTCATAGAACTAAAATAAGCTCTCCTACATGAGAAGCTCTAGGATGGACCAACTTGTTGTGAGCTTGAATCATTTTAGCTTTGTACAACTCATGGTTTTGGCATGCCCGCAAGAATCTCTCCTCCAAACCTTTGAGCTCTTCTAACCACAACTTGGTATTCTACTTTATTATGATCTTGCTACGCACAACTATCCTTCGTGATGGGAGTTAGACTTCTAATGGTAGAATAACTTCAGACCCAAACACTAAGGAGAAAGGAGTAGAGTGAATTGGAGTTCTATATGTGGTGTGGTAGGCCCACAAGGCTTCAACTAATTTCTCATACCATTGTTTCTTGTTGTTGTAGAGTGTCTTCTTTAATATTTCGATAAGATTTTTATTGAATGCTTTTGTTCAGCCGTTTCCCTCACGTAGTTGACGGTAGAATATCTCCAATCTATTATGTGTCTTTGGGCAAAGTTTTTGATCTCAATGCTTTTAAATGCAGTACCATTATCAGATATAATTCATTAAGGTACTCCGGTCTTATATAAGATATAGTTCTTAAAAACTAGCATGCTCTATGACCTCTCGAGTAGAATCACCTTCCCATTTGGAAAAGTAAGTCCACAACTAATATGAACCAATGACCCTTGGAAGAAGGAGGATCAATCAGACCCACTATGTCGATACCCCAACACTCGAATGGCCATGAGGCAAATGTAGGATGTAGAATGTTGGGTGGTTGGTGTAGGACCACATTGTGTATTTAACATTGGTGGCATCGCCTAGCCGTATCTATGTAATCTTTGATCATCGATGATCAGTAGTATCCTAGTCTCTTGATCTTGGCTTTCAACTTTGGACTGGATTGGTTGGCTCCATATAATCCTAAGTGTACCTCAGTCATGATCTTATAAGCTTCATCCTTATCTAAATAATGTAACCACATATGATCAAAAGAACTCCAGTATAAGACACCATCCACAAGAGCATAGGAAAGTGCTCTTTACTTCATCGATTTGGGACTTCTCGAGGTAGTTTGCCTTTATTTAGGTTATCCGTGAATGGTTGTCTCCAATCTAACTCTTTGTTTATCTTGGTAATGATAACCTCCTCTTCAATATAGTACTATTTGATAAGTTCAATATCAATAAGGGATAAGATTTATCTATTTTGGCTAAAGCATATGCTACAGCATCCTCTCCTCGAGGAATCTTATAAATCATAACCTCTATGATTTGGGTCAATAACTCCATGGTGTACTTATGGTAGTGATGGAGCTTGAGCTTTATAACCTTATAGGATCTAGTGATTTGGTTAATAACTATCTGATAATCCTACAAAGATATTAATGTTTTGGATGCTTAGTGTAACAATGAACTCTAGACTGGCACTTAGAGCCTCATATTCGGCTTCATTGTTGGTGCACGGATTGGACAGATGATATGAGAATCTCATCACATCGTAGTCCAAATTTAAGAGAATTATTCTTACTCATGCCTTTCATGGAATAGTAGATTGTGGTTCTTCTTCTATTTGAGAAGAAGCCATACCATCAAAGTACATCTACCCACAATGAATGCGAGTATCCCCTAAGTTTATGATTTATTCATTGGGGAAATCATCACTAAGTAGAGAGTCAGCAGGAAGTGAGTGTGTTGCTAAGAAATCTCCTAGTGCTTATCCTTTCACCTCATAGAGGCGTACGAAGGTAATGTCAAACTGTGAGAGGATCATGGACTGTCATGCCAATTGTCTGGATACTGTCGGCCATGTCATGAGATATTGTAGTGGATTGATCCTAGAGATTAAGTTCACATTATAAGGAAGCATGTAGTGCTATAACTTTTAGGATATAAAGATTAAAGCTAGGCAATGCTTCTCATTGGGTGGATAATTAGCCTCAACAGGGTTTAGACGATGGCTGAGGTAGTATAGTGTGTTTTCCTTTCCTTTATCATTAGCTTGGGCCAATAATGCACCGAGCAGGTCATCTAATGCAGCAATGTAAATTATGAGCGGCTTGCTCAAGATAAGGGCAGTTATAACAGGCGACATCATCAGGTAATGCTTGATGTCTTCGAAGGCATGCTCAGACTTATCATCCCACTTGAACTTGGCATCCTTTTTGAAAAGTGCTAAGAATGGTTGACATTTTCTCGATAAGTTGGATATAAAGCATCTTAGATATGCCAACCACCCTTAGAATGATCTAAGTTGAGTTAAACTTTTAGGGGTAACATTTCTAATATAGCCTTAATCTTCTCTAGAACTATTTTGATTCTCTAATGTCAGACAACAAAACTAAGGAATTTCCTTGAAGCTACTCTAAATGCACACTTCAGGGGGTTCATTTTGAAGTTAAATTATCTTAACTATTCAAAAACCACTCTGAAGTCAAAGAAATGGTATTCCTTTTCTCTACTTTTGACTAGAGAACATCGACATAGCACTCGACTTGATGATGAATGAGTTCATCGATGATTAGAGTCATAGCCCGCTGGTACATAGAACTAGCATTTTAAGGCTAAAAGGAATGACTTTATAGCAATAAATTCTGATTGAGGTTCTAATAGTAGTGTTTCTTTCACCTTCAGGGGCCATCTTTATTTGGTTATATCCAAATGAGCCATCCCTGAAAGAGAATACTGCATGAGATGAGAAAATTTCCACCATCAGCTCCAATATTGGTAATATAAATTCATCTTTTGGACATGCCTTATTTAAATCCTTAAAATTGATACATATGTGAGTTTGGCCATTCTTTTTCTTAACTATGATGACGCATGTTAACCAGGTAGGGTATTTTTCTTCCCTGATGAAGCCATTATTAATAAGTTTCTTGACTTCATAAATGACCTGTTGTTCTATGTCCAATCGCATGCGTCTAGGTGCTTGTTTGATAGGGTTAGTAGTAGGCTCTATTATTATTTTATGAACCGCAACATCAAGAGCCAATCCAGGCATCTCTTCATAACTCCATACAAAGCAGTTCTTAAACTCAGTCAATAGCCTAACTAAGTCATTGGTTTCAATTTCATTCAATAAAGAACTAATGTATATCGGGCATGGATCTACTCCAGTTCCTAAGTTGATTTCCTTCAGCTCATCGATGGTTGACTTGATCTCTTCTTCGAACTCTAGCGATGCATCTTTGACTTCAAAATTATCTAGATCATCTAAAGTTTCTAAGCATAGCTCCTCATATGAGATAATGTGATTTGAAAAGAATCTATCAGATTCCAAATGATTGGTGATGACTAGGCAGGGATCATCATCATCGATTGGACCCACTATACGTAATCCTTATCCCAATCTTGATTGAGAGCTTTTACATTTATTTTTCCATATTTTTTTGATGTAGTCTGACCTAGGCTTTGACAAAGTATGTGGGATTAACCCTTTCTTTACTAAATTATGAACACAAAGGAAGTACCAATCAAAAGGTTATTCTATTAAATATTTATATGAATCATCCTCTAGTTCTACATCAACTTCTTGACTTGAGGATAATGCTCCCAGAAAGAACCTTTGAGCAACACTATGGAGCCTAAGGCCCATTAGCCTTACTTTTGAATTGCAAATTCAATCTTCCCATCTTAGACTTAGGAGTCTTCTAAACACTAAGATATCCGTAGTCATAAGACACTTCTAATAATTATGTAAACACTTAATAGAAGGGTTAACCATAGGATTAGGTTATGCCTTAGGGATTAGGATAATCCACCTATCCTATAACCCAAATCCAATCCATGTTCACCTTCTCAAAACAAACCTCAAGTTCAATTCAAGCATCTAATTCAAATCCAAATCAAAACCCAAATTCCAAAACCAAATGATTGAAGCCCATGATCAAATCCAAACTTGAAACCCTTCCTAAGCCATATGACCTATCCCCTGGACTTAGCCAAATATTAGTCCAAATCAATCCAAAATCAATGATTTTCTCATAATCAATTTATATCTTCAATCATCTTCCTAAATATAAACCAAATCTACATTCAAATGATCAAACTAAATCAAATTAAATCAAAACCCTTCCTAAGCCATATTACTTATCTCATGGACTTAGCCAAATCTTAATCCAAATCAAGTCAAACTGAATTGACTTTCTCACAAATCAATCATATTTTCATTCATCTTCACAAATTTAAAGAAAATATACATTTAAATCATCAAAACAAAATCAATCCAAATCAAATTCCAAACCTAAGCCACATGACCCAACTCCATGACTTAGCCAAATTCCTTCATTCCAAAACCCAAATTTAATTGATTTTCTCATGAATCAATTATACCTTCAATCATATTCACAAATATAAATAAAATCTACAATCATCAAGCCAAACCAAATCAACCCAAGTCAAACCCAACTTAACCCTTTTAACTTGAAATATTCAAATGAACCAAAACCCATTTGAACCCAAGCCAATTGCAATTGAATTTATATATTAATAACACTTAGTTTCTAAGTGTAATCAAATGAAATAAAAGAAAACACAAATTACAATTCTCAAATCAATTAAACTGCTTCAAGTGAAATCAATAATTCAAGTTAAATTGAATCCATCTACACTTAAAAAATACAACACTAATGCCTAACAAGACTTACCATGCAAACCTTTATACAAACATTAGAATTAAGTCACCACTTCTAGCTCTAAGTTAGGATGGCGTATGATGTGATGTATATTTTCTTTTATGTATTATTTTAGATTGGTTGTTAGGGCGTATACTTCATAGACTGGATGATAGGCCAATATTAGCCTAATGATGTTTTTTGTAGGGGATTATGCTTAAGGGATGCTTAAAAATAAATGTGAATGCTCTTTTTGCAGGTTGCTTAAATCCTTAAGCATAATCCAAGTTAGGTTAGGTGGGCTTAGTTACCCATGTGTAGGTGCTAAGTCTAAATTATAAATACAACTGCTTGGGATTATATGTATATTTAGCAAACCTTTATCTTGGATGTGTAGTTAGATTTGTTTTCCCACATAAATGTAAGTTTTACAATAGGAATTAAGTTTGGTGCTATGGGGGATTAGGATGAGTAGTGGCCAGAAAGCTTTGTCCTGGGGTGCCCTGTGATGCCTTTGAAGCAAGCACCTTCAAAATCAAAAAGGAACCAAATCAAAAATGGAGATATAAAGAAAGAAGTCCCCCATAGCATTTAATACAATTATAATTATTCATCTTTTCCCTCTTCGAGTTGTATGGCGGTACCCAACCACATTGGCCTTTTATTCTTTTAAGATAGTTTATATAATTTTTTGATGTTATGTTTACATTGTGCATTAGGACAGCATGCTTTTCATAGTTTCTTAAATGATTGATGCTTTAATGTGTGGCTTGGATATGATTAGGCCCTTAGGATAAAAAATACTTTTTCACCCAACTAATCACTCATAACTAAATTTCAAACAACTCATAACCTCATCAAAAATCCTAAGACATAAATAAGATAATTAAAAGATTTAGCAACCCCTTAGCTGTATGGTTGTATGTTTCACATCATGCATGCATATTCTTTGTCTCTTGAACATGAAGGAGCTCCATCCTTGCATGATAAAAAAATGTTTGACCTATGAGGTCATTCCTTGTGGTGGAGAACACCTTATTCTTGCTGATTTGATCCATAACCTATTTCATCATGCATTTAGGAAAAAGAAATCCTAAAGCCTCTGTCAAAATGATGTGTCTAAAATGAAATAAAATTTGAAAAGATTTTGCATCTATAGATTAAGTCATATGCTCATACCACTCATGCTCTAGTCTCCAAGGGAGTGTGTTTAGGACTTTAGTCTCTTTCTAATTAAATAACTATCCTAGCAATCTTGCAATTCATAAGACCGAACTACATGGTTTTAAATTCGTAGGAGTTAGTGGCCACTCACGATCATAAGTCCGTAAGTACAAATTTATTCTCTCTTGTGGAGTTAAACCCTTATGTCCACCTGTCAATTTGAATTAGGTCATGAGCATTTCCTACTAATCTATTTAAGATCTGAGGTATCTATTCCTTTCGGGCTACGAGCATAAATCCTTACCTCTTAAGAATTTCCATAACCTTGTGTTTGTTGAGTATAAGCCCTAGTACTCTAATTAAATTTCAACTCAAAACATATAAATCTCCTCAACTTCAAAATTATAATCCCAATCGTAGGATAGATTGGAATGTTCATTAGGCTTCTTAGTATCATGAGCATTTCCTACTTATATCATTAGGATTCCAAAAATAAGTCTTCTCCTTTAGCTTTCCCAATTGATTTTCCAAATACAACTAATCTTTTGATAGTCTAACCTTGAAATTTTGGAGATGATAATTGTCTACTTTTATCGAGAGTATTATTAGGAAATTTCATTTCCTAAGATGTAATTAACTATGGAGGCCTGCCTCCATACGAAACTTAAGAACCTAGTTTAATACAAACCCTGCATTATTCATCCATGTAAAGTAGGAGAAAAATCTCTCATACATTCGAAGACCCATCATGCCTTAGGAGTCCATATTACGTGATTAGGTCCATTGTAAGGTGATACCTCTATCTTTTGAGATAGTACAACATACCTCAATGTTGTACGTAATCACCTCAAGAAGTACCCCCCATATGATCTGCATGGTGTCCCTCCATACATCTAAAAATAAAGGCCCTCTCGCCTTGTTCATTGAATCTTCAACATCATCCTTTCTTTTGGAGTTTGGGGATGTCATCCTCTAGTAGGCAAGGGTTCTTATACTCATAATGTTGATTGATACACTGGTCAACCAAAACTGGATAGACTACATCCCAACATCCATAATAATATAAAGAGGCTTGGTCTCCCTGAGTAAGTCTTCACAATGTAATGTAACTAAGATGTCCTTCGAGTGGCATGCCTCCTCTTTAGTAGTAGCTACTGAGCTAAGCATTTCTCTAGATCAAGTAAGGCCTTGATTAGAGATTTTCTCATCTTATTGGATAAGACAAGGGCGTAGTATATGCTTAACTTAGCTGAAAACTTTCTCTATCGTGAATCAAATTAAACCTACTCAACTAAAAAAACTTAAACCTAAAATAAAATAAACAAAATAAAATAAACCTAAACCTAAACTAAAATAAATAAAACCTAAACCTAAACCTAAAATAAACTAAACCTAAACCCTAAAGTAAATAAAATAAAATAAATTAAAAATAAACCTAAACCTAAACTAAAAAATTAAACCTAAAATTAAACCTAAAATAAAAACCTAAAACCTAACCCTAAAAAAATAAAATAATAACCTAAACCTAATAATAAAAAATAAAATCTAAGCCTAAAACATTAAAATAAAAATAAAACTCACCTAAAAAAACCTAAACCTAAACTTTAAAAAAAAACTAAAATAAAGAACCTAAAATAAAATAAATAAAAAATAATAAACTAAATTAAAGAAAAAGAAAAAGTAAACATAAATAAAAACATGAATTTTTTCTCTATTCAAAAAAAATAAAAAAACCCTAAACCTGAAAATAAAACCTGAACCCTAAACCTAAAACCAAAACCTAAAAACATAAACCCTAAAGCCAAAAAATCCTAAACCCTAAAGCCAAAAATTCTAAACCCTAAACCCTAAACCCTAAAATCCTAAACCCTAAACCCTAAACCCTAAAACATAAAACCTAAAACCTAAACCCTAAACCCTAAACCCAAAAAAAAAACATTAAACCATAAATCATAAACCATAAAAAGCTGAAAAACCTAAACCTAAACTGAATAAAACCTAAAAATAAAATAAATAAATAAATCTAAACCAAAATAAATTAAAAAAATAAAATACAATAAAAACATAAACTAAAACCTAAACCTAAACCAAAACCTAAAAACAAAAAAAAACAAAAAAAAAACTAAACTAAAATTAAATAAATAAAAACCTAAACTAAACTGAAGAAGTAAAAAACTTAAATAAAATAAAAATTAAACTTAAAATAAAAATAAAATAAATTTAAAATGAAATAAATAAAGACTAATTAAAAACTAAATAAAAGTCTAAACCTAAACAATAAACCAAAAACTAAAAGTTAAAAATAAATAACAAATAAAACATAAACCCTAAACTAAAAAAGAACCTAAACTTAAAATAAATATATAATAAACCTAAACCTAAACTAAAATAAACTAAATTAAACTAAATAAAACCTAAACCTAAACCTAAAATAAACTAAACCTAAGCCTAAACCTAAACTAAATAAAATAAAATAAACAAAAAATAAACCTAAAAATAAGATAAAAAATAAAACCTAAAAGTAATCTTAAAATAAAAACCTAAAACATAAACCTAAGAAAATAAAATAAAAACCTAAACCTGAACCTAAAAATAAAAATTTTAACCGAAACCTAGAAAATAAAATAAAAATAGAACTAAACTAAAAAATAAACTAAAACTTAAACCAAAATCTAAAAATTAAACTAAAATAAAAAACCTAAACTAAAATAAATAAACCTAAAACAAATAAACTAAACTAAATAAAAGTAAAAATAAACCTAAATCAAAATAAAAAATAAAATAAACTAAAATAAATAAATAAAACTAAATAAACCTAAACCTACCAATTTACTTAATTTTTTTAAAAAAACCCTAAGCCCAAACCCTAAACCTTAAACCTTAAACTGTAAACCTTAAAACCCTAAACCCTAAACACTAAACCCTAAACTCTAAACCCTACAATCCTAAATAGTAAACCCTAAACCCCAAACCTAAACCCTAAACCTTAAACCCTAAACACCAAATGCTAAAAACCTAAAAACCTAAAATTAAACTAAATAAAACCTAAAAATTAAATAAATTTAAAAAACCTAAAGTTAAATATAATAAAAAATAAAATAAAAACCTAAACCTAAACCTAAACCAAAACTAAACCTAAAAATAAAATTAAATAAAAAATAAAAATTAATATAAAATAAAATAAAATAAACCTAAATAAAATAAAATAAAATAAAATAAAATAAACCTAAATAAAATAAATAAATAAAATAAGAATAAATAAATAAAACCTAAAAATAAATAAAAAATAAAACCTAAACACAAAACTAAAAATAAAAAAACTTAAACCTAAAATAAAATAAAATAAAATAAACCTAAACCTAAAAAATATAAACTTAACTAAAATAACTAAAATAAAATAAAAATAAACCTACCTCTAAATTAAAAATAAAACTTAAAAGTAAACCTACAATAAATACCTAAAACATAAACCTAAAAAAAATAAAATAAAAATCTAAACTTAAACCTAAAAATAAAAAATAAAACCTAAACGTGAAAAATTAAATAAAAATAAAACTCAACTGAAAAATAAACATAAACCTAAACTAAACTTAAAAAATATACTAAAATAAAAAACCTAAACTCAAATAAATAAACTTAAAAATATATATAAAACTAAATAAAAATAAAAAATAAACCTAAATAAAAATAAAAAATAAAGTAAACTAAAATAAAGATAAAATAAACCTAAACCTATCGGTTTACTTAATTAAAAAACCCTAAACCCTAAACACTAAACCTACAATGCTAAACACTAAACCCTTAACCCTAAATTAATAAACCATAAACCATAATCCCTAAACCATAAACCCTAAAACCCTAAAATAATAAACCATAAACCCTAAACCCTAAACCCTAAACCCTAAAACCCTAAACACTAAACCCTAAAACCTACAATACTAAACCATAAACCGTAAACCCTAAACCTTAAACCCTAAACACCAAACCCTATACCCTAAACCCTAAAAACCTAAAAACCTAAACCTAAACTAAATAAAACCTAAAAATAAAATAAGTAAATAAAACCTAATCCTAAATATAAGAAATAAAATAAAACAAAATAAAATTCTAAACTAAAACCTAAACCTAAAAATAAAATATAAAATATAAACTAAACTAAAATAAAATAAATAAAAACCTAAACTAAACCAAAAATAAAGTAAACCTAAAAAGAAAATAAAATAAAATCTAAACATAAAATAAAAATGAAATAAACCTAAAATAAAATAAAATAAAAACCTAAACCTAAAAAACAAACCTAAAAATAAATAAAAAATATAAGCTAAATGTTAAACTAAAAAAAACCTAAACCTAAAATATACAAAATAAAATAAACCTAAACCTAAACTAAAATAAATAAAACCTAAACCTAAAATAAACTTAACCTAAACCATAAACTAAATAAAAAAATAAACTAAAAATAAACCAAAACCTAAACTAAAAAATAAAACATTAAAATAAACTTAAAATAAAACCAAAACCTAAACCTAAAAAAAAAAAAAAACAAAACAACTAAACTTAAAAATAAAAAATAAAACCTAAACCAGAAAAATAAAATAAAATAAAACTAAATTAAAAAATAAACATAAACCTAAGCCTAAACCTAAATAATAATATAAAATAAAAAAGCAAAATTAAACTAAATAAACCTAAAATAAATAAACTAAACTAAATAAACCTAAACATACTAGTTTACTTAATTTAAAAAAAATTGTGAAGCCTAAACCCTATACCCTAAACCCTAAACCCTAAACCCTAAAGCCTAAAAACCTAAACCTAAACAAAATAAAACCTAAAAATAAAATAAATAAAAAAACCTAAACAAAAATAAAAAAATGAAATAAAAACCTAAACTAAAACCTAAACCTAAACCTAAACCTAAACCCAAAAATAAAAAATTAAAACTATACTAAATAAAATTAAAAAAACCTAGACTAAACTTAAACACAAAATAAACCTAAAAATAAAAAACTTTAATAAAATAAAAAATAAACATAAAATAAAAACAAAATAAAATAAAAACTAAATAAAAACCTAAACCTAAAAACTAAATCAAAAAATTAAACCTAAAAATAAATAAAAAATAAAACATAAACCCTAAACTAAAAAAAAGAACCTAAACCTAAAAATAATAAAATAAAATAAACTTAACCCAAAACTAAAATAAACTAAACTAAAATAAATAAACCCTAAACCTAAACTTATAATAAACTAAACCTAAACTCTAAACTAAATAAAATAAATTAAACTAAAAATAAAGTCTTAAACCTAAACCTAAACTAACAAATTAAACCCAAAAATAAACCTAAAATAAAACCTAAAAGCTAAACTTAAAAAAATAAAATAAAAACCTAAACCTAAACCTAAAATATAAAATAAAACCTACACCTAAAAAATAAAATAAAAATAAAAATCAACTAAAAAATAAACCTAAACCTAAAAAATAAACTAAAATAAAAAACCTAAACTAAAATAAAGAAAACTAAAATAAATAAACTAAACTAAATAAAAAATAAACCTAAATAAAAATAAAAAATAAAATATACTCAAATAAATAAAAAATAAACTAAATAAACTTAGTAAACCTAAGCCTACTAGTTTACTAATTTTTTTTAAAAAAACTCTAAACCCTATATCCTAACCCTAAAGCTAATCATAAACTTTAAAGCCTATGCCTAAAACTCTAAGCCTACAACCCTAAACCCTAAACCCTAAAACCCTAAACCCTAAACACTAAACCATAAACCATAAACCCTAAACCCTAAAGCCTAAAGTCTAAATCCTAAACCCTAAAACCTACAACCCTAAACCCTAAACCCCAAACCTAAACCCTAAACTAACTTTAAACCTAAGCTAACCATAAACCCTAAACCCTGAACAAACCCTACACCCTAGGAATGGATAGAACCTTGACGGTGAGAACATCATCGTCAACTAGGCTCAATCTAGATCTGGTGTGTGCAAAAGGTGGAAGCGCTTATCAGTGGTGGGGGACTCGGAGGTGCGATGGATAAAGTGGTGGTAGTAGTGGTTAAGAGGGAGGAGTGATATAGTTTATAGCCGTGGTGATGGAGGAGGGAGAGATCAAAGATACGATGGTAGATTCCACTACTAGAGAGGCGGGGGTGGTTCTGAAGGGAACTGGAGAAATTGAAGAACAGTCAATCCGATCTACTACTTATGGAACTGTGTCTCTATAGTAGAGATAATTCTACTTATCTAGGGTTCTTGATTTGCTCTATTAGTGCACATTTTTTATCTATGTCCTCACTTGTGTCTTAGAAAACTTGGGGTGCTACTTGGTTGATGAAATAAAAAAGAAGAAATGTTCAATTTGAATTTGCTTTCTATTAAAAAAACCTTAAACCTTAAACCATAAACCATAAACCTTAAATCCTACACTAAAACTTAAACCTTAAACCCTAAAAACCCTAAACCCTAAACACTAAATCTTAAACCCTAAGCCCTAAAAACTAAATCCTAAACCCTAAACCATAAACCCTAAACTCTAAAACCTAAACTTTAAACCCTAAACCATATACCCTAAACCCTAAATCCTAATACCATAAACCCTAAACCCTAAAACCTACAACCCTAAACCCTAAACCCTAAATCCTAAACTAACCATACACCATAGCCATAAACCCTAAACCATAAACCTTGATTAAAGATGTCATTAGGAGTAGATCTAAAGAATGACCTAATCGTAACGTAGTTAAGGTAGCTAAAGAAAATGTCTTCAAGAGACTTTCCCTTGATTATTAGAGATTTGAAGACCCTAAACCCAAACCCAAAAACATATTATAATACCATATATTATAGTATAATGTAGCATCATATATTTGAGCATGTAGTGATGTGTTTTTGGATGTTATAAGATGTTTTGAGATGTTTTAGTATATTATGGTATTGTGCCCTATAGTATATATTAATATAAATCATAAAAATATTACTTTAATCAATCAGATGATGAAATTTGTTAAATTTGAATTGGGAATTAGGTTGTAGTACCAAAGGTGTGCTACACCACTTGTAATCCAAAAAGTAATATTTTATGTTCAAAATAAATAATATATGTTGTAGCATATATAGCATCATATATCATAATATATTGTTCTATGCATTTTAAATACTTTTAGTATTTTAGAACCATGCAATCAAGCCTATGCTAGCATTATTTATAAAAATGTTGATTTATACTTTAAAATGGTGGAATTTGGCCAAATTCATAATAGGTAGAGCAAGGCATCATAATATGTTATTTTAATTTAAAATATGTAAGTGATATGACTAAAATATATAGTTTTTTATTATTTAAACAAATTTTATGATTTTTTATCTTAACCAATCCCTTGTGATGTGATATGCAATATAATATAATATAATATGTTATAGTGTATTATAATATAGGATGCCATAACATAGTGTAGCATCATGCATTATAGCATACTATTTTGTATTACTACTTGTTGTTTAGCATATTTTAGTCTGTTATAGTATGATGTATTAGAGTTTGTACTAGTGTAATTCATAAAAACACTTATTTATAGGTGGAGATGATGGGATTTGGCCAAATTTAAGGTAAGCTTTAGGGAACATCATTAGGTGTGTCATTTAATCAAAAGAATGGAATTTTGCATCCAAAAGAAATGTTCATTTTTAAACCAAATTTTATAAAATTTTTGCTTAAAGTGATTTATTTTAAGGTGTAATGTAAGATAATATATTATGTGAAAGCATATTAAAATATAATGTACATTATTATATAACTTCACATATGTATGAATGTGGTGGTGTATTACTAAATGTTATTGTACATTTTAGTATGTTTTACTTTTTTTTATAACACATTGGGTCAAAACTCACAAAAATGTTAATTTGAAGGTTGAGATGGAATAATTTGGCCAAATTCACGGCACACACCAAAAAGCAACACCAAAATTATACTATGTTGTACCATTTCAATTAGAAAAATAATAATTTTACATCCAAAATGAACATTATTCATATTTTGAGAAAATTTTATTATTTTTTCCTTTTAAGTGATTCTAATGAGATGTAATGTTAGACAATATATTAAATTATACAAATTATAATATAACATCATATATAATAATAAAATATAGTGTGTTAATTCACACTATAATATGTTTAGCATGATATTGTATAGTAAGTTTGAGCTTGCACCATCACAAATCATAAAATGCTGATTATATTGTTAAGATGATGTAATCTGAATGAATACATTGTTAGGCTTTGGATTGAAGTATTAAAGGTGTGTAAAAGAGAAGAAATAAGATTTATTGAGATTTCCATGTCAATGACATGGAGGGAGATCTTCTAGGGGATCACACATGCATTGGACATGACATGTGAGGGGTCTATGTTGAGGGAATAGAAGAAGAAAATCTGTTAGGGATAAGGTTTGAATTTTATTTGATTATATGATTTATGGAAAGACAATCCACTGGGGATAAGAATCTATAATACACCAGGGATTAAGATTAAATTGACTTTAATTTTTTTGTTTTAATTGATACGGAGGCACATCTACTAGAGATATGTGCTTGAGTCCACTGGGGATCGGGTATATGAACCTTCCACTTGGGAAGTAGGCTATGGCAATCTGCTAGGTTTGGGATTTGAGTCTGATTTCATAGATTTATTTGGGGATGTATCCATTAGGGATAAGAGTTTGGTTGGATTTCTTATACTTAGACTCTATTGGGGAAGTTAGTTTAATTTGGCTCCACTGGGGAGGTTGGTTTTAAATTTGTTTATTTGCTTGACCTGTTTATATATGATTTGGGGCTCCACTAGGGAGAAGGGTGTGATTTAACTCCATTGGGAAAATTTTGATTGGGTTTAATTTAATCTGATTTAATGTATGGACCCTATCAGTGTACGATGGACCCACAAAGAAGGGGTTATATCAGGATTGACCTACCTCAAGTTTACAAATCTAAAGAGATAGTCTACCAACTATGGGGTAGAGCTAGACAACCTAAGGGGTTAGCTTTTGGTGTGAAATGGTTGTGTGCTAGGAAGAAGGCATAGTAGACTTACATCTTCCAAAGAGAGGAACAACCACTGGGGTGACTTATTAGATGCACAGCAAATCAAACCTGACCTAGGGCAACTACTAAGTGAATGCTACTGGGGACTTATGTCAACTCAAAAGTAGTAAGGATTAATTTTATCTTAATTTCATGTGATTTGATATGGTTTGTTTGGTTTAGTTTGATTTTAAATTGAAGGCATATCGACTGGGGATGTAAGCTCGAACAAATTTGATAAATTTAATTTATGGACCATGTCCATGTGCAATGGACCCACTGAGAAGTAGCTTGTTGTGAAAAATATTCTTGCCTTCATCTATCATCTTTTTTTTGAAGAGGATAAATGAGGATAAAAATATTATGCCTGTTAGTTACGATGCCACACAGATCCACAGATGTGCTTATTCAGGTGATCAGGTACATCATCAAGGAATAGTGTACTACCTTGGGAGATAGAAGTCACCACTCTTTAATGGACCTAATCACCTTAATAAGGACTCTAAGGATGATGGGTCTGCATATGTACTAGAGATTCTTCCCCTACTTTATATGGAAAAGTAAAGCAGGATTTATTTTAAACTAGGTTCGTTAAGTTCCCTACAGGGGTAAGCTCATAGTTAATTGCATTCTAAGGGATATAATCCCTTAAGAATACTCTCGATTAAGGTAAATGATCATTGTCTTCAAATAATTCAATAGGAAAGGAATGTTAATCGATTAGCTCATTTTTGAAGATCAAATGGGATTTACTAAAGAGAGGGAGTTATTATCGAAGCCAAAAGGAAGATAAGTAGGAGATGCCCACAATGTTAGGAAAACATAACGAGCATCTTAAACTATCCTATGGTTGGGATTTACATTTTTAAAATTTATTTAATTTGTTTAAGTTGCATTTTTCATTAGAAATGTAGGGCTTATGATTCCATAACACAAGATTATGAAAATGCCTAAGAGGTTAGGAATTATGCTTATGGCTCACAATGGGGAGAAGCAACCTCAGAACTTAAATCTAGGGAGCTTTAGTGAGGGCTGGAAGCACAATTTGAATCTATGGAAAAATGGGAATTGGTTTGTCTTTATAAGAGAGGACAAATCACCCGACTGCTTGGACTTACAACTGCCTGGGGGTGGCTGCCAACTAACTTCTACTATTATTTTTAAATTCATGTAGGAAAGTCTTATGCTTAGGTAAGGTAGTTAAGCTATTATTTATTTAGAAAGAGACTAAGTCCTTTAACTCACTCTAAAGAGACTAGATCATGTAAGGGCATGCTTCAAATGGCCTAAATCTAATGCAATTCAATTTTCATTTTATTTTAATATTTTTGGATAATTATTTTTGACTCAGGCTAATAGGATTCATATGCCTAATGCATGAGAAATAAAGTTATTGGCCAAAATCAGTGAGAAGGGAGGAGGTGTGCTTCCACCTTGGCTCTCAAAGATCAACCCAAGTTTCTCTAGCAAAGGTGGAAACCCTACAATCAAGAGTGAAAAAAGATGCATTTGTACATGATATTGTAAAAGAAATACTCATCCAACTAATGGGTTGCTAATTCTTTTATTTTTATTTTAAACCTAGGCTTCAGGTGAGGTTATGAATTCTTTATTCTTAGTTTTGAGTTGTTATGTTTGGTAAAAGATTTAATTTTCTCTAAGAGCCTAATCCACATCCAGGCCATGCATAAAGTAAGGAAGAAACTAGGAAAGATGCCACTTAATGCACAAGCTAAACAAATCATCAATTAATTTATAAAGCTAATCAGCAAAAAGAATAAGAGGTCATTATGGTCAGGTACCACCACACAAACCCAAAAAATAAATTGGGTAGTCGAGCTCTACCCTTATACAACCTGGATTATAAAATGAATTAAAATGCAAATAAGCAAGGAATTCATTGTTATGGGGGTCTTCAAGCTTCATTCTTCATTCTTCTTTTCTTCTTTCTTCTCTTCTTTCTTCTTTGGTTTCTTCTTTTGATGGTTGGAAGGTGGATTCTCCAAGACTTCACATGGTGCATAAGATGAAATCTTATGAACAATGTTCATCCTAATCCCTATAACAATCATTCCAAAATCCTAATTGCACAAATGTACATGAAAAGGAAAAGAATGGAAATCTAACTAACACCTATAAAATAGAGATTGGCTAAAATAAACCACACAAATCCCAAGCATGTATATTAGACTTATCACCCTACACATGGGTGATTAAGTCCACCTGGCCTATTGGATTATGCTTAGGGGTATAAACACCTGCAAGCAAAAGCATTTATATTTTTATTTATTAAAGTGCCCGTTAAGCATAATCCCCTATATAAAATAATGATTAGATTAAGATCACCCCACCATTCATTATACGCACATACATCCTAACATCCAATCTAAAACATATATCACAAAACAAAATAAACATCAAACCATGCACTGACCTAACCTAAAGCTAGAAGTGGTGATTTAGGCTAATATGTGTGCTTTGAAGGTTTGTGTGGTATGCTTTGCTATGGAATTAAGTTAGAATTTTCTAAGTGTGAGAAATGTTCAACTTAGAGGAGGGTTTCATTTAAGTTGTTTAATTATTTTGGATTGATTTTATTTCATGTTTTGATTAGGTTCAAGTGAATCTTATAATTAATTATTAAGTTATAAAGAGAGGGAAAGAGAAGGGAACTTCTCTTTTCTTCCCTAACGTAAGTAATTTCTAAGGTTGATTAATATTTTATTTTTTTTAGTGAATGTATTGATTAAGTGTTTTAATTAATCCTAAGTTTAGATGAACTCTAAAAAAACTCATTCAAAAATAAAGGTATTTTAAGATTAAATAAAATGAACCAAATCCATAAAATCTACGTAACTTCATTTCTTTCCCCATGTATAACATGCATATGAATGAGTCCTAAGCATATCTATACACACAAAAGAGAATATTTAACACACTTTATGAATTTTAAGGGAATAATTAGGAAATACATTTGCAATTTCCTTAACTAAGCATTCAATATATTCCAAGAAAATTAAGAGAGGTAGAAGTCATCCCCAAAAACATACCCAACAAATTTGGGATTAATTAGAAGATTAATTAAGAAGTAATTAGAAAAATAAGATTTCCATTAAAACCCAAAATTAGAGAAAAATATATACCAAAATCCATTGAAATTATTTTTAGAATATTCTAGATTAAATTATCTATCTATAGAAATTTACCTCATATTTTTCTAAACTTTATTGAGGAAGATATGAATTTTTGAAGCTTAGGGGACTAATTAAAATTAATTAAATCCCTAATTAATCCCCTTAGCTCATAGCATGACACGCGGCGGGGGCAGTCAGCACGCTTCACAGCAAACACGTGGGTTACTTAAATGTTACATCACAAAGGCAGCGTGACGACGGGATGCGGTTTGATCCCTGCCATTCGATCAAGGATCGAATGACCAGGGATTACCCCGTGGTTTAAAAAGGGATAAATGATTTATAAAATGTGCGTTTAATCTCAAACATCCATCCAAAATGCGCGGATGGACAGCCGAGATTACCCCAATTTTTCCCTGAGGATCGATGGAGACTGTCCATGATCTAAGGGAAGATCCAAGCTTAATTGAGCTCAGATTGAGACAAGATTTTACCCACACCATCTTATGTTAATGGCATGCCTATCCAATGGTGGAATTCTCATGCCATGATAATTTCTTTTACAAAAAACCAATACCTCCTAAGCCTAGTGGTCAGAAAATGTCATACCTTATTAGAGATGATCACCGGCACTCGAGTTTGATGAGGTAGCTTTGTCTAGTGGAGATGAATCCCTGTTGAAAGTTTCAAGCCTTGGGGTTGAGTAGATCTCTCTACGGACCAACACCTCTTCCTCTTGCTTGCAATTTTGATTAAATTCAACCTCTCCTTGCTTTAGAAACTTGAATGAGAGCTTGGGTTCATTCAAATTGATCCCTTGAGGGAGTGTATAAAGAGAATTGAAGTGATTTTGAGTGAAGAGGAAGTTAGGAAATGAGAGGAGCTCCCCTATTTTCTAAGGAAGAAAATCGAGAAAGCCTAATTTCAATTCCTTCCTAGGAAACTTAGGAATGCTCTCTGATGGCTCCTAACACTCTCTAGGATTCAATCAATGAGGGTGTTGAATTGAAATGGAATTTGAGGGAGCATATCTCCCTCTATGGCAATCGGACGGCCAAAACTTGGGTTGCCATTTTGATCCAATTGACCATATGAAAAGGATTGGTTGGGCTATTTGAAGTTGGCACATGGTCAGTTTGAGCTCTTAGGTGGATTGGTAACCTCCCATGTGCTTCAGTGGAGGGACATTTTTGAATTAACCAATTTGAGCTAGGGGTCTATTTTGGCATTGGGTCCATTTGAGCTGACACCAACCCCATTGGGTTGGGTGCACCACTCTCTATTGGGTTCACTTGATCTATTAGGAAGATATCAAGTTGGCATGAAGAGGGCTTGACCAAATTACCCATGGATTAGATCAAAATTTGCTCTATGGCCAAGCGGTACAATGGTCATTTTGCTAATTTTTAAATTTGGATATGTTGGGTATGTGAAGAAAATAGGTTTGGCCAAGTTTCATTGGATTTGGAGTTCATTTGATATGGTTTGGCTCATGTTGACCCATTTAGATCAAAATGGGTCAACTTGGGTCAAGTTGGCCAATTGGTCAAATTGGGTCAAACCAAGGGTTGGGACAAGTTCATATGACCATTTGAAATGTTTTGGTGGCTTTGGTTTGATTTAATTTTGATTATTTTTGAATTTGGCTCATATGACTTGATTTAGGTCAAATGGGTCAAGTTGACAAATTTTACCCATTTGACCTATTTGAGTTAGGTCATGGGTAGGTTTAGGTTTGGTTAGTTATATGGAGTGGATTGGTATCTTTGTTTCCAATCAATTTTGGTTACGTTTGAATTTGGCTCAACATGACCCCTTTAGGTCAAGTTGGGTTCAAGGTCAATTGGACTAGGTTAAGTCTAGTTGGCTAATTAAGGCTTTGGTCAAGTTCAACAAGTGATTTGGAATGAACTTGACCCATTGGTTTCAATCAATTTATCTTAGATCAAGTTTTGACATATTTTGACTTTTTAGGTCAAGTTGGGTCAACTTGGGTCAAGTGGCCAATTAGGCTCAAATATTGACTTGGTCATGTTAAAACATAGTTCATGAATGAACTTAGATAATTGGTTTCATTCAATTTGGCCTATGGTGAATTTTGGCTATGTTAGGTTTCATTTTGGCTAAGTGTTGACTTGATCAACCCTTAGGTTTGACTTAGTTTGACCTAGTTTGATTGATTGATCATCCCATGATGATTGTTGATCATGATGAAAGGCATAGGTGAGTTTGATTCAATCCAATTTGGTTAGGATTATAATTTGGCTAATAAGGGTACTTTAGGTCACTTTGGGTCAAGTGAGCCTAAGTGCATCAAATGGCTTGGTTAAAGCTTGATTTGAGTTTGATTGAACTTGTATATGGACTTACGATTAAAATATAATTCCATTTGCAAGTGGTTTAAAGTCAAATGGGTTTTGATTCATTTGATAATTTCATATTCAAAGGAAGAATATGATTGGATTTGGGGTTTGATTTTTGAATTGGATTTTGGTTTGGTGATTGAAGTTTGTATATTTGGATTCAAGATTGTAGGGTTGAATCATGAAGAAAAATCAAGAGTTTAGCTTGATTTGAAGTTGATTTGGCTAAGTTCAAGATTTTGACTTGAAAGGCTTAGGTTGGATTTTGATGGATTTGAGTTTGATTTTTGGAATTGGTTTTGATTGTTTGAATATTTCATTTATATATGTGAATCTAAATGAGAATATAAGAGAAAATTTCAAGGGTTTGAAGTGATTTGATCATGATTTATAGTCCATTAAAAGGAATTTAAAGGACTTAGAAATTTTGGAGTTTGAAGCTTGAATTTTGAATTTGGTTTGATTGATTTATATTTATATTCCATTTATATGTGAATATAAATGAGAATATAAATGGAGAAAATCCCATGAATTTGAATTGACTTGAACATGATTTTAGCTAAGTCCATGAAGGAAAACTTAAAGGACTTAGGAATTTCATGAATTGATTTTGAATTTTGAGATTAGTTTGATTGGTTTAAATTTATATTTCATTTATATATGGGAATATAAATGAGAATATAAATTGATCATGAGAAAATATCATGAGTTTGACTTGCTTTAGATCATGATCTAGGCTAAGTCCATTAAAAGGAAATTAAGGACTTAAGAAGGATTTTAAATTTTAAATTTAATTTTTAGATTTGATTTAATTGATTTATATAAATATTTCATTTATATATGTGAATATAAATAAGAATATAAATGATTTATGAGAAAATCCCATGAGTTTGAATTGATTTAGAGTTGATTTTGGATAAGTCCTTAAGAAGGGAATTAAGGGACTTAGGAAATTTCATGAATTAATTTTGAATTTTGAGTTTAGTTTGATTGGTTTGAATTTATACTTCATTTATATATGTGAATACTAATTAGAATATAAATAAATTCTGAGAAAATCTCATGAGTTTGATTTGGTTTAGATCATAATTTTGGCTAAGCCCTTACGAGAAGATTAAGGACTTAAGAAAGATTTGGACTTAGGAATTTCATTCATGGGTTTCAATCATGGATTTCAATTATGAATTTCAATCACATGGAGTTTATTTGAGTTTGGAGAAAATCAAATAAGATTGATTTAGAGTTTGACTTGAAGGAAGGAAAGTGAGGAATGGTTCAAGCTAAGGGTAGGAAAATTTTCCTAACACCACTAAGGCATGACCTATTCCTATGGCTAACTCTTCTAAATCTCTAGGGCTTAGGTTGAGTGTCCACCTAATCACTAGATGTGTCTTAAGACTTTGGAACTCTTAAAGTCCAAGAGAAGTCCTATGTCTAAGATGGAGGGGCGGAGAGCTCATCCTAAAAATGAGCTCAACAGAGCTATAACGGACTTATCCTTTCTCAGATTTACAAATCTAAATGGATAGCCTATTGGCAGTGGTGTAGAGCTAGCCAACCTAAGCGGTTGCCTTTGCAGCAAAGCTAGTAAGAAGGCATAGTATACATCTTCTAAAGAGAGAACAACCTGGGTGATCTATTGGTAGCACAACAAATAGAACCCAACTTAAGGGTGACTACTGAGTGAATGCTATTGGGGATTTATATCAACTCAAGAGTAGTCAGATGATTCCTATAGGGAGTTTTATTGACACTGCCCTGAAGATAGGATGCATGTATGGGAAAAGGTACCACTAAGGGTGTCCTCCTAATCCACAAGTGAATATATATTTTATTTATATGTTTATGTGGACCCTTTTGAAGTGCGAGGGACCACACTGAGAAGGGGATATGTCGACCTTGACCTATCACTGATTTACTAAACCAAGGGAGAATTTGCACATCCACAGGATGGATTCTCCAAGCACAGGGTGGCTACTAGGAAAGGGGAACTATCCAATCTAATAGTAACCCAAGTAGTGTCTAAATGGGGTTGCAAAAGATGTGATCTAGATATAGTGCCCATAAGGGAGGTGCTGCTAGGGGCATTATCCTGAGCCCAACAAAAGAAAGTGTATGGATATATAGCAGCCAACTCAAGGAGAAAGCATAGCAGACTTACATTTGCCATGAGTGGTGTCTCCTAAGGTGCGAGAACCAACCAACCTAAGGTGTATCCATCAGCAAGAGTGATGTATCCGTCAACATAGTGAGAACTAACCAACCTAAGGTGCTTGTCGGTGTGCAATGATCAATCTGGAAAGAAAGGATGTAGGCTTACAACTTCCAAGAAGAACTAATCATCATGATAATCATCGACGGGACATATGCTATCTAGTGAGAGTGACCAAGGGAGCCCCAGGAAGGACTTGACCTGAAGCGGTCAGAGGGAAGGAGCCACTAAGGGACTTATCTAAACCTCAAATATACTCAACCCAGTCAGTGCACAAAGGCTAATTCAAGAAGAAAGCATAGCAAACTCACTTCCTCTTAAAGGAAGCCAACATAAGATAGCTTACCGGCCATGCAGTAATGCTTACAAAACTAAAAAAATGCTCTTCAATGTGCAGTGGCCAAGTAAGGAAAAAAAAGCAAAGCAGACTTACATCCTCCAAAGCAAGAAGACCACAAGAGTGATAAACTAGTAGGGTAGCACGTCTGCCCGACCTAGAGGGCCTACTAAGTGAGTGCTAGTGGGCATGTTATCTCATCTCAAAGTAGCCCGAGACAAAATATATGTATTTGTTTTATATGTTTGTGTGTAGTTTGTGTCAATGAAGGATAGGATGCCACTCAGATTCTTTACACCTACCCTAAACACATCGTGGTGGATTCACAAACAATAATACTTTCAACATGGAAGAGATTGAATTTGAAATAGAATTTTCATTGATGATAATTGTTTTTAAATAGGATTTATAATATTTCTTTAAGTACCACACATTGATTGGAAGTATTGGGTGCTCTCCCTTATGATTAATAAGCTGATAAGAGCCTCCTTGCTATGTCAAAAGGCCTTTCCCAAGTGGGCTCAAACTTGCCACCCATGTTATGATGGGCAACAATTAGTCTCCTTATAACTAAAATAAGCTCTCTTACTTGAAAAGCTCTAGGATGGACCAATTTCTTGTGAGCTTGAATCATTTTAGCTTTGTACAACTTGAGGTTTTGGAATGCCCGCAGGCGTCACTCCTCCAAACCTTTGAGCTCTTCTAACCGCAACTTGGCGTTATGCTCTGTTATGATCTTGCTACCCAAACTATCCTTAGTGATGGGAGTTGGACTTCTAATGGTAGAATGACTTTGAACCCATACACTAAGGAGAAAAGAGTATACTAAGTTGGAGTTCTATATGTGGTGTGGTAGACCCACAAAGCTTCAACTAATTGCTCATGCCACTATTGCCTGTTGTTGTCAAGTGTCTTCTTCAATACTTGGATTAGAGTTTTGTTGAAAGTTTCTGCTAAGCCGTTTGCCCTCGGGTAGTTGATGGTATAATATCTCCAATCTATATTATGTCTCTAGGAAAAGTTGTTGATCTCAGTTCTCTTGAATGTAGTACTATTATTAGATATAATTCATGAAGGAACTCTGAACCTATATACGATATGGTTCCTAAAAATTGGAGCACATGCTGATCTATGACCTCTCTGAGTGAAATTTCCTTCGCCCATTTCAAAAAGTACTCAGCAACATCTAAGATGAACCAATGATCTTTGGAAGGAGGATTAATCGGACCCACTATGTTGATACCCCCAACACTCAAATGACCATGAGGCCAATGTAGGATGTAGAATGTTGGATGCTTGGTGTAGGACCACACTATGTATTTGACATTGGTGGCATCGCCTAGCCATATCCATGTAATCTTTGATCATCGATGGCTGAGTATCCTCTTAATCGGCTTTCATCTTCAACTGATTTGGTTTCACATAATCTTGAGTGTACCTCAGTTACGATCTTATGGGCTTCATGCTTGTGTAAATAACATAACCACATATGATCAA
Organism: Cymbidium sinense; assembly: GCA_021442155.1. Classification (NCBI taxonomy): domain Eukaryota; kingdom Viridiplantae; phylum Streptophyta; class Magnoliopsida; order Asparagales; family Orchidaceae; genus Cymbidium; species Cymbidium sinense. The sequence goes on along the minus strand of CM038214.1, from coordinate 7,100,482 downwards.
AAGATTGCATATACAAGACACCATCTACAAGAGTGTCAGAAAGTGCTCTCTACTTCATCTGATAGGCTTGGGACTTCTCTTGAGGTAGTTTACCTTTATTTAGGTAATCCATGAATGGTTGCATCTAATATAACTACTCGTCTTTCTTGGTAATGGCAACCTCCCCTTCAAGAGAGTACTTTTTAATGAGTTCAATATCAATAAGGAATAAGACTTGTCTATTTTGGACCTTTATTGATATGGACATCCCAACTCTGTGGCAAGTTTGGCTAAAGCAAATGCTACATTCTCTCCTCGAGGAATCTTATAAGTGGTAACCTCGTGATTTGGGCCAACAACTCCAGTAGTGATGGAGCTTGGGCTTTCTAACCTTATAGGACCTTGCAATTTGGTTGATAACTAGCTGAGAATCCTCGAAGATGTTGATGTTACGGATGCTAACTCTAGACCAAAAATCAGAGCCTCGTATTAGACTTTGTTGTTCCTATAAAGATTGGATAGATAATATGAGAATCTCATCACATCACAGTTCGAGAGTTAAGAGAACTAGTCTTAACCCTACCTTTTCTGGAATAGTAGATTATGGTTCTTCTCCTCTTTGAGAGGAAGCTGCACCATCAAAGTACATCTCCCAGTGATGAATTCTAGTATCACTTAAGTTCATGATTTATTCATCTGGGAGATCATCATTAAGCAGAGAGTCAACAGGATGTGGGTGCGCTGCTATGAAATCTGCTAGTGCATGTGCTTTCACTATATGGAGGGTACAAAGGTAATGACAAACTGCGAGAGGATCATGGACCGTCGTGCCAACCACCCTGATAGCATCGATCGTGTCATGAGATACTGTAGTGGATTAATCCTAGAGATTAAGTTCACCTTATGAGGAAGCATGTAATGTTGTAGCATTTAGGAAATGCTTCTCAATGGGTGGATAATTATCCTCAGCAGAGATTAGAAAATGACTGAGATAGTAGAGTGCATTTTCCTTCGCTTCGTCATTGGCTTGGGCCAACAAAGCACCAAGAGATTCATCTAACATAATAGTGTAAAGGATGAGCAGCTTGCATAGGATAGGGGCTGCTAGAACCAATGGAATCATCAGGTAATGCTTGATGTCTTTGAAGGCATGCCCACACTTGTCATCCCACTTGAACTTGGCATATATTTTGATAAGTGCTGAGAATGGCTGACATCTTCGATATGTTGGATATAAAGTTTCTTAGATACTCTAACCGCCCTTGAAATGATCTGAGTTGAGTCAAACTTTTAGGAGGTGGCATTTCTAATATTACCTTGATCTTCTTCAGATCAATTTTGATTCCCTAGTGTCGGACAACAAACCAAAAGAATTTTCCTGAAGCTACTCTGAATGCACACTTTAGGGGGTTCTTTTTGAGGTTAAATTATATTAACTGCTCAAAAACTACTCTTAAGTCAAGGAGATGGTCTTCCTTTTCTCTACTTTTGACCATAAAATCACTGACATAGCTCTTGACTTGATGATGAATGAGTTCATCGAAGATTTGAGTGATAGCCTGTTGGTTTGTAGCACCGAAATTTTTAAGGCTTAAAGGCTTGACCTTATAGTAATAGATTCAGATTAGGGGTTCTAAAAGTAGTGTTTGTTTCATCTTTAAGGCCATCTTTATTTGGTTATCCAGATGAGCCACCCATGAAAGAGAATACTACATGAGATGAGGCACTATCCATCATCAACTCTGAGATTGATAGTGGAAATTTTTCTTTTGGATATACCTTATTTAAATCTCTAAAATTGAAGCATATGTGAATTTGTCCATTCTTTTTTTAAATAGGATGATGCTAAGTGTAGGGTATTTTTCTTCCTAGATGAATCCAACATTGATCAATTTCTTGACTTCATAAATGACATATTGTTCTATGTTTAATCACATGCATTTATGAGCTTACTTGATAGGGTTAGTAGTAGGCTCTATTGCTAGTTTATAGACTACTATGTCAGGAGCCAATCTAGGAATCTCTTCACAACTCAATGCAAAGTAGTCCTTAAACTAAGGCAATAGCCTAATTAAGTCATTAGTTTCAATTTCATTCAATAAAGAACTGATGTATGTCAGGCATGGATCTTCTTCAATTCCTAAGTTGTTTTGCTTGAGCTCGTCGATGGTTGACTTGATCTCTTCTTTGAACTTTGGCAGTGCAACTTTGACTTCAAAATCATTTGGATCATCTGAAGTTTCTAAGAACAGCTCCTCATATGAGTTAATGTGATTTGAAAAGAACATATCAGATTCTAAATGATTAGTGATGACTACGCAGTAATCGTCATCATTGACTGGACCCACTATACTGAATCCTAGTCCTAATCTTGATTGAGAGCTTTTACATTTTTTCTTCCATATTCTTTCAAAGTAGTCTGACTTGTGCTTTGACCAAGTATGTGGATTAACCCTTTCTTTGCTGAATTATGAACATAAGGAAAGTACCAATCAAAACATAAATCTATTAAATCTTTATATGAATCATCATCAAGTTCTACATCAACTTCTTGACTAGAGGTTGATGCTCCCAGAAAGAATCTCTGAGACTTCACACTCGTGGATGACATAGGGGCTACATTAACAACCAAACCTTCAGCTTTTTGAGAAGAAAGTGGGGTTAGAGCTAAGATTCCCAACTGATGCCTAATTGTTTCACATATAGACTTGGATATACTTATGCTTTGCTTTGGAGCCCAGTCTTCATTGCTATCTGGCTCAACTGTCACCTCCAAGGGAATCTACTGCTGAGAAGAGTTAGTTGGTCTGCGAACCATATAAGACTCATCCTATGAATTTGATTCTAAGTTTATATGGATAGTAGGTGTACTCCTGCTAGCTGGGTCTTATCTTCTATTGGGTGGCTAATAAAGAGGTTTTTTTATCCCTGGGACTGCCTCTAAAATGGCCTCTTCCTCTGCCTGGTGGAGATCAGATCATCCTACCCATATGTTCAAATGGAGTATTGAACTGTGGGTGCAATTTAATGTGAGGCTCCACTTCCTCCTCCAAGTCTATTTTCGCTCCTTTTTATTTTCTTTTTCATTTTCTCTTTTCTTTTTTTTTTTTTTCTCTTTCCTTTTCTTTTTCTTTATTTGTCTTTTTTTTAACTTTGGCCCAATTTGCAAGAATAGACTTGTTGATTTTGTGGGAAGTAGTAAGCTGCATCCTCATATATGCCTACTACATGAATTGTAAATTACTTGATATCTCCTTTAACACAATAGACGATCGCACCTCTTATGAACTTCATACACTGATGTAGAGAGGATGGAACTATGTTGTTCTCATGTATCCATGGTCTCCATAGCAAAGCAATGAAAGATGTATTGAGTCTATAATGTGAAACTTGGCTTAGGTCTTCCAAATCATCTATCTCCAAGAGAGCACTATGGACCTAAAGGCCAGTTGACCTCACTTTTGGAGTGCGGATTAAATCTTCCCATCTTAGACTATGGAGTCTTCTAGACACTAAGACTTCCATAGTCATAAGACACTTCTAACAATTAGGTAAACACTTAACCTAAGCCAAAAGATATAGAAGTGTTAAACATAGGATTAGGTTATGCTTTAGGGATTAGGATAATCCACCTACCCTACAACCCAAATCCAATCCATGTTCACCTTCTCAAACCATACCTTAAGTTCAATTCAAACATAAACTTCAAATCAAAATTCAAGCCCAAATTATAAAACCAAATGATTGAAGCCCATGATCAAATCCAAACTTGAAACCCTTCCTAAGTCATATGACCTATCTCATGGACTTAGCCAAATATTAATCCAAATCAATTCAAACTCAATTTATTTTCTCATAAATTAATCATATTTTCAATTACCTTCTCAAATTTAAATTAAATATACATTTAAATCATCAAACTAAATAAAACCAAATCAAAATCCAAACCTAAGCCACATGACCCAACTCCTTGGACTTAGCCAAATTCCTTCATTCCAAAACCCAAATTCAATTGATTTTATCATGAATCAATCATACCTTCAATCATATTCACAAATATAAATGAAATCTACAATCATCAAACAAAACCAAAATCAACCCAAGTCAAACCTAACTTAACCCTTTTGACTTGAAATGTTCAAAATAACCAAAACCCATTTGAACCCAAGCCAATTACAATTGAATTTATATATCAATCTCAAATCCATATATAAACTCAAATAAATTAAACTTAGCCCAAAATCAAGCCAACTAAACCCATTGGTCCACTTGACCCAAAGTGGCCAATTTGACCTATTTGAGCCAAGTCCTAATCCTACCCAAATTGGATTGAACCAACCCCAACAAAACCTCCCATAAAAATATAAATCAAATTGATTGCAACCAATGGCTCAAGTTCATTCCAAATTGATTGTTGAACTTGAATAAAGCCATGATTAGACCCAATTGAACCCAATTGACTTAGCTCAAATTGACCAAAAGGTTCAAGTTGGCCTAAAATAAAACTAAATCCAAATTAATTGAAACCAAAGCCTACAATCATGTTCAATTGGTCAACTAAACCCAAACAAACACCCAACCCAAGCCAATTTGGTCAATTTGGTCAAATTGGTCAATTTAACCCATTTGACCTAAATGAATTCAAATGAGCCAAAATCAAATCTAGGCCAAACTAAACCAAACCAATTGAACCAAAACATTCTAAATTATCATATGAACTTGATCCAACCCTTGGTTTGTCCTAATTTGACCAATTGGTCAACTTTACCTAACTAATTTGACCTAAATGAGTCAAATTGAGCCAACTAACCAAATCAACTCCAATTGACTTGAAATTTGGGCTAACCCACTTTTGGCTCATTTCAAATCTACCCAAATCAAATCTAATGCCAAATGATCATTCTACCCTTGGGTCAATCACATGAGATAAATCACCCATGTAAGTGGTCATTTCCATTCATTGGCCACTTGGTACTCTCCCAATGGTCCACCTAAGCACCAAGGACACTGCGCAACCTAACCCAAGGGGTGGTTGGGTCGGCCATGACCCATTCATCCCATTGGAGCATTTTAAACCCATAGGACACCCATGATTCCTCTTTGGCAGCCACCTCCACACCTTCAACCAACCAAGCCGAGCCAACTCACCTCCTCCCTACCACCCATGACTCCCTGAGATGGTCGGACGACCACTAGAAGCCAAGCCTGATCCCACCATCCAATCAAGATGAAGGGGGGTATACACCACCTCATTTCCATAAAAACACACAGAAACCATTCCTCAAAACCCTAACTACCCATGATGACCCACTAAAGCTATTCCCTAAGCTCCCAAGCTTGTTCTTCGATCGTAAAATGCCATTCTTGTCTGCCCTGAAATAGGACACTCCCATTTATCACCTAACTTTCCCATTTCTCTATCAAACTCAAATTAACTTTGTACACACCTTCCTTAGGCCTCATCGAGCAATAATGAATCATCTCCCTAGCTTCCCGAGCACGGAGGTGGGACTTTGATCAATGTCGAGTTCTAAATCATCGGTTCATGGCCTTTCGAGTGAATGTCAAGGAATTGATCCAATTGCTGGTCAACAGGGCTTCGTCTCCACTAGATGAAGCTTCCTCAATCATTCAAGCCGCTTGAGCTCTGAGGTATTCTTACAAAATTGATCCTTAGAAAAAATGGGTTGGTCCAATTTGAAGAAAATTTGCATCTCGCATGATCTTGACCATTGGATCCCCTCTGATCGATGTCATGAAGGTGTTGGATCTTTTTGGAGTTGATTTGAGTGCGAGTAAGCTTGTATCAAATGATCAATGGTGGATGGACTCTATTCTCCCTCACTCATGTGATGTTAGATCACACATCATCTATTTCGTGTGATTAGAATGGATAGTCATGATTAGATCCCTAGATCGATATGATTTAATCCTACTAAGTTGTGGTATTAATCATAGATGTTCGATCTTAGATCTGACGGTGAATGAGAAAGCACATCCACCATCGCCACATAGGCTTAGAGCCAGAAAGGTTTTAAGTATCGCAACCCGTGGAAAGCCGGATCGTCATGCCACGCGTGGTGCAGATTAGGCTTTATTTAGGCTTAATTAATCATTTTTAATGGCTAAAACTTCTAGAAATCATAAAAAATCATAGAGATATAAAAAATACATATAAATACTCATTTTAAGGGTATTTTATAGGAGAATAAATTAAAAATGTACTTAACTTATTTTGAATAGTAATTAAGGTTTAATTACAAAATTAATTAGCTTAATTACTCCTTAATTACTTGAGCAATTAATCCCAAATTTTTGTAGGTTAATTTAATGGATGACTCTACCTCCCATGATTTTCTTGCGATTTATTGCTCAATTAATTAGGAAAATTGACTAATTAAACCTTAACTACTCTTTTAAGTTAATTAATGATTAATTAATGTGATGAATAGTAGTAAATTGGTTAATTAAGTTTCTTAATCACTGTTCAACAATAAGTGAACTAAGGAATAGGGTTGGGACCCCTTTCCCTAAGTCATTTCACCCTTTTTAAAATGAAATTAATTAACATTTAACTAATTAATTAAATCACTTAATCAAATTAAAATCATAATCACATCATACCTGAATTAATTAAATCATGGGGTAGATCTTTAGGTGTTTAACAACCTAAAAAAGTTTAATGAAATTATGGTTAGTCCACATGTGTGGGAAAATAATAAGAGTAATTAATTAAGTTCCTTAATCTAATTAACTATTAATCATGAGCCAATTGCATTAGGCCCCTTTTATTTTCTAGGATCATTGCAAGTTTATTTTCCATGCATATCATGTTAGCTCATAATTATTTAGTTAATTTTCTTAAGGTGACATAGGTAAGGGTAATTAATTCATCTAATTAAGGGTTCAACTTAATTAACCCATAAAATAAACTTAATTACATTTACTTAAATTAAATCAAATCAATAATGTGGGAATGGGTTTAAAATAATAAGTGATGATTTCTCTTCTCCTCTTTAAATCAAATCAAATCTGAAACTTAATTACTAAAGAAGCTTTGGTTTGCTTTAAATAATCTTATTTTGATTTGATTGTCCTTAAGAACTAGTTTGGTTGAATGAATCACATGCTTATATTTGATTATCCTCTTTCTAATCATGTTAAATTTGGTATGTCATTTGAATTCATACATCCATCTTTTCAAAATCAAGTAAAATAAAATGGATTTCCTTTATGTAAGCTTGCATGTGTTGATTTAATTTAATATATGTGTGGCTATTATCACTATTAAATCCAAATGTGTTTTTCAAAAGCTTATAAATGAATAATAATATGTGTTATGATGCTAGTTAAAAATACATAAGAAATGCATGTGCTTATAGCTTAGGTGTATGAATGGTGAGTTCTCATTCCTCTATTCAGGTGTTGATTTATATAAGATTGAATTGTAATTGGTATATAGTCTGCACATCCTGGGAACACGATGTTTTAGCTAGCCCCAAGGAGGCCATTTGATTATTACCTCACTTTCATGGTTTAACAATGACATGTACCCATTTGATTTTATTCTTATGTATTTCAACATTAGAATTTTGATAGAGCTTTAATTCATATATATAAATGATTCAATTAAAAAACTATACAATCTTTGCATGGTTTTCTTTCGTTCATTTATGTATACATCAATGTGTGTCCAAGAAAAGAAAGTATAAAGTATGGACATCCCGGGAATACGAGGCTTTAGTTAGCCCCAAGGAATTAATTTGATTACCTCACTTCCTTGGTTTATCAACGACACATACTTGCCTATATCTTTGTACATGTATATGTATATGTGATTAGTGAATGAAAATCCCATTTTACATTAAAATTGCTTGCATTCATAATTTACTATGTGGATAAATTAATTAGCCATATTATTTGGAGCTTACTTCCTATGTTGATGTACACGAATTTACATATGTTTGAATGCAAATGGGAATATAGTCTGGACATCCCGAGAATACGAGGCTTTAGCTAGCTCTAAGGAGGTCATTTAATTACCTCACTTCCCTGGTTTACAATAGCAGATGCCTATTTAATTTCATTCTAATTTTATTTTTGTATAAGAATTTGGATAATGTTTTAAATTAATATGTTTAAATAATTCAATCAAATATAATATAAATTATAAACATATAGATACATTCATCATTTAAGTGTGCTAAAATATGTTGCATGTATCGATACACTTAGGATTAAATCATATGAATGTTACATGTGATGAAAAGGAATGATTTAATATATGTCATGTGATAGTATTTCAATTAAATTAATCTTAAGATGCCTTTCATTTTGAATGGGATTATTTAAAGTCAACCTAAACTTAGGATTAATTAAATCATTTAATAAGCCATTCACTAAAGAGAAAAAAATCAAATTAATATACTTTAGAAAATTACTTTAGGTAGGGATGAAAGAGGGAAATCCTCTTTTCCTCTCTTTATAACACATAGTTGCTAAGTGTAATCAAATGAAACAAAAGAAAATACAAATTAAAATTCTCAAGTTAATTAAACTACTTCAAGTGAAATCAACCTAATCATATTAGGGTGTATGTTTTATGATGTATTATTTAGATTAGATGTTAGGGTGTATGTTTTGTAGACTGAATGATAGGCCAATATTAGCCTAATCATATTTTCTGCATGGGATTATGCTTAATGGATGCTTAAAAATAAATATGAATACTCATTTTACAGGTTGCTTAAATCCTTAAGAATAATCCAAGTTAGGATATGTGGGCTTAATTACCCATGTGTAGGGTGTTAAGTCTAAATTATAAATACAATTGCTTGGGATTATATGTATATTTAGCTAACCTCTATTTTGTAGGTGTAGTTAGATTTACTTTTCCCTCATAAATGTGATTTTTGTAATGGGAATTAGGATTAGTTCTATGGGGGATTAAAATGAGCAGTGGCCAGAAGGCTTTATCTTGGGGTGCCCTATGATGCCTCTGAAGCAAGCATCATCCAAATCAAAGAAGGAACTAAATAAAAAAAATGGAGATATGAAGGAAGACCCCCAGAGCATTTAATACAATTATAATTATTCTTTCATATTCTAGGTTATATAAGGTTAGAGCTCAGCTACCCATCTTTTCTCTCTTCAGGTTGTATGGCGATTCCTAACCTTTTATTCTTTTATGATAGTTTATATAATTATTAGACGTTATGTTTACATTGTGCATTAGAATGACATGCTTTTCATAATTTCTAAAATGATTGATGCTTTAATGGGTGGCTTGGATATGATTAGGCTCTTAGGATAAAAATAACTTTTCTACCCAACTAATCACTCATAACTAAATTTTAAATAACTGATAACCTCATCATAAAGCCTAAGACATAAATATGATAATTAAAATATTTAGCAACCCCTTAGTTGTATGGTTGTATGTTGCACATCATGCATGCATATTCTTTTTCTCTTGAACATGAAGGATCTCCATCCTTGCATAAAGGAATGCTTGACCTGTGAGGGCATCTCATGTGGTGGAGAATACCTTCTTCTAGCTGATTTCACCCATGACCTATTTCATCAGGCATTTAGGCATAAGAAATCCTAAAGCCTCTATTAAAATGATGTGTCTAAAATGAAATAAAATCTAAAAAGATTTTGCATCTATAGATTAAGTCATATACTCATACCACTCATGCTCTAATCTCTTAGGTAGTGTGTTTAGGACTTTAGTCTATTTCTAATTAAATAACTACCCTAGCTATCTTGCAATTCTTAAGATCGAACTATATGATTTTAAAATTGGAGGAGGAGTTAGCTAGCAGTCACTCCAGGTGGTTATAAGTCTAGAAGTCAAACACCTTCTATGGCTTAGGCCTAGATGATTGGTCAGGAAAGGGCAACTATTTGGCTTCCTCTTGTAGGCTAGTCGCCTTATTGATTAATTTCTCAAATGTTTTAATGGTAAAGTCCTTAAGCATGAAAACGATCGAGTCATGGATATTCTTGAGTAGAATCTCAATGGCATGCTATTCGGATAGCTGTGGTTCACCTTTCATGCTCAGGTTGCACCTAATCAACAAGGGACTCGTTGAGTTTCTATATCTCTACAATGAGGTCGCCTACAATCACACTCTGAGCTCCAACAAACCTCTTAATGAAGAGGTGCTCCAACTCAACAAAAGTCTTCACTGAACCGTTGGGATGTTCAACGTTCCAATCAAATGCAACACCTGACAAACTGCTAACGAAAAGGCAGAAGAGGAGTGCATTGCTGCCACTGGTGTTGCAACCGCCAGCTCTAAAGTGTGGAATGTACTATCATGAGTTCCCCTACCATCAAAGATCTTGAAGGATGGTGGCACAAAACCATAAATAAATAAAAACCTAAACCTAAAAAATAAACTTAAAAATAAATAAAAAATAAAACCTAAACCCTAAACTAAAAAAACCTAAACCTAAAATAAACAAAATAAACATAAACATAAACCTAAACTAAAATAAACTAAACTAAAATAAATAAAACCTAAACCTAAAGCCTAAACTAAAAATAAATAAAATTAACTAAAAATAAACCTAAACCAAAACTGAAAAAACCTAAAAATAAAGCTAAAATAAAAACCTATACCCTAAACCTAAAAAGAAATAAAACCTAAACATATACCTAAAAATAAAAAATAAAACCTAAACCTAAAAATAAAATAAAAATAAAACTAAACTAAAAACAAAACATAAACTTAAACTAAAATAAATAAACCTAAAAGTAAATAAACTAAACCAAATAAAAATAAAAAATAAACCTAAATAAAAATAAAAAATAAAATAAAATAAAATAAATAAATAATAAACTAAATAAATCTAAACCTATGGTTTACTTAATTTTAAAGAAAAGAATCCTACCACCCCACCCTAAACTTTGGACACTATCCTAAACTAACCATAAAAACTACCTACCTGCTCCCTAAACCCTACTAAATGCCTAAACCCTCACTCTAAACCCTAAACATAACCTTAACCACTAAACATTAAATCTTACCCTAAACACTAAACTCATTTAAAACTCTAAACCCTAAACCCTAAAACCCTAAATCTTAAAGCCTACACTAAACCTAACTCTAAACCCTAAACCCTAAATCCTAAAAACCTAAAAACCTAAACCTAAACTAAATAAAAACTAAAAATATAATAAATGAAAAAACCTAAACATAAATATAATAAAAAATAACTAAAATAAAAACCTAAACTAAATCCTAAACTAAACTTAAAAATAAAATAAAATAAACTAATAAAAATAAACTAAATATAATAAATAAAAACTTAAACTAAATTAAAAAATAAAATATACTTAAGAATAAAAAACATAAATAAAATAAAAACTAAACATAAAATAAAAATTAAATAAACCTAAAATAAAATAAAATAAAAAATAAATAAAAAACTAAAACTAAAACCTAAAAATAAAAAAAAAATAAAACCCAAACCCTAAACTAAAAAAAACTAATCCTAAAATAAAAAATAAAATAAATAAAATAAACCTAAACCTAAACTAAAATAAACTAAAATAAAATAAATTAAACCTAAACTAAAACCCTAAACTTAATAAAATAAAATAAACTAAAAATAAACTTAACCTAAACTAAAAAATAACACTAAAATAAACCTAAAATAAAAACCTAAAACATAAACCCTAAACCCTAAACCTTAAAAAGCTTAAAACCTAAACCTAAACTACATAAAACCTAAAAATAAAATAATTATAAAAACTTGTGGTGAAGGAATATTCATATTTAAGTGACTTAGTTGATTTGGTTGATTTTTATGTTATGATTTTATTAGGTTTGAATGAACCTACAATTAATTACTAAGTTGAAAAGAGAGAAAAAGAGAAGAGAACTTCTCTTTCCTCCCTACCTTAAGTAATTTCTAAGGTAGATTCATATTTAATTTTTGTTTAGTGAATGTTTTATTATGTGTTTAATTAATCCTAAGTTTAGATTTTCCCTAAACAAACCTATTAAAAGAAAGGCATTTTAAGATTAAGTAAAGTGAAATACTATCACAAAACACACAACACTTCATTTCTTTCCCAACATGTGTAACATGCATATGGATGAACCCTAAGCATATCTATACGTGCAGATGGAAGTGTTTAGAACACCTTAATGATGAATTCTAAGGTATGTTACTTAAGAAAATTTAGATGCTTCATTATCCATGATTTTGTTAAGTAGAAAAGAGTGATTCTTTTATCCATTTTTCATATGCACATTTACAAGTATAAAAGACATAAGTGAGTACAGTGCCATTGTTAGCACTAGGGGTGTAAGGTACATAGCCTACATGGAGCTACTTAAAGCCTCAACCCAGGGGTTGTCCAGACTAATATACCACTTTTCTTAAATACATGTGCATGTACAAAAATAAATGCATGGAAAGAGAATCATGCAAAAAGTTTATGTTTATTTGATTTTGGTTTGATTGTTTAGTTTATATGCGTGATGTGGAATTCCTTCTTAAGTCATGACATAAGAGTATATTGGAATAGATTTGAGCAAGTGTTATGTCCTTTTCAAAGGGACTATACACTTTGCAAATCCTATACAATTCTATGATAAGAAAGAGAGGGCGAATCAAATAACACATTTTATACTATTCATATGCAAACTCATAAATAATCCTAAGAAGCATACCTTTCAGTTATGATATTTGATTTATAAGTTTTGAAAATAATTTTGATTTAATAGTGATAATAGTCATTCACAATCTTACTATAGCCAAAACATGCACTTTTACATAAAGGAAACATTTCATTTTTAATTCGATTTTCAAAAGGCATGAATGTATGATTTTTATGTGACATACACATTTAGCATGCTAGGAAAGCAATAAAGTGATGAAAGCATGTAATTTCATTCACCCTAATTAATTTCTAAAGATAATCCTATAGAATAAGATTATTTAAAGATAAATCAAAATTATTTTAAAGAGATTTTTGTTTTGTTTTGAGTTTGATTTGAATTTAAGAAACATGAAAGGTGTTGCTAGTCCTAACCCATTTCCCACATGTGTATGATGTTTTAGCTTATTTTTAGAACCATTAGATTATTTTTATATTTTGTTTAGGTTAAGGTGTGAATTAAGTCCATTAATTACCCCTTACCTACACCACTTTAACATATTTAATTAAATAATTATGAGCCAATGTATGACATAAAACCACACAAAGAATTTAAATCAGCAATGCACCTATAAAAGAAAGGGCCTAATGCAATTGGCTAATAATTAATGATTAATTAAGCTAAAAGATTTAATTTAAGTACATTCATAACCCTTCCCACACATGTGGGTTGGATTTTGATTTCCTTAAGTTACTTAGGTTATTGAACACCTAAGCACCTACCCAAGATGAATTGGTTAAGTTCTGGAATGTTTTGAAAATTTTATCAAGTTAATTAAGTAGGTGATTTGTGGATTAGACCTTAATTAAGTTTAGATTAAAGAATAAATGGGGTTTAAGGAATAGTTTAAGGATAATATCCTAAAATTATTCCATAAATCTCCAGTTCACTTAAGCGAAGCTTAATTAAATTAATGAAGGGATTAAACCATTATTCACATGCTCAATTAAGCTTAATTACATTAAGAGAGTGATTAAGGATTCATTAATTGATTTCCTTAATTATCTCATCAATAAATCCTAAGAAAATTAGACGAGGTAGAGGTCATCCCACTAAATGCATCTGAGAAATTTGAAATGAATTAATGAAGTAATTTAGGAGTAATTAGAGTTATTAAGTTTTAACTAAAACCCTAATTAAGGGAAATGCACTATTCAAAATACATCAAAAATAATTTTAATGAATTGTTTACTGAATTATCTTCATAATGCATTTTATTTTATATTTTTTGATTTTTCTACATTTAGTTATAAATATTTTAAAATTAGTGATTAAGGAATTAATTAAAACCCCTAGTTATATAATTAATTTCCATCGTGCCACGTGGACCGCTGACGTGGTGCACGCTTTCCATGTGGTGTGATGGGATTCATCACTTAAGTTATCACTTCCCAATGCCGCGTCAATGGGGGCGCTACGCACTTTCTCTCTGGATTGTCATCAAAGATCAGACAGTTGAGATCAATCCCATGATTTCTAAAGGGATTACTCACATGTCCTAAGTGGATTAATCAGGACCATCCATCCAAAATGCACGGATGGACTGTCCATGATTCGTCCTAAGCTTACCTATAGGAGAGGGCATCCATACACTCTTTAGGGCAAGATACGAGCTCTATTAAGCTCAAACTTTACCCACACCATCTAGTAGTGAGAATAAGTTGATATAACGACCAATTTTACTTGAGGTAAAAATTCTCTTCATAAAGGACAAGACACTCCCTATTCAAGGTTTGGTTTGAAGGCATATCTCATCGGAGGCTATCACCAATGCTCCCAACCATCGAGGTAGCTTCATCTAGTAGAGACAAAGCCTTGTTGAAGGTTTGAGGGGTTAAGGTTGAGTGGATCTTCTTATGGACCAAGCTCCTCTTCAAATGCTCATGACCTTGGTCTAGCTCCCACCTCCCTTTCTTTCAAAGCTTGGAAGAAGCTTTGGATGAGTTTGATTAGGCCCTCTGAGGATGCTTGAAGGAGGAATTGATTGGAATTGGGTATTGGCTAAGTTGGAATTTCCCTTAGCCTCTCCTATTTTTGGTTCAAAGAAATCGAGAAGAATGGGTGCTTGGGAATTGCCTGAGGAAGCTTGGAGTGCTAGCTCTAGGTCTCTCTGGCTCAATCGAGTGTGAGTGTCTTGAATTCAAGTGAAATGAGGGGGAGTATATCTCCCTCTTGAAGGATCGGAAGATCGAGAAAGGCTTTATTGTTTTGATCAAATTCACCCCCTTCAATGGGTTATTTTAGCTATTAAGGGTTGCATATGGTTCGTTTATAGTAGAGGGGGCAGTGGAGAAGTGCCATCTGCTGATTTTGGATGGAGTGATTGATATGTGCTTGAAATGAAGGGAGTGGTCAATTTTGGCCTTAGGTTGGGTTTGGCGAACCCAAACCCATTGGGTCATGTGCACCATGATCACTAGTGTCCACTTTGGTCCATTAAGAGGGTGCCAAGTTTCCATGAAGAGGATTTGACCAAATTCCAAGTGAGTTTGGCCAAGAATTACCCTTTACCTAGGGATGAAATGATCATTTGGCTTGGATTTTAATTTGAATATGTTTTGCATGATATAAAAATGAGTTGTACCAAGTTTAAATGAATTTGGAGTTGATTTTATATGATTTGGCTCATGTTGACCTATTTAGGTTTAACTTGGGTCAAGTTGACCAATTGGCCAAATTTGGTCAATCTAAGGGTTAGCTCAAGTTCAAATGATCATATGAATTGATTTGGTATATTTATTTCCAATCAATTTAGTGTACATTTGGATTTGGTTCATTTGATTTCATTTCAATAAAATGGGTCAAGTTGACTAATTTGACCCATTTGACCTATTTGGGTTAGGTCATGGGTTGGTTTAGGTTTCATTGGTCATTTGAAATGTATTGGTATCTTTATTTCCAATCAATTTTGGTTTAATTTGATTTTGGGTCAATTAGACCTTTTAGATCAAGTTGGGTTCATGGTCAATTGGGCTAGGCTAGGTCTAGTTGGCTAATTGAGGCTTTGGTCAAGTTCAACAAGTGATTTGGAATGAACTTGACCCATTGGTTTTAATCAATTTGGCTTAGATCAAGTTTTGACCCATTTTGACTTTTTAGGTCAAGTTGGGTCAACTTAGGTCAAGTGGCCAATTGGGCTAGGTTAGGCTCAAATGATGATTTGGTCAAGTTCAAACATTGACCATGAATGAGTTTTGATCAATGGTTTCAATTAATTTGTCCTATGGTGGATTTTGGCTAATTTAGGTTGCATTTTAGCTAAGTGTTGACTTGGTTAGCACTCAGGTTTGACCTGGTTTGACCCAATTTGAATGATTTGTCATCTCATGAAGATTGTTGCTCACAATGTGAGGCTTAGGTGGGCTTAGTTCAATCCAATTTGGGTAGGATTAGAATTTGGCTCAAAAGGGGTACTTTAGATCACTTTGGGTCAAGTGAGCCTAAGTGGGTCAATTGACTTGATCAAGGCCTGAATCAAGTTTGGATGAACTCACATATGGACTTATGATTGAAATATAAATCCATTTACAAGTGATTTGGAGTCAAATGGGTTTTGATTCATTTGATAATTTCAAGTCCAAAGGATGAACATGAGTTTTATTTGGATTTGATTTTTGAATTTGGTTTTGGTTTGATAATTGAAGTTTGTGTTTATATTTAGATTCATGATTGAAGGATTGATTAAATCATGAAGAAAAATCAAGGGTTTTGCTTGATTTGAATTTGATTTGGCTAAGTTCAAGAATTTAACTTGAAAGGCTTAGGTTGAATTTAGGTTGAATTTGGATTTGATATTTTGAATTGATTTTGCATATTTGAATTTCTTTTTCATTTATATTTGTGAATATAAATGAGAATATAAATGGGTTATGAAAAAATTTCTTGAATTTAAATTGATTTGGATTTGATTTAGGCTAAGTCAATCAGATAAAATCAAAGTGACTTAGGAAAGATTTTTGGAATTAGATTTGAATCAAAGGCTTCAACCATTTAGAATTGATTTGAGTTTGAAGAAAATTAATTAAGTTGGAATTGATTTGAGTTTGACTTGAAAGGAGGAAGTGAGGATTTGGTTCAAGCTATGGGGTAGGCAAGTTTTCCTAAAACCTCTAAGGCATGACTTATTCATATGGCTAACTCTTCTAAGTCTCTAAGGCTAGGTTAAGTATTCACCTAATCACTGGATGTGTCTTAAGACTAAGGAAACTCTTAGTGTCTAAGAGAAGTCCTATGTCTATGATAGAGGGGTTGAGAGCACATTCTAAAAATGAGGTCAACAAAGGGCGCCCAATAGCCTTACATCTTCCAAAATGAAATGACTGTCAGGGTAACCTGCTTGTGGCAAAGCAGATAGAACCCAACCTAAGGGAGACTACAGAGTGAGTACTGACTTGGGGATTTATCTCAACTCAGGTAGTTAGGCAATTCCTATAGGGAGTTCTGCTAACATTGCCCTAAAGATATGATGCCTACTTGGGAAAAGGGGCCCTTTGGGGGCTTGAATTCCTAATCCACAAGCAAAAATTTTTGTTTGTTTGTTTAGTTTATTTTATTATGAACCCTGTTAGTTTGCGAGATCAAACTTAGAAGGAGCTTATATCAGCCTAGAGCTATCTCAGATTTACTGAACCAAGGGATAATCTGCACATCCGAATAAATTCTCCAACCACAAGGGTGGCTACTATGAAAGGGGAACTTATTCAATCCAAAAGTAACCCAGGTAGTGTCTAAATGGGGTCGCAAAGGATGTGATCCAAATAGAGTGCCTGCAAGGAGAGGGGCCACTAAGGGGCTTGATCCAAAACCCTGGAGAAGATAATATCATAAGTATTCGGTGGCCAACTCATGGAGAAACCATGGGGACTCACATCTTCCAGGAGTGGTGTATCCACTAGGTGAGTCGCTATCAGCATAGCGAATATCAACCAACCTAAGGTGCACATCAATTTATAACAACCAGCCTAGGAAGAAAGCTCAGAATCTCACATCCTCCTATACTGATTGCTAGGATAGTCTATCATCTGCTCGATAGGTGCCATTTGACCTAGGATGACTACTGAGTGAATGCCACTAGGGGACTTATATCAACTCAAATGTAGTCAAGAGGGAAGGAGCCTCTGGGGGACTTACCTTAAACCTCAAATATACTCGACCTAGTCAGTGCATGATGATAAGTTTAAGAAGAAAGCTCAAGAACTCACATCCTCTTAAACAAAATCAACATGAAAAGGTGGGTGGCTAAACTAACAAGCTGCTCGTTGGTTTACAATGATCAAGTTAGGAAGAGACTCACATCTTCCAAAATAAGGAACCATTGGGTGACATACTAGTGGTAGCATGTCGACACAGGAACTAATGAGTGAGTGCTACAGGTGGCTTGCTCCCATATCAAAATAGCCCGAGAAAAAAGATATGTGTTTGTGCTTGAGGGAATAGGATGCCTCTAGGGGACTCTTACACCTAAACCTCAAGGATACTCGACCTAGTTAGTGCATGATAGCTAGTTCAAGAAGAAAGTGTTGGGACTCACATCTTCTTAAACAAAGTCAACATGAGGTAGTTTATTGGCTTAACAGTGAAGTGTACGAAACTAACAAAATGCTTATGGATACTCTCACCCACCTCTCTTCTTAAATCCAAGATTTACTTGTTTAAGGGTTTAGAAGATTGGGTTCTAGGTCATGGTGAGTGTGAGCTCTTCTCCACTTCATACCTAGAACCAACCCCCTAAATAAGCCTTTTTGTTAGATGAACCTTTTGAATAAGAAGTTCTTCATCCGGCTCCCCTAACGCAGCCACCATAGTGCACAAACCATATATAAGAGAGGGATGATAATATCCTATAGTAGTACTATCCTTAAGCATATTATAATTAGAATTATAAATTATCTATCTTCTACCACGTCCTCTAACAAATGACCACTGGGGTGACATACTAGCAAGGTAGCATGTAAAATCGACCTAGAGCAGCTAATGAGTGAGTGCCATAAGGGGCTTGCTCCCATATCAAAATAGCTTGAGACAAAAACTATGTGTTTATTTTTGTACTATGTTAAAGGGAATAGGATGCTTCTTGGGTTCTCTCACACCTACCCTAAACACACTTGTGGAATTGGATAAAATGGTGCCATGGATGGAAACCAGAATTCCCACTAAGAAAGGATGTCACATGGATTCTCTCACACCTAACTTAGTTGTGCTAATCGAAATAGGATGCCTCTTGGGTTATCTTACACCTATTCTAATAGCACCAGGTGATTGTGTTTATGTCATGAAAGAGGGATTGGATGCCTCTTGGGTTCTCTTACACCTATCCTAAACATGCCATGGAGGATTCACAAGACATGCAAACAATGCTTCAAAAGAAGAGAATAATTTGATGAAATGGAATCAGATTTTTGTTCTTTTGTTGATAATTAATTTCAAACATGTTTTATGCATAATTTTTCTTCAAATAGATTCCATTAATTAGAAGCATAGGGTGTTCCCCTTTACAATCAATGACTTGATATGATCCTTTTTTGTAGGCCTTCTCTATCACATAGGGGCCTTCCCAAGTGGGTTCAAACTTGCCTCCCATCTTTCGATGGGCAACAATTGGTCTCCTTAGGACTAACACAAGTTCTTCTACTTGGAAAGACCTAGGGTAGACCAGCTTGTTGTGAGCTTAAATCATTTTAGCTTTGTACAACTTGAGGTTCTGGCACGCCCGTAGGTGATCTCCTCCAAACCATCGAGCTCTTCTAACTGCAACTTTGCATTTTTTTCTATAGTGATCTTGCTAACCAATGATATCCATAGTGATGGGAGTTGAACTTCTAAAGGTAGAATGACTTTAGACCCATACACTAAAGAAAATAGGCTAGACTGAGTTGGGGTTCTATATGTGGTGCGGTAGGCCCACAAGGCTTCAACCAACTGCTCATTCCAACGTAAACACTGCTCATCAAGTGTCTTCTTTAGTATTTGGATGAGAGTTTTATTGAATTCTTCTGCTAAGCCATTTGCTCTAGGGTAGTAGATGGTAAAGTATCTCCAATCTATACCATGTATTCTGGCAAAGCTGTTGATCTTGGTGCATTTGAATGCAGTACCATTATCAGATATAATTCGTTGAGGCACCCCGAACCTATATACGATATAGTTCCTAAAAAATTGAAGCACATGCTGAGCTATGACTTCTCTGAGTGGAATTTTCTCTGCCCACTTGGAAAAGTAATCGATGGCAGCTAAGATGAACCGATGAACCTTGGAAGAAAGAGGATCGATAGGACCCACAATGTCGGTACCCCAATACTCAAATGGCCCTAAAGCTAATGTAGGGTGTAGAATGTTGTGTGGTTGAGGTAGGACCACACCGTGTACCTGACACTGATGGTATCTCCTAGGTATATCCATACAATCTAAAATCATCAAAGGCTACTAGTATCCTAGTCTCTTAATCTTCATCTTCATCTTCGGACTGGATTGATGTACTCCGCAAAGCCCTGAATGTACCTCGGTCATAATCCTACATGTTTTGTGTTTGTCTAAATAATGTAACCACATTTGATCAAAAGATCATCGATACAAGGTGCCATCAATGTGAGCATAAGAGAGAACTTTCTGTTTCACCTAATAGGCTTGTGACTTTTCTTGAGGTAGTTGATCGATATTCAAATAGTCTATGAATGGTTGCGTCCAATCTGACTTGTCATCCATTTTGGCAATGGCAACCTCCCCTTCAAGAGAAAGTTTCTCGATGAGTTCAACATCAATAAGGGATAGGACTTATTTATTTTGGACTCTTATTGGAATGGACTCATCTTCTAGACATGCTAATTTTTTGGCAAGTTTATCCAAAGCATCTGCTACTGCGTTCTCTGCTCAGGGAACCTTGTAGATGGTGACTTCAGGGATTTGGGCCAACATAGTATACTCATGGTAATGACGAAGCTTAGGTTTGAGAACCTTGTAGGACCTGGCAATCTGGTTGATAACCAAGAATCCCCATAGATATTGATGCTCTTGACACAGACTGTGATGGCTAACTCCTCAAAGCCTCATACTCAGCTTCATTATTGGTGCAGGGATTGGAGAGGTAGTATGAGAATCTCATCACATCATCGTGTGGAGTTAAGAGAACTAATCCTACCCCTACCTTTTCTAGAAGAGTAGATTATGGTGTTTCTCCTTTATGAAAGGAAGCTGCACCATCAAATTACATCTCCCATCGACGGTTATCAACCTCCCCTAAGTTCATGATTTGTTCATCAGGAAGATCATCACTAAGCAGGGAATCAACAGGCAATGGCTTTGCGGCTAAGAAATCTGCCAGTGTCAAACATTCAGATAGCATTGGCTGTGTCATGAGATACTACAGTGGATTGGTTCTGAAAATCATGTTCACCTTATGAGAAAGCATATAGTGCCATAGCTTTTGGGATGCAAAGATCAAAGCTAGGCAATGTTTCTCAATAGGTGGGTAGTTCACTTCAGCAGGAATCAAACAATGGCTGAGGTAGTAGAGAGCACTCTCCTTCGCTTCATCATTAGCTTAGGCCAACAAAGCACCGAGAGAGTCATCCAATGCAGCAGTGTAGAGGATGATTGGCTTGCCCAGGAAAGGGGTTGCTAGAACTGGTAGCTTCACCAAATATTGCTTGATATCTTCAAAGGCATGCTCGCCCTTGTCATCTCACTTGAACTTGTCATCCTTTTTGACAAGTGAGAATGGCCCTTGTCATCCTCAAGTTGGAAATAAAGTGTCTTAGATATGCCAACCTTCCTTGGAAAGATCTGAGTTGAGTTAAACTTTTAGGAGGTGGAATTTTTAAGATAGCTTTAATCTTTTCTGGATCTATTTCTATTCCTCGATGTCAAACTACAAACCCAAGGAATTTCCCTGAAGCTACTCTGAATGCACACTTCAGGGGTTTCATTTTGAGGTTATATTATCTTAACCTTTCAAAAACTACCCTCAAGTCAAAGAGATGGTCTTCCTCTTCTTTTCTCTTGACTACTAGATAATCAATGTAGCACTCAACCTGATGATGGATGAGTTCATTTAAGATCTGAGTCATGTCCAGTTAGTATGTAGCACCAGCATTTTTAAGGCCGAAAGACATGACCCTATAATAATAGATTCTGATTAGGGTTTGAAAAGTAGTGTTTCTTTCATCCTCAGGGGGCCATCTTGATATGGTTGTAGCCAGATGACCCATCAATGAAGGAGAAAACTACATGAGATGAGGCGATGTCCACCATTAATTCTAGTATAGGAAGACGAAACTCATCCTTAGGACATGCCTTGTTTAAGTCCCTCAAATTGACGCATATGCAAATTTGGCCATCCTTCTTCTTAACTGGTATGACATTGGCTAACCAGGTAGGGTATTTTTCTTGAAACCAGCATCGATCAATTTCTTGACTTTAGAAATGACCTATTGTTCAATTTCTAATCACATGCGTCTAAAAGCTTGCTTGATAGGGTTAGCTAGGATCTATTGCTAGTTTATGGACTATGTTAGGAGATAATCTAGTCATTTTTGCATAACTCTATGCAAAGCAGTCTTTAAACTCAGTCAATGGCCTAACTAAGTCATTGAACTTTTTTTTCATTCAGGAATGAACTGATATATGTCAGGTGTGGATTTTCTTCTATCACGAGGTTGATTTCTCTAAGCTTGTCGATTGTTGAATGGATCTCCTCTTCAAATTCTGGTGATGCATGTTAGATTTGGAGATCATCTAGATCATTTGAAGTTTCTAAGCACACATCCTCATAAGGTTTGGTGTTGTGTGAAAAGAACCTATCAGACTCTAAATGATTGGTTACAACTAAATAGTAATCATCATCATCAAATGGATCCACTATACCGAATCATAGTCCTAATCTTGATTGTGCATCCTGCCTGTGTTTTTCCATAGCTTTTTGATGTACCCTGACCTGTGCTTAAACCATGTATAAAAAATTAAACCCTTCTGCAAGATTAAGAACACAAGGCGAGTACCAATCAAAATGCAATTCCATTAATTCTTTGTTTGAAATATCCTCAAATCCTACATTAGTTTCTAGACTTGAGGATAATGATCGCAAAAAAGAATCTCTTCAGCTTGACATCTCTAAAAGACTGAGGGGCTTCCTTAACTACTAAACCTTCAACTTTTTGAGATGAAAGTGAGGTTAGAGCTAAGGTTCTAACTATTGCGTGATAGTTTCACATATATTTGATTCAAATACATTCATGCTTTGTCTGAAGGCCTGGTCTTCATCATTGTCTGGCTCATGTGTCACCTCAAATGGAACTTGCTGAGAGGGGTTGGTTGGTATACTAATCACATTAGACTCATCCTCTTAGTTGGATTCCAAGCCTATGTTAATAGTAGGGGTACTCCTATGAACCAGAACATAACCCCTATTGGCTGATGGCCAACTAGAGGGTCTTCCACTTGTAGAACTGCCTCTATTTTTACCTCTGCCTCTGCCTGGCGGAGGTCAATTCATCCTACCCACATGTCTATATGATGGAATGAACTGTGGGTGAAATGTGATATGCGGCTTTACTTCTTCTTCAATTTCCCTTTCTTGTTCACTTGGATTTTCATTTTTCTTTTCTTTTTTTTTCTTTTTCTTTTTCTTTTACTTCATTTTCTTTTGTATTTGAATTTTGTCTAAGTACATGAGAAAGGGTGTTTTGAGAAAGATAGTAGGTAGCATCCTCATATATCTCAACCTCTTTGAGTGAAAATGGCTTTTCATCTCTTTTGAGATAGTACTCAATCCCATCCTTCCTAAACTTGATGCACTGATGGAGGGAGAATGGAATCATCTTATACTGATGTATCCAAAACCTACTGAGCAAAGTGATGAATGAAGTATTGAATCAATGATATAAAACTTGGCTTCAGTCTTCCAGTCATCTATCTTCAAAGGTAACACTATAGAACCTAAAGCACTCTGGCCTTGTTCAGTGAATCATCTCAACATCATCCGATCTCCTCAGAGTGTGGAGATGTCGATCCTCAATTAGAAAGGGTCTTTAGGCTCATAATATTCACCGATGCTCTTGGATCGATGAGCTGGTAAGTCTGAATCTGCCCATGTCCATTGTAATGTAGAGGGGACGGTTGTGCTCCATGTCCCCCAGAAGTAGGTCTTTATCTATGAAAGTGATTTCCTTAGCTTCTTTGGAATAATGTGCCTCCTCTCCAATAGCGATCAGCTGAGCTAAGAATATCTCTAGATTAAGGAGAGCCTTGATTAATGATTCCCTCATCTCTTTGGATAAGATAAGGCATCGTATATGCTTAGCTTAGATGGAAACTTTCTTAGGTGAGAGAGGGCATTATACTCCACCATGGGCTGATCCTCCACAAGCATATCCAGGAGTGGAGCATCCTATGGAGGGGCTTCTCGATCCTCTGAACCAATGACTTGTTTCCCCTGATATGGAGGTGCTGCCCTAGGAGGTAGAACCTTGCCACTACAGAGGTTGAATTTGGTGATCTCTTGTGGCAGGGTAATGGAAGATTCTACCTGCACGTTAGGCTCCTACAGCTTCTCCTATGGGACCCTCAGAATTGGATGATTCCAAGTCTATCTCAAGAAGCAAACTTATAGAATTTAGAGTAGGAAAGTCCAACTCTGAATCAGAAAGAGGAAGATCAGAGTTGTTATAGTTGTTATTTAGACTTGAAGATTTTTCATTAGGAGTAGATTTAGACAACCCATCAGAAGTGACACAGATATAATTCAAACTAGCTTTATTCTTCAATTTCTTGGATTTTGAAGGATGTATATAGTAGAAATCAAGTAAAGTAAGAGGAGTGGGGGATTTGATGCCCTCATCCACTGATATCAGATGTATACTAGAAGAAGAGCAAGCTGAAGTAGAAGTAGTCTCTTATGTAGTAGCTACAACTATGGACGGGAGGCTGGACTCGATCTGTGGTTGCGCTACTTGGCTATCCCGAGCTGGTATAAGCTGTTGCTATTACTGAGCTCCCCCTTTCCCTGAGTTGACTCTTGTAACTTGCAAACCTTCCTTGATGTTGGCGGTTTGAGCTATCTTAGGCACATGCAAGAAAAATTTCTTGATTTTGGAGACAATTTTCTTAGAGGTATAGGATAAGGAGATATCCCAACCTTCTTTGGTTTTGGTAGGATCACAAGTTTCCCAAGGATTACCCTAATGGAACTAGATGGTTGTTCTACAAGGTATTCCTTTGGGATAACTATAGTACCGATCTTGAAGTTGTGCTTAAGCCAGTCCTTGAATGAAAAGCAATCTTCAAAAACATGACCTAACATATGGTGGTAGGGGCAAAGTTGGGATCATTGCTTTTGACCACTTCCTCCGGTCTCCTAGGTTTGGGTAGCATAAAATCAAGCTTCTTTATGAGATTCTTAAAGATCTTTCTGATTACCTCCCTCTTAAATGAATAATGCTTATTAAGTTTATTCGAAAGAGTAGGTGGACCATAGCTACCTAGCGGCGGGCATGTGTACCTCTGATACTGATGACATGGCTAAGGAGGAGGCGGTGCAGGCCATGGAGGCTGATGTGGTAGCTAGTAGGGCTTCCTTGGTGGTGGTAGAGGAGGTGGATGCGATGGCTACAGAGCACGAGGTCTCTCAAACTACTCTCTGGCTGACTATTTCCCCTTGTCAACTACTATCACTGTCCCAGGCTTCTTCTCAAAATCTTTTTGTGGCTTCTACTTTGTTGATTGGTCTTGAAATGGTGACTATTTGGCTAAACCTTGTAAGCTAGCTGCCTTGTTAATTAGCTTTTCAAATGTTTTGATGGTGAAACCTTTGAGCATGAAGGCGACCGGGCCATGGATATTCTTAAGCAACATCTCGATGGCATGCTATTCAGATAGTTGTGGTTCACATTTCATACTCAAATTATGCCATCTGAGAATGTAATCAATGAGGGACTCATCAGGATTTTGTTGAGCCAGAGATCACCTACAGTCACCCTTTGCTGAGCTCCAGCAAACCTCTAGATGAAGAGTTGCTCTAACTCAACAAAAATCTTCACTGAACTATTGGGAAGTTCAACATACCAATTAAAGGCAATGCCTACTAAGGTACTGACAAAGAAATGGAAGAGTAAAGTGTCACTACCATTAACATTATAATAACTGATCCTGAAATGCATAATATTTTACTTCGAGTTCCCACTGCCATTAAAGCTTTTGAAAGAAGGTGGCACGAAACCCTTAGGATATTGGATGGCATCAAATTCCTCTAGGTAGGGTCTACCCTTTGGAACTGATGATCCTCCCGGCCTTAAGCCAACGCTTCTCTCATCTACTACTCAATCATGGTTTTGATATATTTTTCCTGTATGGAGGTACTATCCACTACCTTTCTATATAGGCTAGTGCTACCCTACTCTATTAGAGGTAAAGTCTCGGCTGAATCTAAGACATGCACCAACTTTGGTTGACTAGTCTCAGCTATAGGAGAATGAACTATAGGTTTTTTATTTTTTTTAACAAGTACTTGGTTTGCTTCCCCATCCTATCTATTTATTCATCTTTCTATTTTAATTATCTGAAGGTGTTGGGTCGTAGGCTATGTCTTCTTGACCTCAACATATAGTCTCGCTCGGAGAGAACCCTGGGTATCTACCATGTGTACCCCCGCTGAATCCTCTAATAAGTCATCTTCATCTTCTAAATTAGACCAGGTATATCCTAATATTTCCTTCTTCTCCACTAAGTACTACTACTATGTCATCTAGGGATTGGTCCAACTACACAAGCATTAAAGATCATGTTTGACCAGTAATGGGATCACTGTCATGAACAGATAAGCACCTAACCTCTGACGCTACTGGCGAGCTGATCTTGTGAGGACTGTGCCCACTAGAGGAAAGATACTCCTGACTATTACTAGATCTGGGTGGAGTGGCACTCCTAGGAGGATCTATGGCCATAAGGGTGACTGAACTGTCTCCTCCTCCCTCCATTGTGACCATCTCCATGCTTCTGGTGGTGGTGGTGAAGGGATGACTATTATACTTTGAGGTCGCCATTCCTTCCACACCATGACTGGGGTAGAAGGTCAAGCAGGAGAGCTCAACCTCACCACAGTCAGTGATGTAGATGGGACATGACCTCGACCATAGCCGGATCACCGACAGGGTTCTCATCTCCCACCGACCTTCATGGCCTTTGCTAGAATAGTAGATGCTGGGACATGTACAAGAGTCGGCGGGCATGTAGAAGAGCGGTGTGATGGAGGCACCACCACTCTCTTAGGATAGGAGCTCCTCTCTTGATGTGTAGTCCCCATCAATAAGATACTATCAGTATGGTCGGCACGGGTAGCACGCCTATCTAGAAAGTCCACAAGTGCAAAGGCTGTTGACTATCAGCTATACCTCCGGTGCTCCCGGCTAGTGACATGAACTGATGTGCGGGCCTCTCTAGCACTCTCCTGCTTATGCTCCTCCTACTTGGCATAAAATTTATTGGTGGCCACCGTACGACCTCCTCCTCTCACTAACAGGTGCTTGAAACTAAATCACTGGCAAAGGTGAAGCAAAATCCTCCTAGCATCCTCTCAAGCAGACCAAGAGGGAGGGTGGAACTAGTTTTCTATAACTAGTGGGGAAACCAACCTAGGTAACTCTGTACAATAGATTGAGTGGCTACCTTTAACTCCCTAGAATTATGAGTGTGATACTGCTTGATCATGCAATTCTTGTTTCTTTGTTGGGTCCTAGTTGGTCGAGCATAGTAGGAAATAGACCCAACCTCTAAGTAGGGAAGACAAACCCTAGAATCAGGGGAGCCTTCCCCATTGAGGGAGCCAGCGAGTAGGTACTAGCCCTAACGGGGTAGCATGGGAAACAATCAGACGCTCTTACACTGGCACTGATACTGCTACTATTGGAACATCCACATCCTTCCTCTTCAATGAGAGAATCTTCGAGTCAGATGGCATGTCGACCTAGATGACCAGCTTCTGCTCGGTCACCATGCTCCTACTAACTATCATGAGGGGGTTCCCTCACATGTAATCATGGCCCCCTCGAAGCCCCTACCAAAGTGGATGAGGTGAGCATAGTCAGATTGTGGAAGGCTGGCCTGATCCAAGGCTGAAACAATCCCATGAGGAAACATGAACACATACTTTTGCACTGCCATTACAATCAACTGAAACTAAAACTGACGCTGATTGAAAGTCTGCAATGTTGAAAAAAAAATTGAATTAGATCTTTGTTTTGTTGATTTTTGAATTTAGATTTAGAATTTGAACCCACACTCAACAACTTGAAAGTGTTAAGTGGGGCTCAAATGATTTATAAGATATTTTGAGATTGATTGGAAAGAGGATTTTTGAATGTAGATTCCACTTTCAACAAATTTGGGTATGTTGAAAATGGGTTCAAGTATTTTTTGAAGAGATACTTCCATTAGGTTCATGTTTGAATTTTGATTTTTGATTTTTTATTTTGAGGACCCTTTATTTAACAAATTTGAGTATGTTAAAGAAAAGGGTCAATTGATTTTGTTTTTGATTTGAGAATTTTGGAATTTACCCACTTAGCAAATTTGGGTATGCTAGGTGAGGTGTTTGAAAATAATTTCTTCTTTTTGTTTGTTTGCTTTATTTTGTGAATCATTTGTGGTTTTGAAAATGGAATATTCACTTAGCAAATTTGGGTATGCTAAATGAAGAATCCAAATGTGTTTTGTTTTTTTTGAAATTTTTTGAAAATAGGATTCTTAGCAAATTTGGGTTTGTTAAGGAAATCCTAGTGTGTTTCTTTTGTTTTTAATTTTGAAAAATAGGATTCTTAGTAAATTTAGGTATGCTAAGGAAATCGTAATGTGTTTTATTTTTGTTGAAGATTTTTGAAAATAGGATTCTTAGCAAATTTAGGTATGCTAAGGAAATCATAATGTGTTTCTTTTATTTTGGATTTTATTTTAAAAATGGAGACTTCACTTTAGCAAATGTGGTATGCTAAAGTGAAGTTCCATTGTGTTTTAAATTTTGTGGAATGGAGATTTCACTTAGGAAATTTGATACAAAATGTATTTCAAATTTTGTTTTGAAAATGGAGACTTCACTTTTAGCAAATGTGGTATGCTAAAATGAAGTTCGGATGTGTTTTTGAATTTTGTGAAATGGAGATTTCACTTAGCAAATTTGAATATGCTAAATGAAATTCCAAAAATGTGTTTCAAATTTTATTTTAAAAATGGAGATGTCACTTTCTCAAATGTGGTATGCTAAAATAAAGTTTCGAAACTATGTTTCAAATTTTGTTTTGAAAATGGAGACTTCACTTTAGCAAATGTGGTATGCTAAAGTGAAGTTCCAAATGTGTTTTGAATTTTGTTCTAAAAATGGAGACTTCACTTTTAGCAAATGAAGTATGATAAAATGAAGTTCCAAATGTGTTTTAAAAATTTTGTATTTTGTTGATTTTGAAAAGAGAGATTTCCATTTAACAAATTTGGGTATGTAAGATGGAAATCATTTATGTTTCATTTTTCAAAGATGTAGTTTCATGTGTGATTTTTGCTTTTTTTCTTTGAAAGAGGAAATTCCATCCTAATAATATATGGAATATGTTAACTGGGATTTCAAAATAGTGTCATTTTATTTGGAAATGAAATCTTCATTCAATAAATTTGGGTATATTGAATGGAGATGTTCATATGTGCTTTTTGAAAGTTTTTTTTCTTGATTTTGATTGGAAATAAAACCTCCATTCAATAAATGTGGGTATATTGAATGGAGAGGTTTCATATGTGCTTTTTGAAAATTGATTTTGATTTGAAATGAAACCTCCATTCAATAAATGTGGTATATTGAATGGAGAGGTTTCATATGTGCTTTTTGAAAATTGATTTTGATTTTGATTGGAAATGAAACCACCATTCAATAAATGTGGGTATATTGAATGGAGAGGTTTCTTATGTGCTTTTTGAAAAGGTGAAAATTCTAACTTAAAAGATGTGGAATTTGTTGAGTGGAATTTCAAAGTTGTGATTTTTCTTGAAGATGTAACATCCAACCAACACATTTGGATGTATTAAATGAAAAGGCCCATCTTCAAATTTTATGTTTTTTTTGTAAACATGATTGTTGGTTTTATTTTTGAAATATTCCTACATGTAATAATTATGATAATTGTTAGATGTAGTGCAAATATTTTATTAAGTGTATTTTGAACAAGTGCTTTTAAAAGTAAGACTTTTATGAAGGATTTATTTTGTCTTTATTTTTGGAATGAACATTTCCTTACCATAGAAATGGTAAGAAGGAAGTATTTAATTATTTTCTTTTTATTAAATTTTTATTTTCACCCATTGGGAAATCCAACTAGGGTTTTAAGACCAACACGGGATGAGGTCCTAAAACCTAAAGATGTTGGCTAGCTTAGCTTAAGGATGAAATAAGCTAAGTGCCAATGGAAAAGAAATATAGTCTTGGATTTATAGAAAAGTACAAACCCACTATCGACGCTTGGAGATAATGATCATTTACCAAAGATGGTCTCAAGAAAATCTGTGGTGAAAGAATATTCATATTTCTGCCTTCATCTATCCCCTTTTGGAAAGACATAAATGAAAAGAAAAATATAACACCTTGTTGGGACACCATGTAGATCTGGATGTTCTTATTAGGGTGATTGGACATAGCATTAAGGAAAGGTGTACTATCTTGAAAGATAAAAGTCACCACCCTACAATGGACCTAATCACCTTAATAAGAACTCCTAAGGACTATGGGTCTTCAAAATGTAGATTCGTCCCCTACTTTACATGGAAAAGTAAAGCAATGTTTATTTTAAACCAAGTTCGTAAAGTTCCCTGCAGGGGCAAGCCCCCATAGTTAATTACATCCTAAGGAATAGGATTCCTTAGGAATACTCTCAATTAAGATAAATGATCATTGTCTCCAAATATTTTGAAGGTAGGACTATCAATCAATTAGTTTATTTTTAGAAAGTCAAGTTGATCAGAGGAGGGAGTTCTTATCAAAGCTAAATGAAGATAAGTAGGGGATGCTTAGGATACTAAGAAGCCTAGTAAGCATCCCGAACTATCCTATGGTTCGGGCTTTACAATTTTGAAATTGAATTGATTTGTTTTAGTTGAATTTTTATTAGAAAGTTAGGGCTTACGATTCCATGATATAAGGTCATGGAAATTCCTAAGAGGTGAGGATTTAAGCTTGTAGCCCACAAAGGGAAGTATCAATCTCTGAACCTAAATCTAGGGAGCTTTAGAGAGGGCCAAAAGCAAGACCTAAATCTAAGGAAAAAATGGGTATTCGGTTTACCTCCATAGGAGAGGATAAACCACCCGACTGTTGGACATACAACCGCCTGGGGGTGTCCACCAACTAACTCCTCCTACAATTTTAAAATATGTAGGAAAGTCAAATGCTTTTGCAAGATAGCTAAGCTATTGTTTATTTAGAAAGAGACTAAGTTTTTAAACACACTCCTTAAGAGACTAGATCATGTAGATTCATATGCCTAATGCATGAGAAATTAGATTTTGGGCTAAAATTATCAAGATAAAGAGGTGTGTTTCTGCCATGGTTCTTAAAGGTCAATCCAAGTTCTCTGGCAAAGGTGAAAGCCCTCTAATCAAGAGTGAAATAATATGCTTTTTATGCATGATGTGAGAAAGAAAATACAACATCCAGCTAAGAGGTTGTTAATTCTTTTACTTGTTTATAACTTAGACTTTAGGTGATGTTATGAGTTATTTTATTTTTAGTTTGAATTGATTAGTTGGATAGAAAATTTATTTTACTAAGAGCCTAATCATCATCTAGGCCATACATCAAAGAAAGGAATAAACTAGGAAAAGATGCCATCTTAATGCACAAGCTAAATAAACAATCCTTTTTATTAGTTTGAATTGATTAGTTTGAATTGATTGTCAATACTATTTGTGGTAGCTTTTCGCTTTCCCAAAACAAATTGGGTAGAGCTCTACCCTTAACCAGTTACAAAAGAATTAAATACAATCAAGAAGGAATTAATTGTTATGGGGGTCTTCATTCTTCATTTCTTCATTTCTTCTTTCTTCTTTCTTCTTTCTTATTTTGGTTAGTTGGAATGTGGTTGATCCAATATGGTACATAAGGCATAGCCTTATAACTAATGTTCATCCTAATACCCACAAAAATCATTCCAAAATCCTAATTACAAAATTATATGAAAATGGGAAAAAAGAAATCTAACTAAAACCTACTGCAAAATAGAGATTAGCTAAGCACACCAAACAATCCCAAGCATATATATGTATAAGTTGGACTTAGCACCCCACACAAGGCTAACTAAGTCCACTTGGCCTATTTTGGATTATTCTTAGAGGTATAAGCACCTACCAAAAGTAATTATATTTCTATTACAACGCCTCTTAAGCACAATCCCCTGCAAAAGATAATGGTTAGAAAAAGATTGCCTTACCATTCAGTCTACACACATACACCCTAACATCCAGTATAAAATAATACATCACAAAATAGAAGCAAATATTAAACCATGCACTACCCTAACCTAAAGCTAGAAGTGGTGACTTAGCCTAATGTGTGTGCTATTTAAGGTTTGTGTGGTATGCTTAGCAAGTCTTTAAGGTTAAAGTTTTCAAAGTGTGAAAATGTTCAACTTAGATAGTGGTTTCATTTATGTGATTTAGTTGATTTGGTTTATTTTTATGTTGTGATTTGATTAGGTTTGAATGAACCTACAATTAATTACTAAGTTGTAAAGAGAGGAAAAGAGAAGAGAAATTCTCTTTCCTCCTTACCTTAAGTAATTTCTAAACTAGATTCATATTTGATTTTTGTTTAGTGAAGTTTTTATAATGTATTTTAATTAATCCTAAGTTTAGAATTTCCCTAAACAAACCTATTAAAAAAAGGCATTTTAATATTAAGTAAAGTGAAATACTATCACAAAACACACAACACTTCATTTCTTTCCCAACATGTGTAACATGCATATGGATGAACCCTAAGCATATATATACATGTAATTGGAAGTGTTTAGCACACCTTAATGATGAATGCTAAGGGATGTTACTTAAGAAAATTTAGATGCTTAATGATGCAAAATTTTGTTTAATAGAAAAGGGTGATTCTTTTGTCCATTTTTCATATGCACATTTACAAGTATAAAAGACATAAGTGAGTACGGCACCATTGTTAGCATCAGGGGTGTAAGGTACAAGACCTACTTGGGGCTACTTAAAGCCTCGTAACCCCGGGGTTGTCTTGATTAATATACCACTTTTCTTAAATACATGTCCATGTACAAAAGGAAATTCATGGAAAGAGAATCATGCAAAAAGTTTATGTTTATTTGATTTTGGTTGGATTATTTTGTTTATATGTGTGATGTGAAATTCCTTCTTAAGTCATGACATAATAGTGTATTGGAATAGATTTGAGCAACTGTTATGTCCTTTTCAAATGGACTATACACTTTGCAAATCTTATACAATTCTATTTTAAGAAAGAGAGGGAGAATCACATAGCACATTTTATATTATTGATATGCAAAATCATAAATAATCATAAGTAGCATACCTTTCAGTTAGGATATTTGGTTTATAAATTTTAAAATTAATTTTGTATTTAATAGTGATAATAGACATTAATATTCTTACTTTAGCTAAAACATGCAATTGACATAAAGGAAACATTTCATTTTTAATTTGATTTTTAAAAGGCATGAATGTATGATTTTCATATGACATACACATTTAGCATGCTAGGAAAGAAATAAAGTGATGAGTGCATGTAAATTCATTCACCCGATTAATTCTAAAGACAATCCTAGAATAAGATTATTTAAAGAGAAATCAAAATTATTTCAAAGAGATTTTTGTTTTGTTTTGAGTTTGATTTGAATTTAAAAAATGTGAAAAGGTTTGCTGGTCCTAACCCATTTCCCACATGTGTATGATGTTTTAGTATATTTTTAGAATCATTAGATGATTTTTATATTTTGTTTAGGTTAAGGTGTGAATAAAGTGAATTAAATACCCATTACCTACACCACTTTAACATATTTAATCAAATAATTATGAGCCAATGTATGACATAAAATCACATAAGGAATTTAAATCAGCAATGCACCTAGGAAAGAAAGGGCCCAATGCAATTGGCTCACAATTAATGATTACTTAAGCTAAAAGGTTTAATTTTAAGTACTTTCATAACCCTTCCCACGCATGTGGGTTGGATTTTCATTTCCTTAAGTTACTTAGGTTATTGAACACCTAAGCACCTACCCAAGATGAATTGGTTAAGTTTTGGAATGTTTTTAAAATTTTATCAAGTTAATTAAGTAGGTGATTAGTAGATTAGCCCTTAATTAAGTTTAGATGAAGGAAGAAAGGGGGTTTAAGGAATAGCTTAAGAAAAATATAATAAAATTATTCCATAAACCTCTTGTTCACTTAAGCGAAGCTTCATTAACTTAATAAAGGGATTAAACCACTGTTCACATGTTTAATTATGCTTAATTATATTAAAAGAGTGATTAAGAATTAATTAATTCATTCTAATTAACCCATCAAAAAGTCCCACTAAATTAGGGGAGGTAGAGGTCATCCCACTAAATGCATCTGAGAAATTTGAAATGAATCAATTAATTAATTAGGGAGTAATTAGAGTTATTAAGTTTTCACTAAAACCCTAATTAATAAAAATGCACTACTCAAAATTAATTATAAATAATTTTCGTGAATTTCTTACTGAATTATCTTCATAATGCATTTTATTTTGTATTTTTTTGATTTTTCTATATTTAATTATGAATATTTGAAGATTCAGTGATTAAGGAATTAATTAAAACCCCTAATTATACAACTAATCCCGTCAGCGCCACGTGGACCACTGATGTGGATTTCCATGTGGCGCAATGGGATTCGTCACTTAAGTTGTCACATCCTAATGCCACGTCAGCTACAACGCTACGTGCTTTCTCTCTGGATCGTCCGATCAAAGATCGGACAATTGAGATCGAGCCCGTAGTTTTTAAAGGGATTAATCATAGATCCTACATGGATTGATCATGACCGTCCATCCAAAATGCACAGATTTATGGTCCGTGATCCATCATTGAGCTCACCTACAGGAGAGGGATTCCGTCCACTCTTTAGGACAAGATCCTAGCTCAATTGAGCTCGGATTGAGCTTAATCTTTACCCACAACATCTAAGAGTAAGCACAAGTAGATCTAACAGCCAATATTACTTGAGGTGAAAATTCTCTTCACAAAGGACTAGACACTCCCTATTCTAGGCTTGGTTTGAGCATACCTCACCAGAGGCTATCAACGACACTCTCAACCATCGAGGTAGCTTTGTCTAGTAGAGGCAAAGCCATGTTAAAGGTTTGACGGGTTGAGGTAGAGTGGATCTTCCTATGGACCATGCTCCTCTTCAAATGCTCATGGCCTTGGTCTAGTTCCCACAGCCCTTGCCTTTGAAGCTTGGAAGAATCTTTGGATGAGTTTGATTAGGCCCTCTGAAGATGCTTAAAGGAGGAATTGGATTATAATTGGGTATCAGCTAAGTTGGAATTTCCCATAGCCTCCCCTATTTTTAGCTTGAAGAAACTAAGAAGAGGAGAATGGGAAATGCTTGGGAATTGCCTGAGGAAGCTTGCAGTGCTAGCTCTAGGTCTCTCTAGCTCAATCGAGTGTGAGAGTCTTGGATTCAAGTGAAATGAGGGGGAGTATACCTACCCCTTGAAGGCTCAGACGATCGAGCAAGGCTTTAGCATTTTGATCAAATTCACGTCCTTCAATGTTTTATTTTTGCTATTAAGGGTTGCGCATGGTTCATTTCTGGCAGAGGGGGGTAGTGGACAAGTGCCATGTGCTGATTTTGAGTGGAGGTGGGATTGCCACATGCTTGAATAAATAAAAAATGTAAAATAAATAAATAAATAAATAAAACCCTAAACCCTAAACCTTAAACCCTAAACTTACAACCCTAAACCTTAAACCCTAAACCCTAAAATCTAAACCCTAAACCCTAAACCCTAAACCCCAAACCCTAAACTCTAAACCCTAAACCCTAAACCATAAACCCTAAAAACCTAAAAACATAAACCTAAACTAAATAAAACATAAAAATAAAATAAATAAAAAACCTAAACCTAAATAAAATAAAATAAAAATGTAAACTAAAGCCTAAACATAAAACTAAACATAAAAGAAAAACTAAACTAAAATAAAATAAATAAAAATCAAAATAAAACTAAAAATTCAAATAAACCTAAATATAATAAAAAAATAAATGTAAAATAAAAATAAAATAAACCTAAAATAAAATTAATAAAAACTAAATAAAACATAAATCGAGAAAACAAACCTAAAAATAAATAAAAAGTAAAACCTATATGTTAAAGTAAAAATAAAAATCTAAACCTAACATAAACAAAATAAAATAAACCTAAACTTAAACTAAAATAAATTAAACGAAAATATATAAAACCTAAACCTAAACCTAAAATAAACAAAATCTAAACCCTAAACTGAATAAAATAAAATAAACTAAAAATAAACCTAAACCTAAACTAAAATATAAAACGTAAAAACAAACCTAAAATAAAAACTAAAAACCTAAACCTAAAAAAATAAAGTAAAAACCTAAACCTAAACCTAAAAATTAAAAATAAAACCTAAACCTAAAAAATAAAATAAAAATAAAACTAAACTAAAAAATAAACATAAATCTAAATGAAAACCTAAAAAAATAAACTAAAATAAAAATAAAAAATAAAATTAATAAACCAAAAATAAATAAAAGATAAACTAAATAAACCTAAACCTACCAGTTTACTTAATTCTTTCTTAAAAAATATCCATAAACCCTAAAACCTAAACTCTAAACACTAAATCCTAAACCCTAAACCCTAAACCCTAAACCCTAAAACTAACCCTAAACCCTAATCCATAAACGTAGAACCCTAAAAAACCACAAACCCTAAACCCTAAACCCTGAATTAACCCTACCCTAAAAACTTGAAACCCTAAAGCTTAAACACTAAACTCTAAACCCTAAACCCTGCACCCAAACCCTAAACCCTGAACCCTAAAACCTTAAACCCTAAAACCCTAAACCCTAAACCCTAAATCGTAAACCCTAAACCCTAAGAACCTAAAAACCTAAACTAAATAAAACCTAAAAATAAAATAAATAAAAAAACCTAAACATAAATAAAGAAAATAAAATAAAATAAAAACCTAAACTAAAATCTAAACCTAAACCTAAAAATATAATATAATAAATAATAAAGATAAACTAAAATAAATTAAAGAAAAATCTAAACTAAAATAAAAAAGAAAATAAACCTAAGAATAAAAAACCTTAATAAAATAAAAACTAAATCTAAAAAAACTAAAATAAACCTAAAATGAAATAAAATAAGAACAAAATAAAAACCTAAACCTAAAAAATAAAACTAAATAATAAAAACTAAAAATAAATAAAAACTAAAACCCAAACCCTAAAATAAAAAAAAACCTGAACCTAAAATAAAAAAAAATAAAAAGAATAAAATAAACCAAAACCTAAACTAAAATAAACTAAACTAAAATAAATAAAACATAAACCCTAAAAGCTAAACCTAAACCAAAAGTAACTAAAAAAAATTTAAAAATAAACCTGAACCTAAATCTAAACCCTAAGAATGGATAGAACCTTGACGGCAGGAACATCACCACCAACCAAGCTTAGTCTAGATCAAGCGATGGAGGCTGGAGGCTGGTTATCGCAAAGGGAGGTGGGGATCCTGAGGTGCCGTGGATATGGTGGTAGTGTCAGAGTAGTGGTGGTTATGGAGGCGAGAGGAGCGACAGAGGTTACAACCATGGCAGTGGCGGAGGGAGAGATCGGGGATATGATGGGGGATCCCATTACCCGAGAGGACGAGGTGGTTTTGATGGGAACTGGAGAAACTAAAGAATGACCGATCCGATCTGCTGCTTATGGAATTGTGTCTTTATAGTAGAGACTGTTCTAGTTATCTAGATTTTTTCAATTGCTCTATGTGTGCTCATTTTTGATCTATGTCATCACTTATGTCTTAGAAAACATGGTGTGTTACTTGGTTGATGAAATCAAAATGAATAAATGTTGAATATGAATTTGTTCTCTATTAAAAAAAATGTTAAACCCTAAACCCTAAACTAAAACTTAAATCCTAAACCTAAAACCAAATCCCTTGAAACGCTAAACCCTAAACCCTAAATAATAAAACCTAAACCCTAAACCTTAAATCCTAAACCCTAACCCTAAACCCTAAACCCTAAACCCAAAACCCTAAATCCTAAAATCCTAAACCCTAAACCCTAAACCCTAAACCCTATTACCACAAACCATAAATCCTAAAACCTATAATCCTAAACCCTAAACCTTAAACCCAAAACCTTAAACCCTAAACTAACCATAAACCCTAAACTAACCCTAAACCCTAAAACCTAAACACTAAATCCTAAACCATGAATTAAAACTTCAACCCTAGACTTACAACCTAAGCCTAAACCCTAAAAACCATACACCCTAAACCCTAAACTCTAAACCCTAAACCCTCAAACCCTAAACCCTAAATCCTAAAACCAAACCCTAAACCTAAACCCTAAACATTAAACCCTCAATTAACCATAAACCCTAAACCCCAAAAAGCTAAAAACCTCAACCTAAACTAAATAAAACCTAAAAATAAAATAAATAAATAAACCTAAACCAAAATAAAATAAAAACCTAAACTAAAACCTAAACCTAAACCTAAACCTAAAAAAGAAAAGAAAATAAAAACTAAAAACTAAACTAAAATAAAATAAAGAAAAACCTAAAATAAAATAAAAAAATAAAAAACCTAAATAAAATAAAAACTAAACCTAAAATAAAAAAAATGTAAAATAAAATAAATTAAAAACTAAATAAAAATAAAAGCTAAAAATAAATAAAAATAAAAACATAAACCCTAAACTAAAAAAAACTAAACATAAAATAAAAATAAAATAAATTGAAACCTGAACTAAAATAAATTAAACTAATATAAATAAACGTTAAACCAAAACCTAAAATAAACTAAAGCTAAACCAAAACTTAAACCCTAAATAAAATAAAATAAACTAAAAATAAACCTAAACAAAAATAAAATAAAAATAAAACCAAAAAAAACTAAAGTAAAATCCCAAAACCTAAACCAAAAAATAAAATAAAATCAAAACCTAAACCTAAACCTAAAGATAAAAAATAAAACCTAAACTAAAAAAAATAAAATAAAAATAAAACTAAATTAAAAAAATAATCCTAATCCTAAACCTAAACTTAAATAATAAATTAAAATAGAAAACATAAACTAAAATAATTAAACCTAAAATAAAAAACTAAACAAAATAAAAATAAAAATAAAGCTAATAAAAATAAAAAATAAAATAAAATAAATAAAAAATAAACTAAAATAAATACAAAATAAACTAAATAAACCTAAACTTACCAGTTTACATATTTAAAAAAATAAAGAAATTAAAAAAATTTAAAAAAACCCTAACCCTAATCCCTGAACTTTAAACTTACAACCCTAAACCATAAACCTTAAACCCTAAACCTTAAAACCTAAACCCTAAAACCTAAACCCAAAACACTAAAGCCTACACCCAAAACCCTAAACCCTGAATCCTAAATCCCTAATCCCTAAACTGTAAACCCTAAACCCTAAAACTGTACATCCCTAATCCCTAAATCCAAAACCCTAAACCCTAAAACCTAAAAACCTAAAACCCTAAAAACCTAAACTTAAACTAAATAAAACCTAAAAATAAAATAAATAAAAAACCTAAACCTAAATAAATTAAAAAAATGAAATAAAATAAAATCCTAAAGTAAAACCTAAACCTAAATGTAAACCTAAATGTAAAAATAAAATAAAAAGAAATAAAAAACCTAAACTAAATAAATAAAATAAAATAAACCTAAATATAAAAAATCTAAATAAAATAAAAACTAAATGTCAAATAAAAATAAAATAAACCTAAAATAAAGTAAAATAAAAACTAAATAAAAACCAAAACCAAAAACATAAACCTAAAAATAAAACCTAAAATTAAATAAAAAATAAAACCTAAATCTTAAACTAAAAAAACCTGAACTTAAAATAAACAAAATAAAATATACCTAAACCTAAACTAAAATAAACTAAAATAAAATAAATAAAACCTAAACCTAAACCTAAACACTAAACTAAATAAAATAAAATAAACTAAAACAAAACCTAAACCTAAACTAAAAAATAAAACCTAAAAAAAGCCTAAAATAAAAACCTAAAACCTAAACCTAAAGAAATAAAATAAAAACCTAATCCGAAACCTAAAAATAAAAATAAAACCTAAACCTAAAAAATATAATAAAAATAAAACTAAACTAAAAAGTAAGCATAAGCCTAAACCTAAACCTAAAAAATAATCTAAAATAAAAAACCTAAACTAGAATAAATAAACCAAAAATAAATTAACTAAAATAAATAAAAATAAAAAATAAACCTAAATAAAAATAAAAAATAAAATAAAGAAAAAATAGACAAAATAAACTAAATAAACCTAAACATACAAGTTTACTTAATTTTAAAAAAAAACTATAAACCCTAAAACCTAAACCCTAAATCCTAAACCCTAAAACCTAGACCATAAAACTAACCCTAAACACTAAAACCCTAATCCCTAAACTGTAAACCCTAAACCCTAAAACAAACAACCATAATCCCTAAACCCAAAACCCCAAATCATAAACCCTAAACCCTAAAACCTAAAAACCTAAAACCTTAAAAACCTAAACCTAAACTAATTAAAACTTAAAAATAAAATAAATAGAAAAACCTAAACCTAAATAAATTAAAAAAATGAAATAAAATAAAAACTTAAACCTAAACCAAAACCTAAATGTAAAAATAAAATAAAATAAAAAATAATAAACCTAAACTAAACTAAAAAAAATAAAATAGTCATAAAAATAAAAAATCTTAATAAAATTAAAACTAAACGTCAAATAAAAATAAAATAAAATAAAAACTAAATAATAACCTAAACCAAAAAAATAAACCTAAAAATAAAACCTAAACCTTAAACTAAAAAAAATCTAAACCTAAAATAAACAAATGAAATATACCTAAACCTAAACTAAAATATACTAAAATAAAATAAATAAAACCTAAAGCTAAACTTAAACACTAAATTAAATAAAAATAAATAAACTACAATGAAACTTAAACCTAAACTAAAAAATAAAACCTAAAAATAATCCTAAAATAAAAACCTAAAACCTAAACTTAAAAAAATAAAATAAAAACCTAAACCTAAACCTAAAAATAATAATAAAACCTAAACCTAAAAAATAAAATAAAAATAAAACCTAAACTAAAAAATAAGCATAAACCTAAACCTAAACCTAAAAAATAAACTAAAATAAAAAACCTAAACTAAAATAAATAAACATAAAATGAATTAACTAAAATAAATAAAAATAAAAAATAAACCTAAATAAAAATAAAAAATAAAATAAACTAAAATAAACAATAATAAAATAAACTAAATTAACCTAAACTTACTAGTTTACTTAATTAAAAAAACCCTAATCCCTAATCCTAAACCCTAAACCCTAAACCTACAACCCTAAACCTAAAAAACCCTAAACCCTAAACCCTAAAAAAGCATAAAACCTAAACCCTTAACCCTCAAAACCCAAACCTTAAAGCCTAAACACTAAACCCT
Organism: Cymbidium sinense; assembly: GCA_021442155.1. Lineage (NCBI taxonomy): Eukaryota > Viridiplantae > Streptophyta > Magnoliopsida > Asparagales > Orchidaceae > Cymbidium > Cymbidium sinense. The sequence goes on along the minus strand of CM038214.1, from coordinate 7,059,057 downwards.
AAACCTTAAACCCTAACCCTAAACCCTAAACCCTAAACCCTAAAACCTTAAAACCTAAAACCTTAAACCATAAACCCTAACCCAAAACCTTGAACTCTAAAGCATAAACCCTAAAACCCTAAACCCTAAACCCCAAATCATAAACTTAAACCTAAAGTAATTAAATAAATTAAAAAATAAACCTAAATTTCTAAACCCTAAACTAACCCTACACCCTAAGAATGGGCATAACCTTGACAAAAGGAACATCATCATCAACTAGGCTCAATTTAGATCTGACGGTGGAGGTGTAGGCGATGGGCAATTATCGTAGTGGTTGGGGTGGATCTTGAGGTGCTGGTGGATATGAAGGTGGTGGTCAGAGTATTGGCGGTTATGGGGGTGGGAGGAGCGATGTAGGTTACAGCTGTAGTGGTGGTCAAGGGAGAGATTGGGGATATGATGGCAGATCCTGCTACTCAAGAGGGGGGGTGGTTCTGATGGGAACTGGAGAAATTGAAGAATGGTAGATCTAATCTATGGCTTATGGAACTGTGTCTTTATTGTAGAGATGGTTCTAGTTATCTAGAGTTTTTGATTTATGCATGCTCATTTTTTATCTATGTCATTTCTTGTGTCTTAAAAAACTTGGTGTGTTACTTGGTTGATGAAATCAAAAAGAAAAAATGATGAATTTGAATTTATTCTCTGTTAAAAAAAACCAAAACCCTTAAACTCTAAACTAAATCCTGAACTCTAGACCTAAAACCTAAACCCTATACTCTAAACCCTAAACCCTAAAAACCCTAAACCCTAAACCATAAAACCCTAAACCTTAAACCCTAAATCCTAAAAACCCTAAACCCTAAACCCTAAGCCCTAAAACCATAAACCCTAAACCCTGAACCCTAAAACCTAAACCCTAAACCCTAAACCCTAAACCCTAAACCCTAAACCCTAAATCCTAAACTCTAAACCCTAAACCCTAAACCCCAAACCCTAAACCCTAAACTAACCTTAAACCCTAAACCATAAATCCTAAACTCAAAAAAGCTAAAAACCTAAACTAAACTAAACTAAATAAAACCTAAAATTAAAAGAAATTAGAAAGCTTAAACCAAAATAAAATAAAATAAATAAAATATAATAAAAACCTAAACTAAATCCTAAACCTAAGCCTAAAAAGAAAGTAAAATTACAAATAACAACCTAAATTAAAATAAAAAAAATAAATAAACCTAAATAAAATAAAAACTAAACTTAAAATAAAAATAAAATAAACCTAAAATAAATAAAAACTAAATAAAAACCTAAACCTAAAAAATAAACCTAGAAATAAAATAAAAACTAAATGTCAAATAAAAATAAAATAAACATAAAATAAAATAAAATAAAAACTAAAGAAAAACCTAAACCAAAAAAGAAACCTAGAAATATAATCTAAAATTAAATAAAAAAATAAAACCTAAACATTAAACTAAAAAAAAACCTGAACATAAAATAAACAAAATAAAATATACCTCAACCTAAACTAAAATAAACTAAAATAAAATAAATAAAACTTAAACTTAAACCTAAACACTAAACTAAATAAAATAAAATAAATTAAAACTAAACCTAAACCTAAACTAAAAAATAAAACCTAAAAATAAACCTAAAATAAAAACCTAAAACCTAAAAAAATAAAATAAAAACCTAAACCTAAACCTAAAAAATAAAACAAAAATAAAACTAAACTAAAAAGTAAGCATAAACCTAAACCTAAACCTAAAAAATAATCTAAATTAAAAAAGCCAAACTAAAATAAATAACAAAAATAAATTAACTAAACTAAATAAAAATAAAAAATAAACCTAAATAAAAATAAAAAATAAAATAAACTAAAATAAATTAAAAATAGACAAAATAAACTAAATAAACCTAAACCTACTAGTTTACTTAATTTAGAAAAAAAACCTTAAATCCTAAACCCTAAAACCTAACCATAAAACTAACCTTAAACCCTAAAGCCTAATCCCTAAACACTAAACCCTAACCCCTAAAACCCTAATCCCTAAATCATAAACCTTAAACCCTAAAAGGTACAACCCTAATCCCTAAACCCTAAACCCCAAATCCTAAACCATAAACCCTAAAACCTAAAAACCTAAAACCTTAAAAACCTAAACCTAAAAATAAAATAAATAAAAAAAACCTAAACCTAAATAAATAAAAAAAATGCAATAAAATAAAAACCTAAACCTAAACTTAAACTTAAATGTAAAAATAAAATAAAAAAAACTAAACTAAACTAAAAAATAAAATAAACCTAAAAATAAAAAATCTAAATAAAATAAAAACTAAATGTCAAATAAAAAAAATAAACTTAAAATAAAATAAAATAAAAACTAAATAAAAACCTAAACCAAAAAAATAAACCTAAAAATAAAACCTAAAATTAAATAAAAAATTAAACCTAAAACTTAAACTAAAAAAATATGAACCAAAAGTAAACAAAATAAAATATACCTAAACCTGAACTAAAATAAACTAAAATAAAATAAATAAAACCAAAAGCTAAACCTAAACACTAAACCTAAACCTAAACCTAAATTAAAAAATAAAATCTAAAAATAAACCTAAAATAAAAACATAAAACCTAAACCTAAAAAAAATAAAATAAAAACATAAACCTAAAGCTAAAAATATAAATAAAACCTAAACCTAAAAAATAAAATAAAAATAAAACTTAACTAAAAAATAAGCATAAACCAAACCTAAACCTAAAAAATAAACTAAAATAAAAAACCTAAACTAAAATAAATAAACCTAAAATGAATTAACTAAACTAAATAAAAATAAAAAAAATAAACCTAAATAAAAATAAAAATAAAATAAACTAAAATAAATAAAAAATAGAAAAAATAAACTAAATAAACCTAAACCTACTAGTTTACTTAATTTTAAAACCCTAAACCCTAAATAAACCTAAATCCTAAACCTAAACCTAAGACCATAAAATTAACCTAAACCTATAACCTAAACCTACAACCCTAAATCTAAAACCCTAAACCCTAAACCCTAAACCCTAAAAGCATAAACTAAACCAACCTCAAAACCCTAAACCTAAAGCCTAAACACTAAACCCTAAATCAAAACTAACCTACACTAAACTAAACCTAAAACCCTAAACCCTAAAACCCTAAACCCTAAAAGCATAAACCCTAAAACCCTAAACTCAAACCCTAAACCCTAACCCTAAACCCCAAAACCTAAACCTAAACCTAAAGAAACTAAAGAAATTAAAAAATAAACCTAAATTTCTAAACACTAAACTAACCCTACACCCTAAGAATGAGCTTAACCTTGACGAAAGGAACATCATTGTCAACTTGGCTCAATTTAGATCTTGTGCTGGAGGTGTAGGAGGTGGCGGCAATCATCGTAAAGGTGGGGTGGATCTTAAGGTGCTGGTGGATATTAAGGTGGTGGTTAGAGTACTCACGGTTATGGAGGTGGGAGGAGCGATGTAGGGTACAACCATAGTGGTGATGGACGGAGAGATCAGGGATATGATGGCAGATCCCGCTACTCAAGAGGTGGGGGTGGTTCTGATGGGAACTAGAGAAACTTAAGAATGGACGATCTGATGTATTGCCTATGGAACTATGTCTTTATTGTAGAGATGGTTTTAGTTATCAAGGGTTTTTGATTTATGCATGCTCATTTTTTATCTGTCATTTCTTGTGTCTTAAAAAACTTGGTGTCTTACTTGGTTGATGAAATCAAAAGGAAAAAATCAATTTGTTCTGTTAAAAAAAACAAAAAACCTTAAACTTAAACTAAAACCAACTAGACTCCAAAACTAAACCCTAAACCCTATTAACCCTAAACCCTAAAACCCAAACCCTAAACCCTAAACCCTAAAACCTAAACCCTAAACCTTAAACCCTAAACCCTAAACCCTAAACCCTAAACTCTAAATCCTAAACCTTAAACGGCAAACCCTAAACCCTCAACTAACCTTAAACCCTAAACCCTAAATCCTAAACTCTAAAAAGCTAAAATCATAAACTAAACTAAATAAAACATAAAAAATAAAAGAAATTAGAAAGCCTAAACAAAAAAAAAATAAAAAAATAAAATATAATAAAACCTAAATTAAAACCTAAACTTAAGCCTAAAAAGAAAGCAAATTTACAAATAAAAACCTAAATTAAAGTAAAAAATAAAAAACCTAAATAAAATAAAAACTAAACTTAAAATAAAAATAAAATAAACCTAAAATAAATAAAAATTAGATAAAAACCTAAACTTAAAAAATAAACCTAAAAATAAAAATTAAAAATAAATTAAAAATAAAACTTAAGTCCTAAACTAAAAAAACATATACCTAAAATAAAAATGAAATAAAACTAAACCTAAAATATATAAACTTAATGAAAATAAAAACTTAAACCAAAACCTAAAATATTCTAAACCTAAACCTAAACTTGAACCCTCAATAAAATAAAATAAATTAAAAATAAACCTAAACTTAAACTAAAAAAATAAAATCTAAAAATAAACTAAAAACCTAAACCTAAAAAAATAAAATAAAAACCCAAACCTAAACTAAAAAATAAGAAATAAAACCTAAACCTAAAATAAATTAAAATAAAACTAAACTAAAATAGACTTAAACCTAAAATTAAAAAAAATAAACTAAAAAAAACATAAACTAAAAAAAAATAAAACTACACTAAGTAAATTTAAAATAAAAATAAAATAAAATAAACTAAATTAAAATAAAAAAACAAAAAAACATAAACTAGATTACTAATTTAAAAAAATAAAAATAAAAAAATAAAAATAAAAATAACCCTAAACCTACAACCCTAAACCCTAAACCCAAAACCTTAAAACCACAATCACTGAGCTACAGAATCTGAGCCACAAGAAACTGAAGCTAAACTAAAGCCACACAAACCACAAACCTGACTAAACCCTAAAACCACAACCTAAAACTGAAACTTAGCCTAACTAAATAAAACTTGAAAATAAAAATAAAAGAATAAACATATATAAAAGATAAATAAGAAACCATAAAACTAAACTGAGAAAATGTAGGCGGAGCCTAAACCTAAACATAAACAGAAATAAGATAAAAGATAAGATTAAAGGTCAGAAATAAATGAAATCTCTAAACTAAAATAAAATGAAGCCTAAAATGGAAATGAAATAAACATAAAGATAAAATAAAGAAATAAAAGAAACTAAAACAAAATTAAATGAAAAAATGGGAACTTGTGATAAATAAAATCAAACCAAACTTAACTAAAATAAAACTACAAAATAAACTAAGCAACTAAGATAAAGCTAATAAAATAAATAAAATTAGAGCTTAAAATAAAACTACCTATAAAACTAAAATAAAATAAATAAACTAAAATAAACCTAAACTAAACTAAATTAAAAAAACCACAAATAAAACCTAAACAATAAAATAAATTAAAAACTAAACCTAACCAAAATAAAAATAAAACCTAAACTTAAAATAAAATAAAATAAAACTAAATTAAAAATAAGCAAAAGAACCTAAACCTAAACTAAATAAAAACCTAAACTAAATTGGTAAACTAAAATAAACAAAATAAAAATAAAATGATCAAATAAATAAAATATAAACTAAATAAACCACTAAACCTGTTGTAATCCTAAACCCTCACACTTACCCTAAACCATATCCTAAACCCTAAACCCTACCATATTAGATTAATACCTAACACCCACAGGCTCCTCTGGGCAATTTCATGGCAATTTTGCATTCCCGTGCTTCTCTTTGCGGTTTGGATGCTATTTGGGCCTCCCAATGTCGTGTCAAATTGCTTGGTTGCATCCACAGTGGCTTATGTGATTGTCACTTGGGATCGATCAATGGGAGCTTCCCTCCCCCGAACTCATTGCATCTAGATGCACAATAACACGAACAAGGTACTCGGATCCGATTACTCTTGTTAATGCCGTGAAGTCCTTTAAGGATGCTCTTCGGTAATACCTCTTGTGCCAATGCCTCGGTTAATCTAATTTCTACATCCTTTTTGGAATGCACTATTATGTGCTCGAGATGTTGAGAAATTAGCGAAACCTTTTGAGTTCTCTTTGGTTGGTAAATTCTCTTTGCGACGCCCTACTCTAGATAATAGACTTACATCTGCCATGAGTGGTGTATCCTAAGGTTGGAGAACTAACCAACCTAAGGTATATCGATCAACATGAATGGTGTATTCATCAGCATAGTGAAAACCAACCAACCTAAGGTGCCCATCAGTGTGCAATGATCAATCTAGAAAGAAAGTGTGTAGGGTTACAACTTTTTAAGCGAAATTGATCATCAGGATAGTTTATCATATGGAAGCCATATATTATCTAACCTAGAGTGACTACTAAGCTGGGAGCCCCGAGGAAGGATTGGACCCAGACTAGAAGCAGTCAAGATGGAAGGAACTGCTAGGGGACTTATCCTAAACCTCAAATGTACTCAACCCAGTTAGTGCACCAAGGCTAATCAAAGAAGAAAGCATAGTAGACTCACATCCTCTTAAACAGAGCCAACATGAGGTAGCTTACCAATCATGCAGTAAGGCCTGCCAAACTAACAGTGCGCTTTTGATGTGTAGTGGCCAAGTAAGGAAGGAAAGCATAGCAGACTTACATCCTCCAAAGCAAGAAGACCTTTGGGGTGACACACTAGCAGGGTAGCATGTCAGCCCGACCTAGAGCAGTTACTGACTGAGTGCCACTGGGGATGTTATCTCAACTCAGAGTAGCCCAAGGCAAAAGATATGTGTTTATTTTATAGGTTTGTGTGTAGTTTGTGTTGGTGTTATGTCGATGAAGGATAGGATGCCACTTGGGTTCCTTACACCTACACTAAATAGATTGTGGCAGATTCATAAACAAGAATACTTTCAACATGGAAGAGATTGAATTCAAAATGGAATTTTTATTGATGATAATTATTTTCAAACATGATTTATAATATTTTCTTAAGTAGAGCCCATTGACTGGAAGAATTGGGCACTCTCATTTATGATTAATAAGTTGATAAGATCCTCCTTGGAAGACCTTATCTATGGTAAAAGGGCCTTCCCAAGTGGGTTCAAACTTTCCTCCCATCTTACGACGGGCAATAATCAATCTCTTTGGAACTAAAATAAGCTCTTGTACTTGAAAAGATCTAGGATGGACCAACTTGTTGTGAGCTTGAATCATTTTAGCTTTGTACAACTCAAGTTTCTAGCATGCCCATAAGCATCTCTCCTACAAACTTTCAAGCTCTTCTAATTGTAACTTGGCATTTTACTCTATTGTGATCTTTCTACCCACAATTATCCTTAGTGATGGGAGTTGGACTTTTAATGGTAGAATGACTTTAGACCCATACACTAAGGAGAAAGGAGTAGACTGAGTTGGAGTTCTATATATGGTGTGGTAGGCCCATAAGGCTTCAACTAATTGCTCATGCCACTATCGCTTGTTGTTGTCGAGTGTCTTCTTTAGTATTTAGATGAGTGTTTTGTTGAAGGCTTCAACTAAGTAGTTTTCCCTCGGGTAGTTGATGGTAGAACATCTCTAATTTATGCTATCTCTAGGCAAATTTGTTGATCTCAATGCTCTTGAATGTAGTACCATTATCAGATATAATTTATATGATATGGTTCCTAAAAAACTAAAGCACATGCTGAGTTGTGACCTCTCTGAGTGAAATCGCCTTTGCCCATTTTGAAAAGTAGTCAGTAGTAGCTAAGATGAACTGATGATCTTTAGAAGGAGGATGTAGAATGTTGGGTGGTTGGTGTAGTGGTTGGTGTAGGACCACACTATGTATTTGACATTAGTGGCCTTGCCTAATTATATCCATGTAATTTTTGATCATCGATGGCCAGTAGTAACCTTGTCTCTTGATCTTGGTTTTCATCTTCGGATAGGATTGGTTGGCTCCACATAATCCTAAGTGTACCTCAGTCATGATCATACTGGCTTTGTGCTTGTCTAAACAATGTAACCACATATGATTGAAAGACCGCCAGTATAAGACACCATCCACAAGAGTGTAGGAAAGTGCTCTCTGCTTCATCTGATGGGCTTGGGACTTCTCTTGAGGTAGTTTGTATTTATTTAAGTAATCCATGAATGGTTGCCTCCAATGGAACTCCTCATCCTTCTTTAAAATGACAACCTCCCCTTTAAGAGAGTACTTTTTGATGAGTTCAATATCAACAAAAGATAAGACTTCTCTATTTTAGACCTTTATTATATATACACATACTCTGGACATGTCAATTCCTTGGCAAGCTTGGCTAAAGCATATGCTACAACATTCTATCCCTGAGGAATCTTATAAATGGAAACCTCTAAGATTTGGGCCAATAACTTCATGGTGTACTTATGTTAGTGATGGAGCTTGGGCTTTATAACCTTATAGGACCCAATGATTTGGTTGATAATTAGTTGAGAATTCTCGAAGATGTTGATGTTTTGGATGCTTAAAGTAACGGATAACTCCTAACTGGAAATCAGAGCCTCATATTCGATTGTTGTTAATGATTGGATAAATGATATAAGAATCTCATCACATGAGTCTAGAGTTAAGAGAACTATTCTTAACCATACCATTCTAGAATAGTAGGTTCTTCTCCTCTTTGGGAGGAAGCCGCACCATCAAAGTACATCTCCCAACGGTGAATGCTAGTATCCCCTAAGTTCATGATTTGTTCATCGGGGAGATCATCACTAAGCAAAGAGTCAGCAAGAAGTGGGTTTGCTACTAAGAAATCTGCTAGTGCTTATCCTTTTACTGCACGGTGGGATACGAAGGTAATGTCAAACTGCGAGAGGATCATGGACTGTCGTGCCAACCGTCTAGATACCGTTGGCTGTATCATGAGATACTATAGTGGAATGATCCTAGAAATTAAGTTCACCTTATCAAGAAGCATGTAGTGTTGTATCTTTTGGGATGCAAAGATTAAAGCTAGGCAATGCTTCTCAATGGGTGGATAATTAGCCTCGACAAGGATTAGATGATGACTGAGGTAGTACAGTGTATTTTCCTTCCCTTTGTCATTTTCTTGGGCCAAAAAAGCACCAAGGAAGTCGTCTAATGATGCGGTGTTAAGTATGAGGGGCTTTCCCTAGATAGGGGCTTCTAGAACTGATGGCGTCATCAGGTATGCTTAATGTCTTTGAAGGTATGCTCACACTTATCATCCCACTTAAACTTGGCATCCTTTTTGACAAGTGTTGAGAATGGTTGACATCTTCCCGATAGGTTGGATATAAAGCGTCTTCGATATGCCAACCGCCCTTGGAATGATCTTAGTTGAGTTAAGTTTCTAGGGGGTGGCATTTCTAATATCACCCTGATCTTCTCTAGATTAATTCCAATTCCCTAGGGTCGGACAACAAACCCAAGGAATTACCCTCTCAGAATGCACACTTGAGGGGTTCATTTTGAGGATAAATTATCTTAACTATTCAAAAGCACTCTCAAGTTAAAGAGATGGTCTTCTTTTCTCTACTTTTTGAGATCATAGCACTTTTCGACTTGATGATGAATGAGTTCGTCAAGATTCGAGTCTAAAATAAAATAAAATAAACTAAAACATAAATCTATGCTTAAAAGAAGATAAAATAAAGTAATTAAAGTAAATAGAAAAATAAATAAAACCCAAACTAAACTAAAAGTAAAATAAATAAGTGTAAAAACCTAAATAAAATAAAAACTAAATGTAAAATAAAGACAAAATAAACCTACAATAAACCTAAAATAAATTAAAATAAAAACTAAATAAAAGGCTAAACCTAAAAATAAACCTAAAAATAAACCTAAAAAAATAAATAAAATAAACTAAACTTAAACTAAAATAAAATAAATTAAATAAAATAAAGTAAACTTAAACCTAAACCAAAATAAATTAAACTAAAATAAATATAACATAAACCTTAACCTACAACAACAACAACAACAACAAGCCTTAATCCCACTAGGTGGGGTTCTACATGAATCCTTAGTCTCCATTGTGTCTGTTATGTGTCAAATTCTCATCTAATTCAAGTATACTAAGATCATTTTTATACATCTTAACCAAGTCTTTTTAGGTCTACCTCTACCTTTCTTAACATAAGGCAAATCTAATGCATCTACTCTCCTAATCGGTCATGACGTAGGCGCTTTATGTGGCCAAACCATCTAGGTGACTCTCCCTAATCTTATCTGAGCTACTCCAACTTTTTCCCGAACATACTCATTTTGCATTCTATCTCTAGAGTAAAACCACTCATCCACCTAAGCATCCTCATCTGTAACACTTAACTTAGTCTTATGCTTCTGGTTTATTGGCCAACATTGCACCATATGTCATGGTCTTACCAGTCTTATAAAATTTTCCCTTAAGTTTAAGTGGAACTTTTCTATCACATAATAGGGATGCATTCCTCCACTTCAACCATCCAACTTGAATTATACTAATAACATCTCCATCTATTTCACCATCATTTTGAACAATAGAGCCTAAATATCAGATGCTCACTCTTATTAATGACTTGATCACCTAAAGTCACAACACTATCACTAAAACTTCTACAACTAAAATTACAAGATCCTAACCTAATTCTAGTTTCATGGACTAACTTCTTTGCCCGCATCCGTCCGAAATGTGGGAACCCTTGCTTATTTAACACTTGCAGGGATGTAGTCTAGCACATTTTCCGTATTCAAATACGTCACTTCCAGGGGATGCCCTAGCATTAACACAATGACTTAAAGGATTCATGTCATGATTATTTCGACAAATTTTATGCTGGCTATCGACTACCTAATGCAACCCTCCACTTTTTGCATCCGGACTTCGGACCGGCAATGTTATTTACTAAACTAAATAGCATAAAAATAAAAAATAAACCTAAATAGAAATAAGAATTAAAATAAACTAAAACAAAATTAAAAAAAACTAAATAAACATACACCTACCATTTTACTTAATTAAAAAAAACCCCTAAACCCTAAACCCTAAATCCAAAACCCAAACCTTTAAACCCTAAAACTAACCCAAACCTAAACCCTAAACTTACAACCTTAAACCCTAAATCCACAAACCCTAAAAGCTAAACCAAAACCCCAAAATACCCAAACCATGAAGCTAATCCTAACCCTGACCCTAAAACCCTAAACCAAAAGACTAAATAGTGACCTGGCCCTAAACCCTAAACACTAAGCTACCCTAAACCTAAAACCCTAAATCCTAAATACTAAACCTAAATCCTAAACCTTAAACCCTGACTCTAACCTTAAAACCAAACCTAAACCTAAACTAAATAAATAATGCATAAAATGAAATAAATAAATAAACCTAAACTTAAAATAAAATAAATAATAAATATAAAAACCTAAACCTAAACCTTAAAATAAAATAAAATAAATTAATAAAAATAAAATAAAATAAAATAAAATAATTAATAACTTAAAATAAACTAAATAAAATAAAATAAACCTAAGAATAAAAGCCTAAATAAAATAAAAACTAAATGTTAAATACAAACAAAATAAACCTAAAATAAACCTAAAATAAAATAAAATAAAACTAAATAAAACCTAAACCTAAAAAAATACCTAAAAAATAAAACCTAAAATAAATAAATAAAACTTAAATGCTATATTGAAAAAAAAAAACTTAAAATAAAAATAAAATAAACAAAATAAAATAAATCTAAACCTAAACTAAAATAAATAAAACCTAAGTTTAAATTAAAAGTAAACTAAACCTAAACATAAACCTAAACTAAAAAAAATAAAATTAACTAAAAATAAACCTAAACCTAAACTAAAAACATAAAACCTAAAAATAAACCTAAAATAGAAACCTAAAACCTAAACTTAAAAAAGTAAAATAAAAACCTAAACCTAAAACTAAAATAAAAAAAATAAAATCTAAAACTAAAATAAAAATAAATGTAGAACACATCTAAAAATAAACCTAAACCTAAACCTAAAATAAACTCGGAAACTGAAACTAAAATAAAACCTAAAATAAATAAATTTAACTAAATAAAGAAAAAATGCACATAAATAAAATTAAAATAAAATAAACAAAATAAATAAAAAAATAAACAAAATAAACAAAATAAACTAAATAAATGTAAACCTGGTTTTTTATTTTTAAAAAAAACCTAAACCCTAACCTTAAAAACTAAAAACTAAAAAGCTAAACCTGGGTTTGCTTATTTTAAAATAAACTTAAACTAAAACATGAACCATAAACTTAAAACCTAACCCTAAACCTTTATATATATATATATATATATTATCTCAACCATCCACAAACCCTAAAATCCTACCCCAAACCCAATACCATGGACCCTCTGTACCCTCCATAAACCCTAAACCCTAAAGCCTAAACACTAAACCCTAAACCCTAAACCTAAAACCTTAAACCCAAAACTTAAACTAAAATAAAATAAAAAAATTCAAAAATAAACCCCTAAGATCTAAAATAAACTAAAATGACCTAATAGATAAAGTAAACTAAATAAAATGAGACTAAACCTAAATTAAAACTAAAATAAATAAAATAAACTAAATAAACCTCAACCTACTAGTTTACTTAATTTAAACAAAAAACCATAAACCATAAATCCTAAATCCTAAACCCTAAATTTTAAACCCTAAACCATAAACCTACAACCCTAAACCCTAAACCCTAAACCCTAAACCTTAAACCCTAAAACCCTAAACCCTAAACCCTAAGCCCTAACCCTAAACACTAAACCCTAAAAGCATAAACCCTAAAACTTTAAACCCTAAACCCTAAACCCTAAACAGTAAACCCTAAACCGTAAACCCTAAACCCTAAACCTAAACCTAAAGTAACAAAATAAATTAAAAAAATATACCTAAACTTGAAAACCATATAAACCTAAGCCTGAACCCTAAGAATGGGTAGACGGCACTTCACATCAACCTGTCAGGTCATCTGATGGAGATGGTGGAGGATTATCATAGTGATGGTGGGGGATCTGGAGGTGCTAGTGGATTTGGAGGTGGTGGTCAGAGCAATGGTGGTAATGGAGGCAAGAGGAGCGATAAAGGTTATAATCGTGGTGGTGGTGAAGGGAGATATAGGGGATATGATGGTGGATCTCGTTACTCGAGAGGTTGGGCTGGTTCTGATGGGAACTGGAGAAATTAAAGAACGACCGATCTGATATGCTGCTTATGGAATTGTGTCTTTATAGTAAAGATGGTTCTGGTCATCTAGGGTTTTTTATTTGCTTTATCGTGCTAATTTTACAATGTCGCTTGTGTCTTTGAAAACTTGGTGTGTTACTTGGTTAATGAAATCGAAAAGAAGAAATATTGAAACTGAATTTGTTTTCTATTAAAATAAAAAGCAAAAACCCAAAACTCTAAACTAAAACTTGAACCCTAAACCTAAAACCTAAACCCTAAAAATCTTAAACCCTAAACTCTAAACCATAAACCCTAAACCCTAAACCTAAACCCCCCAAACCCTAAACCCTAAACTAAACCACACTCTAAACCTAAACTCCAAAACCTAAACCCTAAGCCTAAACCCTAAACTCTAAACCCTAAAACCACCATCCTAAACCCTAAACTAAACCCTAAAAACCCCCACCCTAAACCCTACTTGAAATTAAACCTAAACTAAATAAAACCAAAAAATAAAATTAATAAAAAACCTAAATAAAAAAAAAATAAAAATAAAACATAAACTATAACCTAAAGCTAAACAAAACCTAAAAAGAAAATGAAATAAAAAATAAAAATTAAACTAAAATTTAAAAAATAAAAACTAAACTAAACTAAAAATAAAAAACTTAAATAAAATAAAAAGTAAACTTAAAATAAAAAAACCTAAAATAAAATAGAACTAAATAAAAAAACCTAAATAAATAAACCTAAAAGTAAACCTAAAATAAATAAAAATAATACATAAACCCTAAACTAAAAAAAGAACCAAAACCTAAAATTAAAAAAAATAAACCTAAACTTAAACTAAAATAAACTAAACTAAAATAAATAAAACCTAAACCTAAACCTAAAATAAATTAAACCTAAACCTAACCTAAACTAAATATAATAAAATAAACTAAAAATAAATACTAAAATATAAAACCTAAAAATAATCCTAAAATAAAAACCTAAAACCAAACCTAAAATAAAATTAAACCTAAACCTAAAAAATAAAATATAAATAAAACTAAACTAAAAAATAAACAAAACCTAAACCTAAACCTAAAAAATAAACTAAAATAAAAAACCTAAATTGAAATAAATAAAGCTAAAATAAATAAGCTAAACTAAATAAATAAATAAAATTAAAACCAAAATAAACTACAATAAATAAAAAATAAACTAAATAAACCTTAACCTATCAGTTTATTTAATTTAAAGAAAAAAAAATCCTAAACCCTAAACCCTAAACCTACAACCCTATGCCTATAACCTTAAACCCCAAATCCTAATCCCTAAACCCTAAACCAAATCCCCCTAAACCCTAAACTTTAAACCCTAAACCATAAACCCTAAATTAAACCCTAACTAAACCAAACTAAAACCAAAACCCTAACCTAACCTAAACCCTAAACCTAAACCCTAAACCAAACCTTAAACCCCAAAATCTTAACCACCCTAAACCCCAAACCCTAATCCCTAAAAGCCCTAAACCCTAAAACCTAAAGCCTGATCCCTAAATTAACTCCAAACCCTAAGCTAACCATAAACCCTAAACCCTAAACCCTAAACCCTGAACCATAACCATAAACCTAAACCTAAAGTAACTAAATAAATATAAAAATAAACCTAAACCTAAAAACCTAAACCCCAAGAATGGGCAGAACCTTAATGGCAGGAATATGACCTTCAACCAGTCTAGTTTTGGTAGAGGCGATAGTTATCATAGTAGTGGTGGGGATTTGGAGGTGCTAGTGGATATGGAGGTGGTGGTTGGAGCTGTGGTGGTTATGGACGCAGGAAGGGCAAAGAAAGTTACAACCGTGGTGGTGGCGGAGGGAGAGTTCGGGGATATCATGGTGGATCTCGCTATTCGAGAGGTCAGGGTGATTCTGATGAAAATTTGAGAAACTAAAGAATGGTCGATCTGATTTGCTACTTATGGAACAATGTCTATATAGTAAACAGTTCTAGTTATCTAGGGTTTTTGATTTGTTCTATGCGTGTTCATTTTTTATCTATGTCAACGCTTGTGTCTCAGAGAACTTGGTGTGTTACTTCATCGACAAAATTGAAAAGAATAAATGTTGAATATTTATTCTCCATTAAAAAAACCAAAAACCCTAAACCTAAACTAAAACATGAACCCAGACCTAAAACCTAAACCCTAAACCCTAAACCCTAAAACCTAAACACTAAATCCAAAACCCTAAACCCTAAAACCCTAAACCCCAAACCCTAAATCCTAAATCCTAAACCCTAAATCGTAAAAAGCTAAAAACCAAAACCTAAACTAAATAAAACCTCAAAATAAAATAAATAAATAAACTTAAACCATAATAAAATAAAAAATTAAATTAAATTAAAACCTAAACTAAAACCTAAACCTAAACCTAAACCTAAACTTAAAAAAAAAAAAAATAAAAAAATAAAAACTACACTAAAATAAAATAAATAAAAACCTAAACTAAACTAAAAAATAAAAAACCTAAATAAAATAAAAACTTAACCTAAAATAAAAATAAAATAAACCTAAAATGAAATAAAATAAAGACTAAATAAAAACTTAAACCTAAAAATAAAACCTAAAAATAAATAAAAAATAAAATCTAAACCCAAAACCAAAAAAAAACCTAAGCCTAAACCTAAAATAAAGATAAAATAAACCTAAACCTAAACTAAAAAAACTAAACTAAAATGAATAAGACCTAAACCAAAACCTAAAATAAACTAAACCGAAATCTAAACCTAAACCCTGAATAAAATAAACTAAACTAAAAATAAACTTGATCCTAAACTAAAAAATAAAACCTAAAAATAAACCTAAAATAAAAAACTAAAACTTAAACCTAAAAAAATAAAATTAAAACTTAAACCTAAACATAAAAATAAAATATAAAATAAAAATAAAACTACACTTAAAAATAAACCTAAACTTAAATTTAAACCTAAAAGATAAACTAAAATGAAGAACCTAAACTCAAATAAATAAATATAAAATAAATGAAATTTAATAAAAATAAAAAAAACCTAAATCAAATAAAAAATAAAATAAACTAAAATAAATAAAAAAGAAACTAAATAAACCTTAACCTACGAGTTTACTTAATTTAAAAAATTAAAAATCCTAACCCTAAATAAACCCTAAAACTAACCCTGAACCCTAAGCCCTGAACCTTAAACCTATAACCCTAAACTCAAAACCCTAATCTTTAAAACCCTAAACCCTAAACCTAAACCCTAAACCCTAAACTCTAAACCCTAAA
Source organism: Cymbidium sinense (assembly GCA_021442155.1). Taxonomy (NCBI): domain Eukaryota; kingdom Viridiplantae; phylum Streptophyta; class Magnoliopsida; order Asparagales; family Orchidaceae; genus Cymbidium; species Cymbidium sinense. The sequence goes on along the minus strand of CM038214.1, from coordinate 7,042,599 downwards.
CCTAAACCTAAACCCTAAACCTAAAATCTAAAACCATAAATCGTAAACCCTAAAAACCTAAAAACCTAAACCTAAACTAAATAAAACCTAAAAAAACAAAAAAACAAAAAACTTAAACCTAAATAATAAAATTACATTAAAAGATAAACTGAAACCTAAACCTAAACAAAATAAAAACTAAAAATAAAATAAATAAATAAACCTAAACCTAAATAACATAAAATAAATAAAATTACAATAAAACCTAAACTAAAAACTAAACATAAACCTAAACCTCAAAGTAAAAACAAAATAAACTAAAATTAAATAGATAAAAATGTAAACTAAACTAAAAAAATAAAATAAACCTAAGAATAAAAAAGGTAAATAAAATAAAAATTAAACATGAAATAAAAATAAAATAAAGCTAAAATAAATTAAAATAAAAACTAAATAAAAACCTAAACCTAAAAATAAAATGTATAAAAATAAAATAAAACCTAAACCCTAAACTAAAAAAAACCTAAACCTAAAATATATTAAACCTAAACTTAAACCTAAACTAAAAGAAATAAAATAAACTAAAAATAAACCCAAACCTAAACAAGAAAAATAAAACTTAAAAATAAACCTAAAATAAAAACCTAAAATCAAATCCTAAAAAAATAAAATAAAAACCTAAACTTAAAAATAAAAAATAAAAAATAAAACCTAAACCTAAAAAATAAAATAAAATAAAAACTAAATTAAAAAGCAAACCTAAACCTAAACTGAAAAAATTAAAATAGAAAAACCTAAACAAAATCAATAAACCTAAAATAAATAATTTAAACTAAATAAAAAATAAACCTAAATAAAAATAAAAAATAAAATACACTAAAATAAATAAAAAATAAACTAAATAAACCTAAACCTATCGATTTACTTAATTAAAAAAAAACTAAACCCTAAACCCACTAAACCCTAAACTACCTACCTCCCTAAACCCTCCCACCCTAAACCCTAAACCCTAAACCTAAACCCTAAACTAAATCACACCCACTCCTCCCTTAACTAAATGTAAACCCTAAACCCTAAATCTAAAATCTTAAACCTTACATGCTAAACCCTAGCCCTATTCTTAAACCCTAAACCTTAAACCCTAAACCCTAAACTAACCATAAACCTTAAACCCTAAAACCCCTAAACCCTAAACTAACCCTAAACCTTAAGCTGACCCTAAACCCTAAACTTGAAACCCTAAACTCTAAACCCTAAACTGTGAACCCTAACCCTAAACCTAAAGCTAAAGTAACTAAATAAATTAAAAAAAATAAACCTAAACCTTAAAACCTAATAAACTTAAACCCTAAGAATGGGCAGAACCTTGATAGGAACATAACCATCAACCAGGCTCAGTCTAGATTTGACGGTGGAGGCAAAGTTGGAGGTGATAGTTATTGTAGTGGTGGTGGGGGATCTGGAGGTGCTAGTTGATCTGGAGGTGGTGGTTCGAGTAGTGGTGGTTATGCAGGCGGGAGGAGCGATGGAGGTTATAGCCATGGTGGTGGCGGAAGGAGAGGTCTGGGATATGATGGAGGATCCCGCTATTCGAGAGGTGCGGGTGGATCTAATAGGAACTGGAGAAATTGAAGAATGGCCGATCTGATCTGCTGCTTATGGTATTGTGTCTTTATAGTAGAGATAATTCTACTTATCTAAGTTTTTTGATTTACTCTATGGGTGCTAATTTTTTATCTATCATCGCTTGTGCCTTAGAAAACTTGGGGTGCTACTTGTTTGATGAAATCAAAAAGAAAAAATGTTAAATCTGAATTTGTTCTCTATTTCAAAAAAAAAAAAGCTTAAACTTAAAACCTAAACCCTAAACCCCAAACCCTAAACCCTAAACTCTAAAAACCCTAAACCCAAAATAATAAATCCTAAACCCTAAACCATAAACCCTAAAATTGTAAACACTAAACCCCAAACCCTAAACCCTAAAACATAAAGCCTAAACCCAAAAACCTATAACCCTAAACCCTAAACTCTAAATTATAAATGCTAAACCTTAAACCCTCAACCCTAAACTAACCCTAAGCCCTAAACCTTGAATAAAGATGTCATTAGGAGTAGATCTAAAGAAGGACCTAATCCTAACATAGTTATGGTAGCTAAAGAAATGTCTCAAGAGACTTTCCCTTGACTGTTAGATTTGAATACCCTAAACCCTGACCCTAACTCTTATTATATTACCATATATTATAATATAATGTAGCATCACATATTTGAGCATGTAGTGATGTGTTTTTGGATGTTTTAAAATGTTTTAATATATTATGGTATTATGTCGTATAGTCTATATTAATATAAATCATAAAAATATTGATTTACTAAATCACGTGATGAAATTTGTGAAATTTGAAGTGGGAATTAGGTTGTAGTACCAAAGGTGTGCTATGCCACTTGTAGTCTAAAAAGTAAGATTTTATATTCAAAATAAATATTATATGTTGTAGCATTGTATAGCATCGAATATCATAATACATTGTTCTGTGCATTTGAAATTCTTTTGGAATTTTACAATCATGTAGTCGAGCCTACACTAGCATTATTTATAAAAATGTTGATTTAGGCTTTCAAATGGTGGAATTTGGCCAAATTCATAATAGGTAAAGCATGGCATCATAATATATTATTTCAATTTAAAATATGTAAGTGATACAACTAAAATATATAGTTTTTTATTATTTAGACTAATTTAATTATTTTTTATCTTAAACAATCCCTTGAGATGTGATATGCAATATAATATAATATGTTATAGTGTATTATAATATATGATGCCATAACATAGTGTAACATAATTCAGTGTAGCATACTATTGTGTATTACTAGTTATTGTTAAACATATTTTAGTTTGTTATAGTATGATGTAGTAGAGTTTGTACTAGTATAATTCATAAAAATATTGATTTATAGGCTGAGGTGATGGGATTTGGCCAAATTTATGGTAAGTTTTAGGGAACATCATTAGGGGTGTGCTATGGTGTGTCATTTAATCAAAAGAATGGAATTTTCCATCCAAAATAAATGTTCATTTTTCAACCACATTTTATAATTTTTTGCTTAAAGTGATTCATGTTAAGGTGTAATGTAAGATAATATATTATATGAAAGCATACTAAAATATAATGTACATAATAATATAACTTCACATTTATTTGAATGTGGTGGCATGTTACTAACTGTTATTGTACATTTTAGTATGTTTTACTTCTGTTATAATACATTAGGTCAAAACTCACAGAAATGTTAATTTGAAGGTTGAGATGGTAGAATTTGGCCAAATTCACGGCCCACACCAAGAAGAAACACCATAATCATGCTATTTTGTACCATTTCTAATAAAAATAATAATAATTTTACATCCAAAATTAACATTATTCATATTTTGAGAAAATTTTGTTATTTGTCTCTTTTATGTGATCTTAATGTGGTGTATTGTTAGACAATATATTATATTATATCAAATTATAATAAAACATCATATACTATAATATAATATAGTGTATTAATTCACACTATAATATGTTTAGCATGATATTTTATAGTTAGTTTGAGCTTGCACCATCACAAATCATAAAATGTTGATTACATTGTTAAGATGATGTAAATTGAATGAATAATTTGTTAGGATTTTGGTTGAAGTATTAAAGGTGTTCATAAAAGATGAAATAAGATTTGATGAGAATTCTATGTCAAGGACATCAAGGGAGATATGCTAGGGGAGTACATAGGCATTAGAATGACATGCAAGGGATCCATGTCAAGGGCTTAGAAAAAGAAAATCTACTGGGGATAAGGTTTGAGTTTTATTTGATTATATGATTTGTTGAAAGAAGATCCACTAGGGATAAGAATGTATAATCCACTAGGGATTAAGATTGAATCAACTTTAATTTATTTATTTTTAATTGATGTGGAGGCATATCTGCTACATATGGGCTTGAGTCCACTAGGGATCGGGTATATGAACCTTCCACTAGGGCATCAAGTTTGGGCTATCCATTGGAGCTTGGGATTTGAGTTTGATTTCATAGAACTATTTGGGGATGTATCCACTAGGAATAAGAGTTTGATTGGATTTTATTGATTTAGACTCTACTAGAGGAGTTGGTTTAATTTGGCTCCACTTGGGAGGTTGGTTTTGAATTTGATTTATTTTCTAGACTTGTTTATATATGATTTGGGGCTCCATTGGGGAGAAGGGTGTGATTTAACTCCACTGGGGAAAATTAGATTGGGTTTAATTTAATCTAAGTTAATGAATGGACCCTGTCGGTGTACAATGGATCTACTAATAAGGCATTATATCAGCCTTGACCTACCTCAGGTTTACAAATCCAAAGGGATAGTATACCGGCTGCGAGGTAGACCTAGCCAACCTAAGGGGTTACCTTTCTGTGTGCAACTACTGTGCTAGGAAGAAGGCATATCAGCCTTACATCTTCCAAAGTGAGGAACAACCACTAGGCTGACCAGTTGGATGCACAACAAATCAAACCTGACCTAGGGCAACTGTTGAGTGAATGCCGCTGGAGACTTATTCCAACTCAAAAGTAGTCAGGATTAATTTTATCTTAATTTCATGTGATTTGATATGATTTGTTTAGTTTAGTTTGATTTTCAATTATGGGCATATTCGCTAGGGATGTGAGCTTGATCAAATTTGATTGATTTAATTTATGGACCAAGTCATTGTGCGATGGACCCAATTGAGAAGGGGCTATATCGAACATGTCCTATCTCAGATTTACAAATTCAGAGGGATAGTCTACTGGCCATGGGGTAAAGCTAGCAAACCTAAGGGGTTCCCTTTCAGTGTGTAATGGCTGTGCTAGGAAGAAGGCGTAGCAGACTTACATTTTTTAAAGCAGGCAAAAATTGGGGTGACCTATTGGTAGCACAACAAATCGAACCTTACTTAGGGGTGACTACTGAGTGAATGTCATTGGGGACTTATATCAACTCAATAGTAGTCAATGATTCCTATAAGGAGTTTCGTTGACATTGCCCTAAAGATAAGATGCTTGCTTGGGAAAAGGAACCACTAGAGGTGTCCTCCTAATCCATAAGTTAATATATTATTTGTTTATATATTTGCATGGAACTTGTTGGTGTGCGAGGGACCACACTGAGAAGGGGCTATGTTGGTCTTGCCCTATCTCAGATTTGCTGGACTAAGGGAGAATCTGCACATCCACAGGATATATTCTCCAACCACAAGGGTGGTTACTAGGGAAGGGGAACTGTCCAATCTGACAGTAACCGGTCATGTCTAAATGGGGTCGCAAAGAATATGATCCAAATATAATGCCCACAGGGAGGTGTTACTAGGGGAATTATCCTGAGCCCTAAAAAAGAAAGCTTATAGGTGTACGGTGGCCAACTCAAGGAGAAAGTGTAGTAGACTTATATCTGCCATGAGTGATGTATCCTAAGATGCGAAAACCAATCAACCTAAAGTGTATCCATCAACATGAGTGGTGTATCCATCAACATAGTGAGAACTAACCAACCTAAGGTGTCCATCGGTGTGCAATGATCAATTTAGAAAGAAAGCGTGTAGGCTTACAATTTTAAAGCAGAACTGATCATCATAATAGTCTATCATCTATCGGACAAATGCTATCTAACTTAGAGCAACTACTAAGCGGGGAGCCTCGAGGAAGGACTGGACCTAGACTTGAAGTAGTTAGGAGGGAAGGAGCCGCTAGGGGACTTATCCTAAACCTCAAATATACTCAACCCAGTTAGTACATAAAGGCTAATCCAAGAACAAAGCATAGCAGACTTACATCCTCTTAAATGAAGCCAACATAAGGTAGCTTAGCAGCCATGCAGTAAGGCCTACCAAACTAACAAGGCCCTTGTCAGTGTGTAGTGGCTAAGTAAGGAAAGAAAGCATACCAGACTTACATCCTCCAAAGAAAGAAGACCACTGGTGACACACACTAGCGGTAGCACATCACCTTACCTAGAGCACTCTTGAGTGTGTGCCCGAGTGTTATCTCAACTAAGAGTGAAGACAACAAAAGATATGTATTTGTTATATATATTTATGTGTAGTTTGTGTTTGTGTTGTGTCGATGAAGGATAGGATGCCGCTAGGGTTTCTCTACACCTACCCTAAACACATCATGGTGGATTCGCAAATAAGAATACTTTCAACATGGAAGAGATTGAATTCAAAATGAAATTTTCATTGATGATAATTATTTTCAAACATGATTTATAATATTTCTTTAACTATAGCTCATTTATTAGAAGCATTGGGCACTCTTCCTTATGATTAACAAGTTGATAAGATCCTCTTTGGTAGGCCTTATCTATGACAAAAGGGCCTTCCCAAGTGGGTTCAAACTTGCCTCCCATCTTACGGGCAACAATCATTTTCCTTAGAACTAAAATAAGCTCTCTTACTTAAAAAGCTCAAGAATGAACCAACTTGTTGTAAGCTTGAATCATTTTTACTTTGTACAACTCAAGGTTTTGTCAAGCCCACAAGCATCTCTCCTCCAAACCTTCAAGCTCTTCTAACCACAACTTGGTGTTCTGCTCTATTGTGATCTTGCTATCCACAGCTATCCTTAGTGATTAGAGTTGGACTTCTAATGGTTGAACGATGTTGAACTCGTACACTAAGGACAAAGGAGTAGAGTGAGTTGGAGTTCTTTATGTGTTGCGGTAGGCCCATAAGGCATCAACTAACTGCTCATGCCACTGTGACTTATTATTGTCGAGTTCTTCTTCAATATTTTGATGAGAGTTTTATCAAAGGCTCTTGCAAAGCCATTTTCCCTCGAGTAGTGGATGGTTGAATATCTCCAATCTATGCTATGTCTCTGAGCAAAGTTGTTGATCTTCATGCTCTTGAATGCAATACCATTCTCAGATATAATTCATCGAGGCACTTCGAACCTATATACGATATAGTTCCTAAAAAATTGAAGCATATGTTGAGTTGTGACCTCTAAGTGGAATCGACTTCACCTATTTGAAAAAACTAGCTAGTAGCTAAGATGAACCGATGACCCTGGAAGAAAGAGGATCAATCAGACCCACTATGTCGGTACCATAGCACTTGAATGTTCTTAAGGCCAATGTAAGATGTAGAATGTTGGGTGATTGGTGGAGGACCACACCGTGTATTTGACATTGGTGGCATCACCTAGCCGTATCCATGCATTCTTTGATCATCGATGGCCAATAGTATCCTAGTCTCTTAATCTTGGCTTTCATCTTTGGACTGGATTGGTTGGCTCCACATAATGCTGAGTGTACCTCGGTCATAATCTTACGGGCTTCATGATTGCCTAAACAATAAAACCACATCGGATCAAAACACCACCGGTATAAGACACCATCCACAAGAGCATAGGAAAGTGCTCTTTGCTTCATCTGATGGGCTTGGGACTTCTCTTGAGGTAGTTTTCCTTTATTTAGATAATCCATGAAAGGTTGCCTCCAATCTAACTCTTTGTCATTCTTAGCAATGGTAACCTCCCCTTCAAGAGAGTACTTTTTGATGAGTTCAATATCAATAATGGATAAGACTTATCTATTTTAAACCATTATTGATATGGAGTCATCCTTCGGACATGACAACTCCTTGGCAACCTTGGCTAAAGCATACGCTATGATGTTCTCTCCTCGAGGAATCTTATAAATGGTAACCTCTGTGATTTGGGCCAACAACTCCATGGTGTACTTATGGTAGTGATGGAGCTTGGGCTTTATAACCTTATAGGACCCAGTGATTTGGTTGATAACTAGCTGAGAATCCTTAAAGATGTTGATGTTTTGGATGCTTAGAGTAATGACTAACTCCAAACTGACAATTAGAGCCTTATATTTGACTTCGTTCTTGGAGTAAATCACTTAAACTACTTGTGAAATCAATCTTTCATGTTAAATTGAATCCTTCTACACTTACAAAATACAACACTAATGCCTAATAAGACTTAGCACATAAGCCTTAATACGCACATTAAAATTAAGTCAACACTTCTAGCTCTAAGTTAGGATGGTGTATAATGTGATGTATGTTTTATTTTATGATGTATTATTTTAGATTAGATGTTAGGGTGTATGCTTCATAGACTAGATGGTAGGCCAATATTAGCCTAATCATGTTTTCTATAGGGGATTATGCTTAAGGGATGCTTAAAAATAAATGTGAATGCTCTTTTTGTAGGTTACTTAAATCCTTAAGAATATTCCAAGTTAAGACAATTGGGCTTAGTTACCCATGTGTATGGTGCTAAGTTCAAATTATAAATAGAACTACTTGGGATTATATGTATATTTAGCTAACCTCTATTTAGAAGCTGTAGTTAGATTTACTTTTCCCACATAAATATAATTTTTACAATATAAATTAGGATTAAGATGAGCAGTGGCTAGAAGGCTTTGTCTTGGGGTGCCCTGTGATACCTTTTATCAAGCATCATCCAAATCAATGAAGGAACCAAATCAAAAATCGAGATATGAAGAAAGAAGACCCCCATAGCATTTAATACAATTATAATTATTCTTTCATATTCCAGGTTGTATAAGGGTCAAGCTCGACTACCCATCTTTTCTCTCTTCAAGTTGTACGATGGTACCCAACCACACCATCCTTTTATTCTTTTATGAGAGTTTATATAATTATTTAATGTTATGTTTACATTATGCATTAGGATGGCATGCCTTTCATAGTTTCTTAAATGATTAATGTTTTAATGTGGCTTGGATACGATTAGGCTCTTAGGATAAAAATAAATTTTCTACCCAATTAATCACTCATAACTAAATTTTAAGCAACTCATATCCTCATCATAAAGCCTAAGGCATAAATAAGATAATTAAAAGATCTAGCAATCCTTAGCTATATGGTTGTATGTTTCACCTAATGCATGCATATTCTCTCTCTTGAACATGAAGGATCTCCATCCTTGCACGACAAAGGAATGCTTGACTTGTGGGAATCCCTTGTGGTGGAGAACACCTTCTTCTAGGTAATTTGATCCATAACTTATTTAATCATGCATTTAGGCATAAAAAATCCTAAAGCCTTTGTCAAAATGATGTGCCAAAAATGAAATAAAATTTAAAAAAATTTTACATCTATAGATTAAGTCATATGCTCATACCACTCATGCTCTAGTTTCTTAGGGAGTGTGTTTAGGAGTTTAATCTCTTTCTAATAAAATAACTACCCTAGTTATATTATAATTCATAAGACCAAACTAGATGGTTTTAATATCATAGGAGGAGTTAGCTAGTGACCACTCCTAGTAGTCATATGTGCAAAAGTCAGACAATTTATTCTCTCTTGTGGAGGTAAACCCTTATGTTTACCTATCGCTTAGATTTAGGTCATGCTTTAGATCATAATACAGCTCCATAGATTTAGGATCTGAGGTAGTTATTTCCTTCGGGCTACGAGCATGAATCCTCACCTCTTAGGCATTCCCCAACCTTCTGTTGGTGGATTATAAGCCTTAGTAATCTAATTAAATTTCAACTCAGAACATATAAATCTCTTCAACTTCAAAATTATAAAACCCAACCATAGTATAGATTGGAATGCTCACTAGACTTCCTAGTATCATGACAATTTCCTACTTATTTCATTTGGATTCCAAAAATAAGTCTTCTCCTTGAACTTTCCTAATTGATTTTTCAAATACAGCCAATCTTTTGATAGTCTAACCTTGAAAGCTTTGGAGATGATAATTGTCTACTATAATCGAGAGTATTCTTAAAAAATTTATTTCCTAAGATGTAATTAACTATAGAGGCTTGCCCCCATAGGAAACTTAAGAACCTTGTTTAATATAAACTCTACTTTATTCATTCATGTAAAGTTAGGGAAAATCTTTGGCACATTCGAAGACCCATCATGCCTTAGGAGTCCTTATTACATGATTAGGTCCATTATATGGTGATGCCTCTATTTTTTGAGATAGTACATCATATCTCAATGTACTCAATCAACTCAAAAAGTACCCCCCTATGATCTGCATGGTGTCCCCCCCCCCCCCACACACACATCCAAAAATAAACACCACAAGGCCCTCTCACCTTGTTCATTAAATCCTCTCAACATCATCTTTTCCTTTTGGAGTTTAGAGATGTCGATACTCAAGTAGGCAAGGGTTCTTAGACTCATAATGTTGACTGATACTCATAGGTTAACCAAAACTCTGGATAGCCTGTATCTACCAACATCCACTATAATGTAAAGAGGCGGTTGTGCTTGGTCATCCCTAGGAGTAAGTCTTCATTGCTGAATACAACTCCTAAGATGTCCTTCAAGCGGCATGCCTCCTCTTTAGTAGTGGTCAGCTGAGCTAAGCATATCTCTAGTTCAAGTAAGGCCTTGATTAGAGATTCCCTCATCTCTTTGGATAAGATAAGGGTGTCATATATGCTTAACTTAGCTGGAAACTTTCTAAGGTGAGCTAGGATATTGTAATCAACTCTAGCATGGTCCTCCACAAGCATATCCATGGGTGGTGCATCCTATGGAGGGGTAATCTGTTCATTGGAACCAATGACTTGCTTACCCTTATCTTGAGGTGCTACCCTTCAGTGACTTCTTGGAATGATGAGCTTGTGAAAAGTTCTACCTTCTCATCTGGCATACCTACAGCTTCTCCTATGCAATCCTCGAGTTAGTGACTCCAAGTCAATCTCAAGAGGTGAACCCGATTGATTTAGAGATAATGACTAATCGAAGGAAAGGATTGAAACTAAAGCTATTATTTTTATTTACTCGAAGAGCTTTCAATAGGAATAAAATCAAGAGCATCAGATGTACATAATATATAACTAGAATCTTCTTTCTTCATTAGTTTCTTTTTGGGTGGAGGTACATGATAGAAATCAAGTAAAGTAAGCAGAGTAAGGGATTTAATGCTCTTATCAGAGTTATAATGCTTCTAGGTAGAAGAGGAGTTAGAAGAGATGTGGCAACTACAACGGTGGAGGGAGTATTGGAATCCGGATGGTGGTTATGCTACTACTATCGGAGAGTATTGAACTAACAAACCTTCCTTGAGGTTTTCACAAGGAAAACCTTCTTCATCTTAGAAATGATCTTCTTCAAGGTTTGGGATAGGGAGATATCGACCTTTTTGGTCTTAAGAGAATCAAGTATCCCCAAGGATTACTCTAACATAACTGGATGGTTATTATAATAAGTATTCCTTAAGAATAACTTATGGCTCTCAACTTGTAGCTACGCTCAAGCTAGTCCTTAAAAGTGATACAATCCTTTAAGACATGGCCTAACATGCGGTGGTAGGGAAAATAGCTAGGATCATCGCTCTTGCCCACTTCCTCTGGCCTCCTAGGCTCTGGTAACTGAAATTCTCTCATATAGGCAAGAGTAGTAGGAAAGAACTACCTGGCAATAGATATGAATACCACTACTAGGTAGGCTACTGAGGTGGCAAAAATAGTCATTGTGGTGGCTGGTATGATGGCCGAGGTGGTGGAAGAGGAGGTGGCAAAGGAGGTGAGCTCGTAATATCTCATGCTAAACTCTGGCTGGCTGCTTCCCTCTATCCACTGATACAACTATCCCTAGCTTCTTATCAAACACCTTCTGTGGCTTGGGCCTAGATGATTGGTTAAGGAAAGGGAAACTTTTGGCTTCCTCTTGTAGGCTGCCACTTTGTTGATTAATTTCTTAAATGTTTTGATGGTAAAGCCCTTAAGCATGAAGGCGACCAATCCATAATATTCTTGAGAAGAATCTCAATAACATGTTGTTCAGACAGTTGTGGTTTGCATTTTATGCTCAAGTTGTGCCACCTGAGAATGTAATCAACAAAGGACTTGTTGAATTTCTATTTCTCTAAAATGAGGTTGCCTACAATCACCCTCTACCAAGCTCCAGGAAACCTCTTAATGAAGAGGTGCTCCATCTTAGCAAAAGCCTTCTCTAAAATGGTCTCCTCTTTTTGATATAAAAGAGGAATCCCCAATTGTTCCTATATGGCTTGCTCTTCCTAATATGAGAATACATTATGTTACACATCAAGTTCTCTTTGCGGTTGGGGCTCTCTTTGGTCTGCCTCTTCAAATTGATCAGGCCACTGCTGTGAGATCACGGCCTTCTATTGCTCGTATTTTGGTTGAGATTGATATTACTAAAATGCATCCTAAATAAGTTTGGATCGGCTCTGAGAAATTTGGTTATAATCAAAAAGTCAAATTTGAGAATTTTCCTATTTTTGTACACATTGTAAGATTCATGGCCATGATCATTCTGAATGTTTTGTGTTGCATGCACATCTTAAAAAGAATAAATTGCTGGATCCTAATCCTACTCTATCAAATAAAAAAATCAATAAACTTGCTTTTGGGCCTAAAGTCACTCAAAATGAGAATCATCCCCCTACCCCTACTCCATTTCTATCCACTGATTTGCCTATTGGAGAGCAATCTAAGCATGTTAAAAATAATTCTTATGAGGTTTGTGAGGAGGCTAATGATAACTTAATTAACACTGCTTCTAATTGTAATATTTTGGCTCCTCAAGATAATACCTTGACTCAGTCTAACTTACCCCTTTTGACTAGTGAACCCGAGGAGACTCATATGAACCCTAGTGGTGATTTTAATGGAAACTTCAGGTTGGATCAAAATTTGAAAACAAATTTTGGAATTAATCCTTTGATGAAATAACAAAATCTTAAAACTGTTGATCCTTTGATGATGGAACAAAATCTGAAAAGTAATTCTGAAACTGAGCATGAAATCTGTGTTATTAATGGCTTCACAACCTCTCCTTCTCCTACCCTTCAGAGTGATACACATGCTAACCCTCTTTCTCAGCTTAATTCTTACATTGAAGAAGGGAAATTACCATTAGGAATGCTTTGACTGATACAGGTTCTATTCTGAATATCACAAATCACTCTCTATTGGATGGGGATACTTTGGACAAAGATAGACCTTTTCAAACTATATTTTAAAAGAAATCCCTTAAAGCTAGAATGTTCACTAATAGCTCCACTAGAACTACTAGATCTTCTCTAACTTCCCATAAATAACTACTTTTAGTTTTCTTTTCTTCTTGCTTTTTATTTCTTTTGTTATCTCTTTTCTTTTCCTTCTTATTTTATTATGATCAATTTACTAATTTGGAATGTTCAAGGTATTGGGACTCTCATTATCTGTAAAAGTATTAGAAGTCTTTGTCACACTCATAACATAGCCTTACTTGTTGTTATTGAACCATTCATACACTCTTCTAAGATCAACCATGTTGCTAGAATGCTCGACTTTCAAAATTTCTTTTATAATATTAGCAATAAAATTTGGTGTTTTTGGAATAATTTAGTCAACATCTCTATCCTTGATGATCTTCAATAATTGGTTAATGTCCACATCTCATTGGGTGATTTTTCTGCTCTTGGTTCCTTTATTTATGCTTCTTGTAATAGAGCTGGTAGGAACATCCTTTGGGATAACTTAAGAACCATTGCCTCCTTGGTCAGCAAACCCTGGTTGGTTGGGGGTGACTTCAACACTATTCTCTCTTCCTTAGAAAGAAGGGGAGGTTGCTCTCCTAACATTCATTCCATGGAAGATTTTTCTAATTTGATTTTTGATTACAATCTGATTGATATTGGCATTTCAGGCTCCGACTATACGTGGCATAGCTCTAGACTCTGGCAGCAGCATGATAGGACTCTTTTTAATTCTCTTTGGATAAATCAATGGCCTTTACTTCTGTTGAACATTTGAGCAAAACTTTGTCTGATGATGCTCCACTTTTGATTTCTGTCCAAAATCCCTCCGGTAGATTATCCTCCCCAACTTCTTTTAGTTTCCAAAATATGTGGATCCAACACATTGATTTCATCAATGTTGTATCCATTAACTAGATGGATCCTCTTCATCCGGATAATTACATTGGGGCATGATTCACCTCTGGCTTAAGCTTAAAAGGCTTAAACAAAATCTAAATTGGTGAAATAAGCATCATTTTAAAAATCTCTTTGCCAATCTCAAAAATACGGAACAATTAGTTTGTTCTCTTGAAGATGTTGTTTTGACTGATTCTACTAAACTTGAGGAGTTGAATGAAGCTAAAGATAACTTGGTTAATTATCAGAATATGAATAAACCTACTGGTGGCAAAAAAACTACTAGCAAACATATTACTGATGGTGACAGAAATACTAGGTAGTTCCATGCTCTTTTCAAAAAAAAGAAAGCCTTAAACTCTATTAAAAAAATAAAAAATAGTAACAATAGTTGGATCACAGATAATAATGATATTAAAGATTCTATCATACATCATTTTAAAAACTTATTAAACAACAACCCTTCCTTAGAAGCTCTCTCCAACTCACACCTGATTCCCTCTTCGATTACTAATGATGATAACCACTTGCTTAGTTTTTGTCCTACGAAAGCTTAGATTGATAGTATTCTCAATAGCATGAACATTGATTCTATTGCGCCAAGGCTACAGACTCAATTTTTTAGAATTATTGGCCTATTATTAAGTCCGACCCTTGTTGATGTTGATTTTTCAATGGAAATCCTTTACCTAGATATTTTCTAGCACCTCCATTATTCTCATTCCCAAAATTAATAATCCGAATCTTGGGGTGATTTGGATCTATCGTTTGCACCTTCTTCCATAAACTCATTACTAAATTAATTACCAATAGAATTAGTCCGCTGCCTAAAGTTATTTCCCCCAATCAAACTGGCTTTGTTAAAGGTAGAGCTATATCTGACAACATTCTTCTAGCCTAAGAGCTGATTCATGACATTGATGCTTCTACCAGAGGTGGTAACATCCTTTTCAAACTGGACATCTCTAAAGATTTTGACAACCTCTCTTGGAATTTCAACTTCCAAATTCTTCATTTGTTTAGTTTTTCTGACTATTTTATCCACCTCATTAAAAATTATATTACCAATGTTTGGTTCTTTGTTATAATGAATGGTGAGTCCCTAGGATTTTTCCCATTGATGCATGGTTTGAGACAAGGAGATCCCTTATCTCCCTTTCTTTTTATTATTGCTATTGAATATCTTTCGAGGAGCCTTAATGATCTTTTCAACAATAATCTTAGCATGTTCTTTAGAACTAAAGGTGGTCTTCCTCTCTCATCTTAGTTTTCTTTGATGACTTCATAATCTTTTGCAATGCTCTATTCATCATATTAAAACTATTAAGAATCTTATAAATAAATTTGGTAATGAAAGTGGTCTCTTTCTTAACGAAGGTAAAAGTTGTTTCATTCTTTCCTCTAAAATCCCTAGTAATAGGATCAACCAAATTTTTAGAATTACTAATTTTTAGCGACAACAACTTCCTATTAAATATCTTGGTGCACCACTTTTTAAAGGTCAGAAAAGTTCACATCTCTTTGATGAGCTAATCCAAAAAATCTCTAATAAAATTTCTATTTGGGAATTCCATTTACTCTCATTTGGTGGTAGGCTCTCTTTGATTAAGAGCACCCTTAACTCCATGCCTTTATATCTCAATCAAACCATTATGTCGACCAATTCTACCATTAATAGAATTGAGTGCCTCATTAACAAATTCTTCTGGGGTTCTAACAATTCTTCTAAAAGAATGCATTGGACCTCTTGGTATAAAAGCTGTGGCACTCTTACTGAAGGTGGTCTTGGATGTAAGCCAATCAAGGAAGCTATCACTACTTTTTCCTATAAAATTTGGTGGAATTTTAGGAGCAACAATAGTCTTTGGGCTAATTTCATGACTGCCAAATACTGCCAGGGTAAACACCCTCTCATTTGCCCCTATAAAGCAGGAGACTCTCCTATCTGGAAAAGACTTTATTCCATCAAATGGGAAGCCAAATCATTAATATCTTGGCGGATTAACTCTGGAACCTCTTTCTTTTGGCAAGATAACTGGACTGGAGGTGGGTCCATTGATGATTTAAATTATACCCACTCCATTGCTGCTATTAAAGTGAACTCTTTCTAGCAGAATAATATGTGGAACAATAGTAAGCTTACAGATTATATTCTTTTCTCTCTTTTAAATAAGCTTACTACTATTCCTATCACTTCTGGCAATCATGATCAGATCCTTTTTAAGCTTTCTCAAAATAGTTATTTCAACCTTAAAAATGTTTGGATTCATATTAAAGGCTATAAATTTGTAGCCAATAAAATGGGTTTTAACTTGCCGGATCCAACCAATTGTAAAGATGACAAGATTATTTATTGGGTAAAACCTCATGTTAATACTATTAAAATTAACACTGATGGCTCTATTTCTCAAAATGCTTCTGGCTGTGGTGGCATTTTAGAAACCTTAATGGTAAAGTCCTATGTGCTTTTGCTTACCCCCTTAATACTTTCTCTATTCCTTGAGCTAATGGCGGTTTACAAAGCTATTGAGATTTTCCTTCAAAAAGGTTGGGTCAATATTTAGATTGAGGTGGATCTTGTTGTTGATTGATCTTTTGACTTCCACCAAAATGGGCAATACAAAATTGTACTATCTTCTCAAGCAGACTAGAGCTCTCCTTTCTCAACTCTATTTTTAAATCACTCATGTATGGCATGAGGGTAATGCATGTACTGATTACCTTGCCAATCTGGATGCTAGATTATCTGGCATAAAATTCTTTGACCATCTTACACTTCCTAAACATTTGCATGGTTTGGTTAATTTGGACAATACTAGACTCCCTTACCTCAAAATTAATCCATCTTATTTGATTGGCCTATTATATTACCTATTTAGCTGCATGATCAACTTATGTTTTGTGTTGTTGTTTCTCTAGATTTTGCTGATGCATCTTCGTGATACCACTTTCTGGTTATTTGCTGATCTCTGTGGCATCTACTGTTGGTTTAATTACCATAACCTTATTTGGGGTCTTCGCTTCGTTTCCACTGTTAATGGTCAGGATTGGAATTACTTCTTGATTTCCATCCAGCCTATTTTTATTGATGCTATGGGATTAGCTGCTGGTCTACTTTTATGTGTCTTGATGGATTTCAAAGATGGCTTTCCTTTGAACCATTCTCGACTCTATGTTGTTCCATTGCTTTTTACTGGATTTTCCTATGGTGGGTGCAATATATGTTTTGCTATTTTAATTGTTGGCTACTGGCTTTTTGGGTCTTATGTCCCGTCGCTTTTGGGGTTGGTTTTCTAATTGCTTTTGCTAACCTCACCTTCCCAACCTGTAAGGAGAGAAACTGCAATACCCATGTTATTATTATTGTCTCTTTATAGGATTGGACTTACTTAATGATTTCCTTCCAGTCTACTTTTACTGAGGATGTTAGTTTAGCTGCAAGCCTACTCTCCTTTGTCTTGAAGGATTTCAATGATGGCTTCCTTTTGAACCCCTTTTGTGTCTATGTTGCATCACTATGTTTTATTGGCTTTTCCTATGGTGGGTGCAATAATTGTAATGTTGTTTTATTTGTTGGCTATTGGAATTTTAGATCTTATGTCCGGCCTCTTCCTCTAGGTTGTTTTGCATCTTCCGATAACCCTTTCGGTTAATTGCTAATCTCGTGGCATCTGATTAATTACCCTAACCTTTTTTGGGGTCTTACTGCTTCTGCTATTTCCACTATTAATGGTAAGATGTTTCCTATCTGCTGGAGGGATATGTATTACCTTATGCTTTAATTTTTGCTTTACTTTCTGATCAACAAGGACAGACTTCTTGTCATCAATATTTTGTTAAGGGGTCCTAATGTATCTATTTTCCATTATATGGTTAAGGCTATGTTCTTTCTCTTTTCCTTTTTCTGGAAATCTATTCTGGGGCTCATGACTTTGATGTATCAATGTTTAATTGCTATATTTTTGTATAGCTTCATGACATGCCCTAATTTATCTATTTTTTTCTCCCTTTTATTATGGATGTGGCCCCTCTTATGCTCCCTAACCTCACCTCCACAACCTGTAAGGAGAGAAACTACAATACCCTTGCTACTATAACTTCTTCTTTATAGGATTGGAATTACTTCTTGATTCCCTTCTAGCCTATTTTTACTGATGCTGTGGGCTTAGCTGCTGGTCTGCTTTTGTGTGTCTTGAAGGATTTCAAAGATGGCTTTCCTTTGAACCACTTTTGACTCTATGTTGTTCCACTATTTTTTACTGGTTTATCTTATGGTGCGTGCAATAAATGTTTTGATGTTTTAATTGTTGGCTGTTGGATTTTTGGGTCTTATGTCCAGCAGGCAACTTTTGGGGCTATTTTTCTAATTGCTTTTGCTAACCTCACCTTACTAACCTTTACGGAGAGAAACTGCCATACCCTTATTATTATTATTGTCTCTTTGTAGGATTGGACTTACTTAATGATTTCTTTCCAGTCTACTTTTACTGAGGATGGTAGTTTAGTTACAAGCTTGCTCTCCTTTGTCATGAAGGATTTCAATGATGACTCCCTTTTGAACCCCTTTTGTGTCTATGTTGTACCACTATTTTTTATTGTCTTATCTTATGGTGGGTGCAATATTTGTATTATTGTTTTAATTGTTGGCTATTGGAATTTTGGATCTTATGTCCAGAAGGCTTCCTCTGAGGTCGTTGGCTATTTGTTTGCTTTTATTTTTCTGCTTGATTTTGTTATTTACATACGGGTTGCAGCTGATCACCACTTGTTTGTGGTTTATCTAAATTGTTGCTATTTTTCCATTTTTGTTTAGTTAGACTTATCCAGATCACTGTGATTATGCTATTACCTACTTGGAAATTAACTTATGCACTCATTCGAATGGGTGATTTTATGGCCAACTTGTTTTACTATCTTGGTTGTTGGGCGGATTATTTATGCCCAGCAAGCTGCTACTGGGGTTGTCTATCATGTCCAACAGGCTGCTTTTGGGGTTATTTTTCTGATTGCTTTTGTTATCCTCACCTTCCCAACCTGTAAGGAGAGAAACTGTAATACCCTTATTATTATTATCATCTCTTTGTAGGATTGGACTTACTTAATGATTTCTTTCCAGTCTGCTTTTACTGAGGATGTTGGTTTAGCTGCAAGCCTGCTCTTCTTTATTTTGAAGGATTTCAATGATGGCTCTCTTTTGAACCCCTTTTGTATCTATTTTGTATCTCTATTTTTCACTGGCTTATCTTATGGTGGGTGAAATTATTGTATTGCTATTTTAATTGTTTGCTGTTGGATTTTGGGTCCTTTGTCCAGCAAGCTGCCTTTGTGGTTGTTAGCTGTTTGTTGCCTATTGCTTTTATGATTGTTTTTGATGTTAGCAACCTGCAGCTGATCACCTGATGTTTGAGGTCTGCTGCTATTTTTTTCATCTTCGTTCAGTTAGAATTGTGTAGAATACTGTGCTTATGCTATAGCCTACTTGGATATTACCTTATGCACTGTCTATTCTGAATGGGTGATTTTATGGCCGCTTGCTGTCTTGGTTGTTGGGCGGATTATCGGGTTTTATGCCCAAGCGCTTACGGGTTATCTCTCTGATTGTCTTAATTTGGAGCTATTTGTGGTGGGGAGCAGCTTATTATCTATGCTTTCTGGTCACCTAATCTACTGCTACATTCCCATCTTGTCTCTGTTAAACTTCTGCATATCCTGTTGTAATTTGAGTTTGGGTTATGCTATTTTGCTATACACTTTCTGGTTATTAACTTCATATATGTCCTATATGTTGGGGTTGGAGTTATTTACATGCTTGTTTATTTACCTTGCTGGACTTCGGCAGGCTTTTCAACTAGTTATGTATTGCTTCTTTCCTCGCGACCCTTTTGCTATTTTCCGTGGTGGGTTTTCTTTGGTCTAATTAAACCCTTGCCTCAGTTAAAAAATAAGGTGGATCCGGAAGTTCATTTTCATATGTGTAGGGTTTCTCATTCAATGGTGACTATATTGATGATATTTATTCTGCATGGGATCCCCTTACCCATTCTGTTCTTTGCGGTATCCTTTTCTATCGTGTATATGGCTTTGCTTAGGTTTGCAGGTACTAAGGCTCAAAAGACTTTCAACAAATGGTAGCTATCTTGCCATAGGTTTGTTGGCTATGATGGCTGTGATGATTTCACTCCATTTTTGTTTGGTAGTAGCTCTTGTGTTGTAACCCTTCCACTAAAGTTTGGATGCTCATATTTGCATCTGCCCCAATTTGATGTGACTGCGTCTGAGCCTTCTCTATCACACTACTTTATAATCTTTCCCAGTTTATGCTGCTTTCAATTTTCATTTTGTTCGTATTACTTTAATTTCTATCTTTCTACAATTTTGCAGGTGCACTTCTCTTGTTCTCTTGCAGGTTTGCTCCCTAGTGTCATGCATTCTCTCATCCTGAAGAGCTTTGGCCCTAATCTATCCATTGGCTTATCTATGTTAATCAATTTGTATCTTTTGCTTTCCTTTACTCTTTTATTTTGCTTTTGGTTGTACTTAGATAGGGGATTTACTCTATAGCCTGATTGTAGCTCTTTGAGCAGTAGTTGTGGAGTTTATCCCCTTTAAGGATCTTGTAACCCTCTTTTTGTGGCAATAAAATTCCCCCTATATGGGGTTTTCAAAAAAAAAAACCCCAAACCCTAAACTAACCATAAACCCTAAACACTAAACCCTAGACCCTGAAAAGCTAAAAGCCTAAACCTAAACTAAATAAAACCTAAACCTAAACATAAATAAAAAATAAAAAAATATAAACTAAATTAAAATGAAATAAATAAAAACATAAACTAAACTAAAAAATAAAAAACCTAAATAAAATAAAAACTAAACCTATAATAAAAATAAAATAAACCTAAAATAAAATAAAATAAAAACTAAATAAAATCCTAAACTTAAAAAAAAAACCAAAAAAAAAACCCAAAAACTAAAAAAATATAAAATTGAAACTCTAAATTAAAAAAATTAAAACCTAAACCTAAACTAAAATAAGTAAAACCTAAACCAAATCCTAAAATAAACTAAACCTAAACCTAAACCTAAACTAAATAAATAAAATAAACTAAAAATCTAACCTAAACCTAAACTAAAAAATAAAACATTAATATAAACCTAAAATAAAACCCTAAACCTAAAAATAAAATAAAACATAAACATAAATAAAATTCTAAAAAATAAAACCTATACCTAAAAATAAAATAAAATAAAATAAAATAAACCTAAACCATAACCTAAACCTAAAAAATAAACTAAAATAAAAAACCTAAAATAAATAAATGAAGAAATAAAAATAAAAATAAACCAAAAAAATTTAAAATTAAATAAACTAAAATAAATAAATAAAAACTAAATATATTAAATAAACCTAAACCTACCAGTTTACTTAATTAAAAAAAAAAACCCTAAGTCTAAACTTTAAACCCTAAAACTAACCCTAAACTCTAAACCCTAAACCCTAAACCTTAAACTAACCTTAAACTCTAAACCTTAAACCCTAAAAACCTAAACCTAAAATTAAAATAAATAAATAAACCTAAACCTAAATAAAATAAAAAATAAGATAAAATAAAAACATAAACCAAAACCTAAACTTAAACCTAAACCTAAACCAAAATTAAAACCTAAGAATAAAATAAAATAAAAATAAAACTAAACTAAAATAAATTAAATAAAACCTAAACTAAACTAAAATTAAAATAAACCTAAATATAATAAAATGTAAAATAAAAATAAAATAAACCAAAAATAAAATAAAACCTAAACCTAAAAAAAACTTAAAAATTAAGAACAAATAAAACCTAAACCCTAAACTAAAAAAAAACTTAAACTTAAAATAAACAATATAAATAAAAGCTAAACCTAAACTAAAACAAACTAAACTAAAATAAATAAAACCTAAACCTAAACCTAAAATAAAATAAACCTATACCCTAAAATAAATTAAATAAAATAAACTAAAATGAAACTAAAACTAAGCTAAAAAATAAAACCTAAAAATAAACTCAAAATAAAACCTAAAACTTAAACCTAAAAATAAAATTAACACTTAAACCTAAACCTAATTATAAAAATTAAAATCTAGACCTAAATAATAAAATAAAGATAAAAGTAAACTAAAAAATAAACATAAACCTAAACCTAAACAAAAAAAATAAACTAAAATAAAAAACCTAAACTAAAATAAATAAACCAAAAATAAACAAACTAAATTAAATTAAATTAAAAAATGGACCTAAATAAAAATAAAAATTAAATAAACAAAAATAAATAAAAAATAAACTAAATACAACCTAAAAATGAAAACAGAAAAATACCAAAAATGCAAATAAAATCATAAAATAAAATAAAACTAAAACCTAACCCTAAACCTAAAAATAGAATAAAATAAAAAAATAAAAATAAACTAAAATAAAATAAATAAAAGCCTAAACTAAACTCAAAAATGGAATAAACCTAAGAATAAAAACCCTAAATAAAATAAAAATGAAACAAAAATAAAAATAAAACAAACCTAAAATAAAATAAAATCAAAATTAAATAAAAACTTAAATATAAAAATAAACCTAAATATAAATAAAAATAAAATAAAACCCCAAACTTAAAAAAAAAAACTGAACTTAAAATAAAAATAGAATAAACAAAATAAAATCAACCTAAACTTAAATAAAATTAAATAAAACCTAAACCTAAACCTAAAAAAACCTAAACCTAGACCTATTCCTAAACTAAATAAAATAAGATAAATTAAAAAAAACCTACTAAATAATAAAACCTAAAAATAAACCTAAAATAACAACCTAAAACCTAAACCTAAAAGCATAAAATAAAACCTACCCAAAATTAAAATAAAAAAAAATAAAACATAAACCTAAAATAAAATAAAAATAAAATATAAAAAATAAACCTAAACCTAAACCTAAAAAATAAATTAAAATAAAAAACCTAAATTAAAAAAAATAAACTAAAATAAATAACATAAAAAATAAACCTAAATAAATATAAAAAATAATGTAAATTAATATAAGTAAAAACACTAAATATTCTAAATAAACCTAAACCTTTTGGTTTACTTAATTAAAAAAAACCTTAAACCCTAAATCCTAAACCCTAAACCTTAAACCCTAAATCCCAAACCCAAACCAAAAAACCAAAACCCAAACTCTTTTTTCCTCTTGGCCGCGGCGCTCTCTGGTTCTCTCGTGTTCCCTTGCGTTTTCCTTGCGACTTGGCCGAGTTTCAATCCTTCTCGATCATAATTTCTGGATTTTTATTCTCTGTTTGGCTGCTAATGTGAGTGTCCCTTACTCTTTCAATGGCGGCTTAGTGCGGGCTCTTCAAACTTGGAGGCGTCGGCTAGGGCTTACGATTTACAAGGTATTATGGATCCGACTCCATCGTTACTTTGCCTATTGTTAAGTCCTTCAAGGATGCATTGTCTGGTAAGAATACTTCCTCTAATGCTTCGATCAATTTGATCTCAACATCTTTTCATGGAATGCCTGCGGTAATGTGCTCGAATCTTGACGTGGAAAAGTTGGCGAAGCCTTTTGAATTCTCTTTAGTTGGTAAATTTTCCTTATGTCGCCCGACTCTTGATAACATCTGATCCTTTTTTCATATCCTAAAGCTCTCTGGCATTTTCACTATCAAATTGATTGATCCTAGGCATATCCTTATTCGGTTATCTAATGACTTACATTACTCAAGAGTTTTGCTGTCGCATCGTACTTTGTGTATAATTGTCAAATGAGACTTTTGAAATGGTCTCCTCTTTTTGATGTCAAAGAGGAATCCCCAATTGTTCCTTTATGGCTAGTTTTTCCAAATATGAGAATACATTACATTACCCATCAAATTCTCTTTGAGGTTGGGGCTCTCTTTGGTGTTCAAATTGATCAGGCCACTACTGTGAGATTACGACCATCAGTTGCTCATATTTTGGTTGAGATTGATATTACCAAAAAGTATCCTAAAGAAGTTTGGATTGGCTCTGAGAAATTTAGGTATAATCAAAAAGTGGAATTTGAAAATTTCCCTATTTTTTGCACACATTGTAAGATCCATGGTCATAATCACTCTGAATGCTTTGTTTTGCATCCTCATCTTAAAAAGAATAAATTGCTCGATCCTAATCCCTCTCTAGCAAATGAAAAAACCAATAAATTTGCCTATGTGCCTAAAGTCACTCAAAATGGAACTCACCCTCCTACCCCACTCTTTTATTACTGATTTTCTATTGGAGAGTCATCTGAGCTTGGTAAAAATAATGCTTATGAGGTTGTGAGGAGGCTAATGATAACTTACTTAACATTGCCTCTAATTATAATAATTTGGCCTCTCAAGACAATACCTTGATTCATATGAACCTTAATGGTGATTTGAATGGGAATTTCAAGTTGGATCAAAATCTCAAAACTAATTCTAGAATTATTCTAAAAAATGTTGATACTTTGGTGACAGACCAAAATCTGAAAAGTAATCCTAAAAATGGACATGAAATTTGTGCTATTAATGGTGTCACAACCTCTCCTTCTATTACCCTTCAGAGTGATACACATGCTAACCCAATTTCTCAACCCAATTCTGACACTGAAGAAGGGGAAATCACCATTAGGAATGCTTTGATAGATACTGGTCCTACTCTGAATATTACAAACTACTCTCTTTCAGATGGAGATACTTTGGACATAGATAGACCTTTTCAAATTGTTATTAAAAAAATCCCTTAAAGCTAGAATGTTCACTAATAGCTCCACTAGAACCACTAGACCTTCTCTAACTTCCCATAAATAATTGTTTCATGTTTTCTCTTCTCCTTGCTTTTTATTTTTTCAGTTATCTTTTTTTCTTTCCTTCTAATTTATTATGATCAATTTTCTTATTTGGAATGTTTGGGGTATTGGGACTCTCATTGTCCACAACCATATTAGAAGCCTTTGTTGAACTCATAACATAGCCTTACTTCTTGTTATTGAATCATTCATACACTCTTCTAAGATTACCCTTGTTGCTATAATGCTGTGCTTTCAAAATTTCTTTTATAATTTTAGTAATAAAATTTGGTGCTTTTGGAATAATTTAATCAACATCTCTATCCTTGATGATCTCCAATAATTGGTTAATGTTCAAATCTCATTGGGTGAATTTTCTACTCTTGGTTCCTTTATCTATGCATCTTGTAATAGAGCTGGTAGGAACATCCTTTGAGATAACTTAAGAACCTTTGCCTCCTCTGTCAACAAACCCTGGTTGGTTGGGGGTGACTTCAACACTATTCTCGCTTCCTCAGAAAGAAGGGGAGGTTGCTCTCCTAACATCCACTCTATGTAAGACTTTTATAATATGATTCTTGATTACAATCTGATTGATATTGGTTTTTTTCTGGCTACTATGTGGCATAACTCTAGACTCTGGCAGCGGCTTGATAGGACCCTTTTTAATTCCTTTTGGATCAATCAATGGCCCCTCACTTATATTGAACACTTGAGCAGAACATTGTCTAACCATGCTCCGCTTTTAATTTCTGTCAAAACTCCTTCCAGTACACTATCCTCCCCTACCTCTTTTAGATTCCAAAATATGTGGATCCAACATAGTGATTTCATTAATGTTGTTTCCATTAATTGGATGGCCCCTATTCATCCGGACAATTTCGTTAAAGGCATGATTCAGCTTTGGCTTAAGCTTAAAAGACTTAAACAAAACCTAAATTGGTGGAACAAGCATCATTTTAAAAATCTTTTTGCCAATCTCAAAAATACATAACAATTACTTTGCTCCCTTGAAGATGATGTGTTAACTGACTCTAATAAGCTTGATGATTTGAAGGCAGCTAAAGATAACTTGATTAATTATCAGAATATGGAGGAAACCTACTGGCAGCAAAAGGCCTCTAGCAAACATATTGCTGATGGTGATAGAAATACAAGGTATTTCCATGCTCTTTTCAAAAAAAGGAAAGCCTTAAACTCTATTAAAAAAATCAAAAATATTAACGGTAGCTGGATCACTGATAATAGTGAAATTAAAGATTCTGTCATACAACACTTTAAAAACTTATTAAACAACAACCCTTCCTTAGAAGCCCTCTCCAGGACACACCTGATCCCCTCAACGATTACTAATGATGACAACCACTTGCTCACTTTGTCCCTGAAAGGCGAGATTGGTAGTATTCTCAATAGCATGAACACCGATTGTTCGGCCATGATGGCTACATGACTCAATTCTTTCAGCATTATTGACCTATTATTAAGTCTGACCTTATTGATGTTGTTGTTGATTTTTTTATGGCAACCCTTTACCTAGATATTTTTCTAGCACTTCCATTATTCTCATTCCCAAAACTAATAATCCTGATTCTTGGGGGCGATTTTAGACCTATCAGTCTTTGCACCTTCTTTCATAAACTCATTGCTAAATTAATTGCTAATAGGATTAGTCCACTGCTGCCTAAAATTATTTCCCCTAACCAAACTAGCTTCGTTAATGGTAGAGTTATATCTGATAACATACTTCTAGCCCAAGAGCTGATTCATGACATTGACGTTCTTACCGGAGGTGGCAACATCCTCTTCAAACTGGACATCTCTAAAGCTTTTGACAACCTCTCTTGGGATTTTCTCTTTCAAATTCTTCATTTGCTTGGGTTTTCAGATATTTTCATTTGCCTCATCAAAAATTGTATTACCAATGTTTGGTTCTCCGTTATCAAGAATGGTGAGTCCCTAGGTTTCTTTACTTCAATGCATGGCTTGAGACAAGGAGATCCCCTTTCACCCTCTCTTTTTATTATTGCTGTTGAATACCTTTCAAGGAGCCTGAATGATCTTTTCTATAAAAATCCTAACATATTTTTTAGAACTCAAGGGTCTTCTGTTTCATCTTAGTTTCTTGATGACTTTATAATCTTTAACAATGCCTCTATTCTACACATTAAAACTATTAAGAACCTTTTAAATAAATTTGGCAATGAAAGCGGCCTCTTTCTAAATGAAGGAAAATGTTGTTTCATTCCTTCCTCTAAAATCCCTAGTAATATGATCAACCAAATCTTGATAATTACTAATTTTAAGCAACAACAACTTCCTATTAATTATCTTGGTGCTTCTCTTTTTAAAGGTCAGAAAAGATCTCATCTTTTTGATGAGCTAATCCAAAAAATTTCTAATAAAATTTCTATTTGGGAATTCCATTTACTCTCTTTCGATGGTAGGCTCACTTTGATTAAGAGCACCCTTAACTCCATTCCTTTATACCTCATTCAAACCATTGTCCTGGCCAATTCTATCATTAATAGAATTGAGCCTCCTCAAATTTTTTGGGCTCTAATAACTCCTCTAAAAGAATGCACTGGACCTCTTGGTATAAAGTTGTGGCACTCTAGGCGAAGGGGTCTTGAATGTGTAAGCCAATCAAAGAAGCTATCACTACCTTTTCCTATAAACTTTGGTGGAATTTTAGGAGTAACAACAGTCTTTGGGCTAATTTCATGACTGCTAAATATCAGGGAAAGCACCCTCTCATTTGCCCCTATAAAGTGGGAGACTCTCCTATTTGGAAAAGACTTTGTTCCATCAAATGGGATGCTGAATCATTAATTTCCTAGGGGATTAACTCTGGCTCCTCTTTCTTTTAGCAAGATAAATGGACTGGAGGTGGGTCCATTGACGACTTACTTTCTACCCACTCCACTGCTGCTATTAAAGTGAACTCTTTCTGGCAAAATAATATGTGGAACATTAGTAAGCTTATTGATTATATTCCTTCATTTCTTTTAAACAAGCTTACTACTATTCCTATCATTCCTAGCAATCAAGATCAGATCCTTTTTAAGCTTTCACATAATGGTGATTTCAACTTTAAAAATGTTTGGATTCACATTAAAGAAGCTCAAGATTTTTCCAATGTGTTTTTAAAACTATGGAATAACACTATCCCTACTTCTTATTATGTTCTTAATTGGCGTATTTTGAAAAACTTCATCCTTGTTGACTCCTTGTTGTGGGGTAAAGGTTTTTAATTACCTTCAAAATGCCAATGCTGCTTTCACATTGAGAATGTGAATCATGTTTTTGTTAATGGGGAAGTTGCTTCTAAACTTTGGATTTGGTATGATGACCTCATTAACATTGTCATTTACAATGGCTCCTTAACTTTATACCAGCTTCTTGAAGTTTATTTTGACAACACTATTAAAGGTCACATTAAAGTCATAACTACTATCACTCTTATTTGGTTCATATGGATGGACCAAAATGATGCAAAACATCATGGGATCCCTATGAACCACATGAGGATAATTACTAGAATTAAAAACAAAAATTGTGACTTGTTCAATTCCAATCTCATTAACTACAAACAATTCAAAGGTTGTAAATTTGTGACCAATAAACTGGGTTTTAACTTGCCGGATCAACCACACTGTAAAGATGACAAGATTGTCTATTGGGTAAAACCTCATGCTAATACTATTAAAATTAACACTGATGGCTCTGTCTCTCATAAAGGTTTAGGCTGTGGTGGCATTTTCAAAAACTTTAAGGGTAAAGTCCTATGTGCTTTTGCTTATCCCCTTAATTCTTGCTCTGTTCCCTTTGTTGAGCTCATGGCAGTGTACAAAGCTCTTGAGATTTGCCTTCAAAAAGGTTGGCTTAATATTTGGATTGAGGTGGATGCCCTTCTGCTGATTGATCTTTTGACTTCCACCAAAATGGGCAATACAGAATTGTACTACCTTCTCAAGCAAACTAGATCTCTCCTTACCCAACTCTATTTTAAAATCACTCATGTATGGCGTGAGGGTAATGCATGGGTTGATTACCTGGCCAATCTGGGTGCTAGATTGGATGGAATAAATTTCTTTGATCAACTTACACTACCTAAACATTTGCATGGCTTGGTTAATCTAGACAATACTGGGCTCCCTTATCTCAGAAATTAATCTAACCTATTGGATTGACCTGGTTCAATACCTATTTAACTGCATGATCACTTTCTACTTAGTGTTGTTGTTTCTTTGGTATTTGCTGATGCATCATCCTGATATCCCTTGCTGCTTATTTGTTGATCTTTGTGGCATGTGCTATTGGTTTAATTGCCTTAACTTTAATTGTGAGCTTACTGCTTCTGCTGCTTTTACTATTAATGTGTTGTTGTTCCTTTGGAATTTGCTGATGCATCATCCTATTACTCCTTGCTGGTCTTTTGCTGAGCTATGTGGCATCTGCTATTGTTTTAACTATCCCAACCTTGTTTGGGGTCTTACTGTTACTAGTAAGATGTTTCCTGTTTGCTAGAGGGAGATGTATTACTTAATGCTATATTTTCTGCTGTATTTTTTGATCAACAGGAACAGATTTCTTTCCTTTTTCTGGAATTATATTCTAGGACCCTTGCCTTAATGTCTAACTTCTATACTTCTGTATAACTTTATGGCTGACCCTAATTTATCTAATACTCTTCCCCTTATTATGGTTGTAGCCTCTCCTATGCTGCATAACCTTACCTCCACAACCTGTAAGGAGAGATCTTCCAATATCCTTGCTATTATAACTTCTTCTCTACAGAATTGGAATTATTTCTTGAATTCCAATATTACTGATGTTGTGGGATTAGCTACTGGCCTGATATTATGTGTCTTGATGGATATCAAAGATGACTTTTATTTGAACCACTTAATAAACTATGTTGTACCATTGCTCTTTACTGGTTTATCTTATGTAGGGTGCAATATCTATGTTGATGTTTTAACTATTGGCTATTGGATTTTTGGGCCTTTTGTCCTGCAGGCCTCTATTGAGGTTGTTGATTGCATGGTGGCTTTTGCTTTTCTGCTTGATTTTTTTGTTAGCAATAGGGATTTTGTTGATCTTTACATGTTTGTGGTCTTTCTAAACTACTACTATTTTTTACATCTTGGTTCAGCTAGCCTTGGCCAGACCACTTCCCTATCTATCAGGATTTACCTTATGCATTGTCTATTTTGAATGGGTGGTTTTATGGCCACTTGCTATTATTTTCTATCTTGGTTGTTGGCTCGGATCATTGAATCTTATGTCCGACATCTTTGCTCGGGGTTGTCCATCATGTTTAACAGGGTGCTTTTGGAGTTGTTTTGCTATTTTCTTTGGCTAACCTTATATACCCAACATGCCAGGAGAGAAATTGCAATTTCCCATTTTTTTTTTATCTCATTACAAGATTGGACTTACTTATTGGCTTTTTAGTTTGTCTTTACTGAGGATGTGGGCTTTGCTGCAAGCCTGATCATCCTTATCTGGAAGGATATTTATGTTCATTTTCCTTTGAACCCATTTTATTTATATTTTACATCTCTGATTTTTAATGGAGTTTTATATGGCGGGTGTAATAATTGTATTATTGTTTCCACTGTTGGCCTTTGGATTTTTGGGTCCTTTGTCCAGCAGGTTGTCTTTGTGGTTGTTGGCTATTTCTTGCCTTTCGATTTTTTGACTGTTTGTGCTGTTAACATTTGGGCTACTGTTGACTTCACCTACTAATGTTTTTTCCATCCTGGTTCAGCTAGTCTTGGCCAGACCACTTCCCATTCTATCTGGGAATTAACTTATGCATTATCTATTTTGAATGGGTTGTTTTATGGCCAACTTGCGATTATTTTTTTTCTTGGTTGTTGGCTGATCTGGTTCATTGAGACTTATGTCCGACTACTCGGGTTGTTTATCATGTTCGAGGGTGCTTTTGGAGTTATTTTCGATTGTTTTGGCTAACCTCATATACCCAACTGCCGGAGAAAGCAATTTCTGTTCTATTTTATTTTTTTTATTTAGGTTTGGACTTACTTAATGGCTTATCAGTTTGCTTTTACTGAAGATGTGTGTTTAGCTAGCGATCATCTTTATCTGGAAGGATTTTTACGTTGATTATCTTTTGAAACCATTTTGTTTCTATTTTACATCTATGCTTTTAATGGAGTTTTATATGGTGGGTGTAATAATTGTAATATTGTTTCCCTGTTGGCCTTTAGATTTTGGGTCCTTTGTCCAATGTTGTCTTTGTGGTTGTTTTGTTTCTTGCCTTTTGATTTTATTTGTTTGTCTTGTTAACATCAGTACTGACTTCACTATTTATTTTTCCATCCTGGTTTAGCTAGTCTTGGTCAGACCACTTCCCATTCTATCTGGGAATTACCTTATGCATTGTCTATTTTGAATGGGTGGTTTTATGGCCAACTTGCTGTTATTTTCTTTCTTGGTTGTTGGCTGATCTGGTTCATTGAGACTTATGTCAAGCAAGCTGCTACTGGGGTTATTTATCATGTTCAGCAAGGTGCTTTTGGAGTTGTTTCTTGATTGTTTTGGTTAACCTCATACACCCACCGGAGAAAGCGCAATTTCTGTTCAATTTTTTTTATTTCTTTGCAGGTTTGGACTAACTTAATGGTTTATCAGTTTCCCTTTACTGAGAATGTGTTTAGCTGCTAGCCTAATCATCTTTATTTGGAAGGATTTTTCTATTGATTATCTTTTGGACCCATTTTATTTCTATTTTACATCTATGCTTTTTAATGGAGTTTTATATGGTGGGTGTAATAATTGTAATTTTGTTTCCACTGTTGGCTTTTGGATTTTCAGGTCCTTTGTCCAGAGGTTGTCTTTTATGGTTGTTGGCTATTTCTTGCCTTTTGATTTTTGATTATTTTTCTACTAATATCGGGATGATCTCTCCTACTTTATTTTATCCCTCTTGGTTGTTAGAATTATGCATATCATTGTGATTATGCTTTTCTTTACTTAATTTTAACTATGTACTATTTACTCTAAATGGATAGACTTATGGCCAACCTATTACTATCATATTTGTTGGAGAACTAGACAAGCGAGTTCTTTGCTAACAAGGCCTTGTGTTATCTCGATTGTCTTTTATTGGAATTGTTTGTGGTGGGGCACCTTTACATTTCTTCTAATCTGTTGTATTCCCATCTCTTCATTGATAGACTTACGCAATTCGTGGTAATTTGGTGGGGTATCTTTTCCTTTACACTAGCTTCTAACTTCTACAATAGGAAGTTGTTGTTACTTACATTCATTGGACTTCCTTTTATGGGAAATATCTCTGGGTTGTTACTGGGCTTGTTTACTAAGGCTGTATATTTATTATTGTCATATACATTTGGAATGGAGTTAATACCATGCTTTTGTATTTTCCTGGCTAGATTTCAGTAGGTATTACATCTAATATTTTATTGCTTCTTACCTTTGCTTGACCTTTTCTATTGTTTCCCTGTGGTGGGTCTTCTTGCTGGTCTCATTAAACCCTCAAATCTGGTTAAAAATATGGTTGACCTGACAATGATGGCTCTCTTTCATTTGTGTTGGGATTATCATGGCATGGGGCCTAATATGATGACATATATTTTGCATGCGATCCTCTTATCCATTCTGCTCTTTGCTGCTCTTTCTTCTACTCTGTATACGGCTTTGCTTATGTTTGCAAGTATTAAGGCTCAAAAGATCTTCTTCAAATGGCTGCTATACAGGTTTGTTGGCTATGATGGCTGTGATGATTTCACTCCCTTTTGGTTTGGTAGCAGCTCTTGTGATGTAACCCTTTTGCTGAAGTTTGGATGCTCATATTTGCATCTACCCCAACTTGGTGTGACTGAGCCTGAGCCTTCTCTATCACACTTCTTTACTATCATTCTCAGATTATGATGTTCTCAATTATCTTTTTGTCTGTATTACCTTAACTACTCTAACTTCTTTCTATCTACAATTTTGCAGGTGCTTCTCTCTTGTCCTCTTGCAAGTTTGCTCCATAGTGTCATGCATTCTCACATCCTGCAGAGCATTGGCCCTAATCTTCCATTGGCTTCTTATGTTAATCATTTTGTATCTTTTGCTTGCTTTATTATTTTTTTTCTTTTGCTTTTGGCTGTACTTAGATAGGTGATTTACTCCCTAGGCTGATTGTAGCTCTTTGAGCAGTTGTTCTGGAGTTTATCCCCTTTAAGGACCTTGTAACCCTCTTTTTGTGGCAATAAAAATCCCCTATATGGGGTTTCTCAAAAAAAACCCTAAATCCCAAACCATAAACTCTAACCCTAAACCTTAAACCTTAGAAGCAGAAACCTTAAAACTGTAAACCCTAAACCTAAACCCTAAACCTAAACCCTAAACCATAAACCCCAGACAGTAAACTTAAACCTAAAGTAATTAAATAAATTTAAAAATAAACCTAAATCCTAAAACCTAATAAACCTAAATCCTAAGAATGGGCAGAACCTTGGCGGCATGAACATCATCAAGAACCGGGCTGCTAAATGAGGTGAAGGTGAAGGAAAAGTGGCGGTTATAGTAGTGGTGGTGAGGGATATGGAGGTGGTCATAGTAGTGGTGGTTATGGAGGTGGGAGGCGATGGAGGTTCTGACCATGGTGGTGGTGGAGGGAGAGATAGGGGATATTATGGTAGATCCCACTACATGAGAGCCGGGGTGGTTCTGATGGGAACTGGAGAAACTGAAGAATAGCTGATCCGATCTGCTGCTTATGGAACTGTCTTTACAGTAGAGATAGTTCTAGTTATCTAGGTTTTTTGATTTGCTCTATACGTGCTCATTTTTCATCTATGTCATCACTTGTGTCTTAGATAACTTGGTATGTTACTTGGTTGATGAAATCGAAAAGAAGAAATGTTGAATCTGATTTTTTTTTTATGTTAAAAAAAACCAAAAACCTATACACTAAACTAAAACTTGAACCCTAAACCTAAAACCTAAACCCTAAACCCTAAAACTCTAAACCCCAAACCCTAAAAGTAAACCTAAAGCCTAAAAATAAACCCTAAATCCTAAACCTTAAACCCTAAACCCTAAACCTAAACCTAAACCCCAAACCCAAACCAAACCCACAAATACAAACCTAAACCTAAAAACCTAAACCTAAACTAAATAAAATCTAAAAATAAAATAAATAAAAACCTAAACCCTAAGTAAAATAAAATTAAAAATTAAAATAAAAACATAAACTAAAATGTAAACCTAAACCAAAACCTAAAACTAAAAAGAAAATAAAATAAAAATTAAACTAAAATAAAATAAATAAAAATGTAAAGTAAACTAAAAAACATAAATTAAAATAAAATACACTAAAATAAAAAATAAACCAAAAATAAAATAAAATAAAAACTAAATAAAAAACCTAAAAAAATAAACCAAAAAATAAAACACGAAATAAATAAAAATAAAACCTACTAAACCTAATAAAAAATAAAATAAACTAGTAAAACTTAAAATAAATAAACTAAATAAATAAAACCTAAACAACCTAAATAAATTAAACATAAATGACCAAAATAGATAAAATAAAACTATACTAAAATAAACTAAACCAAAAAAAAAACGAAATAAACAAAAGAAATAAAACTAATGATTCTTAAAAAAAATAAAATAAAAACCTAAAACCAAAAAAAACTTAAACAAAAATAAAATACAAATAAAACTTAACTAAAAAAACCTAAGGAAATCTAAACTAAAATAAACTAAAATAAATCTAAAGAAAAAAAAATAACACAAATAAAAGCTAATTAAATAAAATAAAAATAAACTAAATAAAAATAAAAATAAAATAAACTAAAATAAATAAAAATAAATAAATAAATCAAGTATGGTTTTAACTAAAAAAAATAAAATAAAGTAAAAGGAAAGAAACAGCTGCTCATCTAAAGATTAGGCTCAGGCCTGGACCCCTGGGCCCTGAAAGATCCACTGAGCCCTACACTGAGCCCTGGGCCTGGATCTTATAGGCCCTGAGCCCTGGAGCCACAGGTCTTATGAGCAGGCCACTGAAACAGGCCCCAGGCCCTGGGCCACTAGGCCCTGGGCTCTGGGCCTTTGGGAGCTTAAGACCCTAGAAAAGATAAGATAAATGTAAAGATAAGATAATAAAGATAAGATAAGATAAACTAGGCTAAGATTGAGCTGACTAAGGCTGAGCTGAGAGATAAGATAAAATAAAACTAGGCATGTTATGATAATAAGAGAGCCTAGCTAACTAAAGAAACTGATAAAAAGATTAACCAGATAAAGATAAGATAATATTAAAGAAAAATGTGAGATAAACCAAAAATAAGACCTAAGATAAAAATAAATAAAACCTAAGTAGAGCTAAAATGTGGAGCTTAAGATAAAATAATAGACTAAACCTAGGCTAAAATAAATAAAGGCCTAATCCTGAAAGATAAAGATAAGCTGAGCTTAGGCACTAAAATAAAACTAAATCTAAAAGATAGCCAAGATATCAAAGATAAAATAAATGAAGGTAAGATAGATAAGCTAGACTAAAATGAGTATAGATGAGCTTAGATAAAGGTAAAGATAGGCTCAGATAAAAAATGTTGGATAATAGCTGATGGTTTGCTTAGTTTTAAAGATGGAGTCACGTGCCTGATCCACTGAGCCCTAGATCACGGA
>CM038214.1:6915947-7007116 GCA_021442155.1 Cymbidium sinense | reverse complement strand
TTATCTCCCTATTAAAAAATGAAGGTTTGTTTAACTTATCTAGAAGAGTAGGTGGACCATAGCTACCTAGCTGCGGATATGCATATCACTATTGTTAGTGGTATGGCTGAGGTGATGGTTGTGCTAGCCATGGAGGCTACAATGGAGGCCAGTATGGTTGCCTCAGTGGTGGCAAAGGAGATGGAGGCTACTATGGTCATGATCTCTCGAACTGATCTCTAGTTGGCTGCTTCCCCTTTTCAATTACTACTACTATTCCAGGTTTCTTCTCATAATCTTTTTGGGATTTATGCTTCGGCAACTGATCTAGAAAAGGTAGCTATTAACCTCTCCTTTTAGACTAGCCACCTTATTGATTATCTTCTCAAATGTTTTGATAGTGAAGCCCTTAAGCATGAAGGTGATTGGGCCATGGATATTCTTCAAGAGAATCTTAATGGCATGCAGTTCAGATAGCTGAGGTTCACATACCCGTGTTACACCATCGAGAATATAATCAACAAGTGACTCACCGAAGTGCTATTGGGCTATAACGAGATCACCTACAATAACCATTTCCTGAGCTACAGTAAATCTCTTGATGAAGAGTTGCTCTAGCTCAGCAAATATCTTTATTGAACCATTGGGCAATTCAACATACCAATCAAAAGTGATACCCGCTAGGTTACTTACAAAGAGTCTAAAGAGTAAAGCATCATTGCCACCTACATTGCAATAATTGGCCCTAAAGTGAGCTATATGTTGCCTCAGGTTCCCACTGCCATCGAAGCTCTTGACGGAAGGAGGCACGAAACCCTTGGGATATTGGATAGCATCAAATTCCTCTAGGTATGGTCTACCCTTTGAAATTGGTGATCCTCCCATGCTTGAGCCAAAGCTTCCTTCACCTCTTGCTCAACCATGGATTTTAGATCATTTTCATGTATGGGTACTATCCACTACCTTTTATACTGCTAGAGCTACCTTGCTCAACAGGAGGTAGAGTCTTAACTGGGTCTAAGGCATGCACTAGCTTAGGCTAACTGACATTATACCAGGATGAACTGGAGGGGCTTGTTTTTGAAGCTCCGACACTATTGCTAACAAGTCCTGTAACTGTTGTGCCATCCTATCAATTTGCTCATCTTTCTGCCTTAATTGCTATCGAAGGTGATGGGCTGATTCTGTGATGTCTCCTTGATCAATCTTATCATCCTCCATTGCCTATTGATTCCTAAGAAGAGATCCTCTAGTATCAACCATATCTATGAATCCCCATCAAGTCATCTTTATCAGGATCAAAGCTGACTCTCTCTTCATTAAACCAAGCATACCCTAAGATCTCCTTCTTATCCATAACAGTGTTCAACTATCTCATCTAAGGATCGATCTAACTCAAACATGTACAAATAGTTTTGGGCTGATTGTGATCGCTATCATGCCGAGAGGCACCTCCCTATAATTGGTGAGTGAATCCCGTGCAAAATGTACTCACTAGAAGAATGATACTCGACGTCGGATTTAAGGTAATAATCCTAGGATGATCCTCTACTACTACTGCAACTGAACTATCATCGGAATATCTGATAGTGTGACCATTTTGCATCCGGTATGGGTGGAGTTGGTGAAGGAATGACCACGATGCTCGGTCTCACTCCTTCCGCCCACAGGTCGAAGAGAGCTCAGCCATATGACAATGGTTGGTGTAGGAGGGGTAAGATCCCTTGGCCATAGCCAGATCACCAACAGGGTACATTTTTCCTTGGATGCAGCCTTCATGGCCTTAGATGGAATGGGAGATGTTGAAACCTACACTAGCGATGGCGGACAAGGGGTAGAGCGGTTGGGTGGAGACTCCACCGACTCTCATTAGAGCGCCCTCATGGTGTGTGAATACTATTAGGTGAGCCATCATTATGGCTGGTGGTGATCTAGCCTCACGGCCCTCTCACGAATATTCTCTTTACTATGGGGATAGGTCATGGGATTGAAAATGAGTGTCCATATGCCTACACAGAATAGAATATAATGGAGGCGTACAACCTCCCTACTAGAAATTTCGCTACAAGTGCACTGGAGGAGATGATGAACGATCCTCGGCATCTTCACTTGGTCCGGGGATGAAAATGTTTTCATAACCGGTGGAAGTGATCATGGGAGACTCATCCATGGTTAGCCAGCTCTTGCTCTCCTCAGTGTGGAACCATTTGACCATATGGTTCTTGTTCCTACGCTGGGTATGAGTAGGACAGGAGAATGGTGAGCTAGACCCATTCTCAAATGTCAGGGAGGCAAGCCCTAAAATTAGAGGAGCCTCACTGAGGGTACAGATGGTAGTGCTTGCAAGACAGGGCAACTCTAGGATGAACTGCTGGGGCAGTACTTCTGGAACTATAATACAAGTCTGTACTACCATAGCTTTCCTATTCAGTGAGGAGACATCAAAATCATATGGTAAATCTATCCTGATGATCAGCTTCTGCCCGATCACCTTCTTCTTGTTGACTGTGGTGAGGGGAATGCCCTTACAAGTGATCCCAAATCCCTAGCCAAAGTGGATCAAGTGGGTATGATCCAAATGAGGGAAGTCAGCCTGGTCTAAAGTTAGATCCATACCATGAGGGAAAGTAAAGACAAATTTTTGAGAACTAGCCACTTGCACAGTAACTAACACACGCACTACACTAAGTGAAAAGAATATGCAATGAGAAATGAACTTGTATCAGTTTTTATCTCCATAGATTTTGAATTTTAACATCCAACAACTTGGAAGCATTAAGTGGGGTTCAAATAGATTTGAAGAGATTGATTAAAGAGGAATTTGAATATGAATCCAAACTTCAACAAATTTAGGTATGTTGAAATATGGATTCAAAATTTTGATAGAATGTTTCCATAGGTTCATTTATGTTTTGATTTTGAATTTTTGATTTGGAAGACCCTTTCCTTCAACAAATTTGGGTATGTTAAAGTAAGGGTCAAAATGATTTTGTTTGTGTTCGATTATTTTGCAAAAATTTAGAATTCTTACTTAGCAAATTTAAGTATGCTTAGTGAAGAATCTAAGTGTGTTTTTTTTTAATTTTGAAAATAGGATTCTTAGCAAATTTAAGTATGCTAAGAAAATCCTAAGTGTTTCATTTTTTGGAAATTTTTTAATTTTTAAAAAAGGGTAGGATCCTTAGAAAATTTGTTATGCTAAGGGAATCCTAAGTGTTTTGTTTTGTTTTTGAAGTGTTTTGAAAGTAGAGATTCAACTTTAGTAAATTTGGTATGCTAAAGATGAGTCCCACTTGGTTTTATGAAATGGAAATTTCACTTAGCAAATTTGAGTATGCTAAATGAAATTCCAAATGGTGTGTTTAAAATTTTGATTTCATTTTTGATTATGAAAAATGGAAACTTCTCTTTAGCAAATTTTGGTATGCTAAGGGAAGAAGTTCCAAAAGGTGTTTGAAAATTTTGATTTTTGGATTTGGAAGCTTTACTTAACAAATTTGGGTATGTTAAATAAAGTTCCAAATTTTGTTTGAAAATTTTGAGATATGATTGTCGATTTTGATTTTGGATTTGGAAACTTTACTTAGCAAATTTGATTATGCTAAGTGAAATTCCAAATGTGTTTTAAAAATTTTGAATTTTGGGATTTGGAGACTTCACTTAACAAATTTGGGTATGTTAAGGGAGGTTCCAAATGTGTTTAGCAAATTTTGAAATATGATTGTTGATTTTGATTTTCAATTTGGAAACTTTACTTAGCAAATTTGATTATGCTAAGTGAGGTTCCAAATGTATGTTTGAAATGATTTTGAATATGATTGTTGATTTTGATTTTGGATTTGGAAACTTGACTTAGAAAATTTGATTATGCTATGCGCGGTTCCAAATGTATGTTTGAAATTTTTTTGAAATATGATTGTTGATTTTGATTTTGGATTTGGAAACTTCACTTAGCAAATTTGATTATGCTAAGTGAAATTCCAAATGGGTTTTGAAATGTTTTTTGAAATATGGTTGTTGATTTTGATTTTGGATTTGGAAACTTTACTTAGCAAATTTGATTATGCTAAATGAAATTCCAAATGTGTTTTGAAATTTTTTTGAAATATGATTGTTGATTTTGATTTTGGATTTGGAAACTTTACTTAGCAAATTTGATTATGCTAAATGAAATTCCAAATGTGTTTTGAAATTTTTTTTGAATTATGATTATTGATTTTGATTTTGGATTTGGAAACTTTACTTAGCAAATTTGATTATGCTAAATCAAATTCCAAATGTGTTTTGAAATTTTTTTGAAATATGATTGTTGATTTTGATTTTGGATTTGGAAACTTTACTTAGAAAATTCTTTTATGCTAAATGAGGTTCCAAAATGTGTTTAAAAAAATTTTGGATTTAGAATTTGGAGACTTCACGTGAAAAATTTAGATATGTTAAATGAAGTTCCAAATGTTGTTTGAAATTTTTTTTGAAATATGATTGTTGAATTTAATGTTTTGAAAAGAGGGCCTCCATTCAACAAATTTAGGTATGTAGAATGGAGATCAATTTTATTTTTGAAGTATGAAATTTTTGTGTGTGATTGCTGCTTTTCTTTATTTTTCTTTTTTTTGAAAGGGAGGAATTCCAACTTAAAACATATGTGGGATATGTTTAAGTGGGATTTCCTAAATGATATTTTATTTTTAGTTGGGAATGAAATCTTCATTTAATAAATTGGAGTATATTAAATCAAGGTATTCATGTATGCTTATTTTTTTAAAAATTTTAATTTTGTTTACAAATGAACTTTCCATTCAATAAATGTGAATGTATGGAAATAGAAAGATAGATTCATGTGTGCTTTTGAAAACTTTATGAATATGATTATGATTTTTTGAAAAAAATGATTGTTTATTTTTATTTTGAAAATGAAATCTTCATTAAAGTGAATTGAAAGAAGATGTTCATTTGTGCTTTTGGAACATGTAACAATTATGTGAATTGTTAAATGAGGGTGAAGAAATTTTGTGGAAAATATTTTATTAAGTTTTTGGAAAGGTGCTTTTGAAAAGGTAAAGTTCTTTAAGGAAGATTTATTATTTTAGGATGAACCTTTGCTTATCATGAAAATGATAAGGAAGAAGTCTTAAAGATGTTTTCTTTTTATTTATTTAGATCTTCTTCATTTTACCCATTGGAGGACCCAACGGGGGTTTGAAGACCAATAAGGAATACTATCCTAAAACCTAAAGATGTTGTCTAACTTAACTCAAGAATGAAATGAGCTAAGTGCCAATGGAAAG
The DNA here is from genome assembly GCA_021442155.1 of Cymbidium sinense. Taxonomy (NCBI): domain Eukaryota; kingdom Viridiplantae; phylum Streptophyta; class Magnoliopsida; order Asparagales; family Orchidaceae; genus Cymbidium; species Cymbidium sinense. The sequence continues at coordinate 7,001,849 of CM038214.1, read as the reverse complement.
AAGGATAGTCTTGGATTCATACCAAAGTACAAACCCACTATTGATACTCAAAGATAATGATCATTTACCAAAGATGGAGAGAGGAACCATCCCAGAGAGTCACCAGAAAAATCTGTGGTGAATAAATTCTTATGGGGAGTCATCTTCAAATCTATAGGGAGAAAGAAAAGAAGAGACCTATAGAAATTCATCTTGGTAAGATGCCAGATGCATGTACTTATTCAGGTGATCAGGTACATCATCAAAGAAATAATGTACGATCTCAAAATACAGAAAGCACTACTCTTTAATGGACCTAATCACCTCAATAAGGACTTCTAAGGATGATGGATTTGCATATGTACCAGAGATTCATCCCCTACTTTACATGGAAAAGTTTAACAGGGTTTATTTTAAACCAGGTTCATTAAGTTCCCTACAAGGGCAAGCCCTCATAGTTAATTACATCTTAAAGGATGGGATCCCTTGGGAAAACTCTCGATTAAGGTAAATGATCATTATATGCGAAGATTCCAATAGGAAAGGACTATCAATCGATTGGTTTATGTTTGAAGATCAAAATGGGATTGATCAAAAGAGGGATTTATTATTGAAATCATAATGGAAGATAAGTAGGAGATGTGATGCTAGGAAACCTAGCGAGCATCTCAGACTATCCTATAGTTGGGCTTTACATTTTGAAATTGATTTAGTTTGTTTAAGTTGAATTTTCATTAGAATTTTAGGACTTAAGATTCCTTAACACAAGATTAAGAAATGCCTAGAGGTGAGGAATTATGCTTATGGCCCACAAAGGAGAAGCAACCTCAAACCTAAATCTAGGGGAGCGAGGTGAAGCACAACCTAAATCTAAAGTGAAAAATGGGTAATTGGTTTGCCTCCAGAGAGGACAAACCACCCCGATCAACTTACACTGGGGTGGCACCAACTAACTCGTCCTGATTTCAAATTCATGCAGGCAAGTCTTTATGCTTATGCAAGATAGCTAGGCTGTTATTATTTAGAAAGATACTAAGTCGTTAAACTCACTTTCTAAAGAGACTAGATCATGTAAAGGGACATGCATCAAATGACATAAATCTAATGCAATTCAAATTTCATTTTATTTTTATTTTGGAAAAATATTTTGACTTAGGCTAATAGGATTTTTTTATCTAATACATGAGAAAGAAGATTATTAGCCAAAATCAGTGAGAAGGGACGATGTGAGTTTCCACCACGACTCTCAAAGGTCAAGCTGGGTTATCTGGAAAAGTGGAAGCCCTCCAATCAAGAGTGATATAAGATGCATTTATGCATGATATTATAAATAAATGCTCATCCAGCTAAGGGTTGCTAATTCTTTTATCATGATTTTAATCCTAAGCTTTAGGTGAGGTTATGAGTTATTTAATTTTAATTTGAATTGTTGGGTAAAAGATTTATTTTTCCCTAAAGAGCCTAATCCACATCCAGCCATACATAAAGCAAGGAAGAAACTAGGAAAATCATGCCACTTAATGCAAAAGCTAAACAAATCATCAATCAATTTATAAAGCTAATTGCAAAAAGATTAAATGGTCATTGTGGTGAGCACCACCACAAACTAAAATATAAAATATGGGTAGATGAGCTCTACCCTTATACGACCCAGATTAAAAATGAATTAAATTACAATTAAGCAAAGGAATTCATTATTATGGGGGTCTTCAAGCTTTATTCTTCTATCATTTTTTATTCTTTCTTCTTTTCTTTTCTTCTTTGGTTCCTTCTTTGGATGGTTGGATGGTAGATGCTCTAAGGCTTCATATGGTGCATAAGATAAGATCTTATGACCAATGCTCATCCTAATCCACATAACAAATCATTCCAAAATCATAATTATACAAATTTTTACATGAAAAGGGAAAAGTGGAAATCTAACTAACACCTGCAAAATAAAGATTAGCTAAAACACACCACACAAATCCCAAGCATGTAAATTATACTTATCACCCCACACATGGGTGACTAAGTCCACCTGGCTTATAGATTATACTTAGGGGTATAATGCATCTACAAGCAAAATCATTTATATTTTTATTTATGATAGCACACCTTAAGCACAATCCCCTGAAAAAAAGAATAGTTAGACTCCTACCATTAATTCTATGAGTATACACCCTAACATCCATTCTAAAACATATATCATAAAATAAAACATAACATCAAACCATGTATCGACTTAACTTAAGGCTAGAAGTGGTGACTTAGACTAATGTGTGTGCTTTGAAGGTTTGTGTGGTATGCTTAGCTATGGCTTTAGGTTCAAATTTTCTAAGTGTGAAGGACATGTTCAACATAGAGGAGGGTTTCATTTAAGTTGTTTAAGTTTTTTGGGTTGATTGTATTTCATGTTTTAATTTGGTTTAACTGAAACCTATAATTAATTACTAAGTTATGAAGAGAGGGAAAGAGAAGAGAACTTCTCTTTCCTTCCCTAACCTTAAGTAATTTTCTAAAGTGGGTTCATATTTCAGTTTCATTTGGGTGAATGTTTTGATTACATCTTTTAATCAATCCTAAGTTTAGATAAACCCTAAACAAACCTATTCAAAGAGAAAGGCATTTTAAGATTAAATAAAATGAATCAAAATTCACATAACACATTACATCTCCAACATTATATATATATATATATATATATATATATACATATATATATATATATATATATATATATATATATATATACATATATATATATAAGCATATTTATACCAAATGGTAGTTAACATACTTATGATGCATACTATGATAATCCATTTAAGAAAATTTAGAAGTTGAATATGCATGATTTTTCTTAAGTAGAAAAGGTTTTCCTTATCCAAAATTTCACATACATACATGAAAGTAAGAAAGGCATAAGTGAGTAAGAGCCATTGTTAACTGAGGTGTAAGGTACAAGACCTACTTAGGGCTACTTAAGTCACAACCTCGGTTGTACTAATATACCATTTTCCATAAATACGAACACGCATATAAAAGAAATGAAATAGAAAAGGAAGATGCAAAAGTTGTTTAATAGATTTGTTTTGTTTATGCAATTTATGTTTGTAAGTGTAGGTAACCCTTCTTAGATGGTAGCATAGGGATGAATAGGATATGAAATTAGGTGAGCATTAGGTCCTTTTCAAATGAACCTTATATCTCACCAAATTCCTATTCAAAACTATACCAACATAGAGAGAAAGGAAACCTATACTAAGCATACCTTTATAATATTTCACATGCAAGCTTATAATTAAAGTATAAGTAGCATACTTTCAGATTTGATATTTCATTTATAAGTTTTGAAAATAATTTGGATTTAGTAGTGATAATAGCCACTCATATTTTATTTTAGCCAACACATGCACATTTGACATAAAGTAAACAATTTCATTTTAAAATTTGAAACATGAAATTATGAATGTTGAAATCACATGGCATACAACTTAACATGTTGAGGAAAGATTCAAAGTAATGAAAGCATGTAAACAAACTCACTTCACTTAAATCTAAAGACATTCTTATAGAATAAGAAAATTTAGAATAAATCAAAGTGAATTTCAAAGTGATTTTGTTTAGTTTGAAGTTTGATTTAATTTTGAAAAGTGAGATGAGTTTACTATTCCTAACTCATTCCCACATGCATTTTATTTATTTTTAATTATTAAATAATTAGATCCATTTTTATGCATTGATTAGGTTAAGGTATGAATTAAGCAACTTAATTAACCCTTACCTACACCACCTTAGAAGAATTAACTAAATAATTATGAGCTAATGAGATGACATAAAATCCACAAGGAATTTAAATTTGCAATGCACCTAATAATGAAAAGGCCTAATGCAATTTGGCTCACAATTAAAGTTAATTAAGCTAAGGGGGTTAGCTTAAGTAATTTAAAAACACCATTTCATACTTATGAATTGTGTTTTCATTTCCTTAATTGAACTTAGGCTATTAAACACCTAAGCATCAACCCAAGGTAGATTAATTAAGTTTTGGAACTTTTTAGAATTTTTAGAAAATTGATTAAGGGGATAATTATATGAGGAGATTAAGGAGAGAAGAGGGGGTTTAGGGAATAGCTTAGGGGAAATGCCCCAAAATTATTCCATAAACCTCCTACTTACTGGATCTGACCTTAATCAACCTTAATCAAAGGGTAAAAGCGATCATACCCTAATTGCTTAATTACATGAAAGGGTAATTAAGGAAACCACATGCAATTACTCTAATCAAGCCCAATAAATCCCAAGAAAAGAGGGAGGTCATCCCCTAAAACATACCCAAGAAATTTGGGATTAATCAAAGGCATAATCAGAGTAATTAGCAAAAAAAACTTGCTAATAAAACCCAAATTTAGAGAAAATCATATTTCAAAACTCATCAAAATTAATTTTAAAATGTTCTAGGTTTAATTATCTATCTATAGAATTTTATTTCATATTTTTTTTGAATTTTCTATGAAGAGTTATGCAATTTTGAAGATCCATGGATTAATCAAAATTAATTAAGCATTTTTAATTAACCTAAGTAATCCCTAGCCCGTTGATGTGGCAGCTTAGCGCTTTACATACATTACGCTGAGGGGTAACTTAAATGTCACATTCCAAATGGTGATGGTGATGCACACACTTATATTCTCAATGGTCTAATCAAAGATCGGATGACTAAGGATTCACCATCTGTTCATAAAGGATAAAAATATAACTAAACGTGCTAAATAATCTCAGCCTTCCATCTAAAATGTGTGGATGGATGACTGAGATGAGCCAAGCTCTTTCCATTGATCAATAGAGATCCTCCATGATCAAGAAGAAGATCCATGCTCGATCTAGCATGGAATCAAACCAAAATCAACCATCTAGAGATAGAGAGCGGCAAATCCAACGATCAAAATTCGATGAGGTGAAAATTTCTTTCACAAAGCTCCACACCACATTGAGTTTAGTGATCGAAAAATTCCATACCTCATGAGGTGATCACCGCTCGAGATTGATGAGGTAGCTTCATAGTGGAGACGAAGCCCTGTTGAAATTCTTAGGCCTTGGGATTGAGCGACTTTCTATGGACCAACACCACTTAAGGATCCTTGTGGCTTTGATCCAATTACTCCTTTCTTTATTATGGGAACTCCAATGGAAGCTTGAGTGATCTTGGATTGGTCCTTAGAAGAAGTGTGTAGGAGGAATTGGGAGGAAATCAAGCATAGAAGAAGTTGGCAATTCACTATACCTCCCTATTTTTCATTGTTCAAAAGCCAAGAAGAAGAAAATGGGAAGAGCTCTAGGAGGCTTAGGATCAATCCCCAGTGGCTCCTCTGGCTTCCTATTCTTCAATCGACCTTGCGTGTGTGAAAATAGAAGTGAATTAGGGGGGAGTATATCCCCCCTTGAAGAATCGGATGATCAGCAATGGTCTTGCTATTTTGATCCAATTGATGAGATTGGGAAGGTTGTTTGATCTATTTTGAGTGTGCACATGGTCGGTTTGATCCAAGGAATGGGTTGCCAACTTCCCATGTACTTGATTTAAGAGGGAGTTTAAAATTTCAATTTTAAGCTAGGGGGTTGGGTTTGGTCTAAGGACCAAATGACCTGACCCAAACCTATTGGGTTGGGTGCACCACTCATCACTAAGTCCCCTTGAGCTTTAGGAAAGCCTCAAGTGATTGTGAAGAGGGTATGACCAAATTACCCATGGGTTAGGCCAAAATTTGTTCTATGGCCTAGTGGTAGGATGGTAATTTTGCTATTTTTTTCACTTTGGACATGTTGGGTATGTGGAGAAACTAGGTTTGGCCAAGTTTCAATGGATTTGGAATCCATTTGATAGGGTTTTGCTCATGTTGACCCATTTAGGTCAAAATGGGTCAAATTGGGTCAAACCAAGGGTTGGGTCAAGTTTATATGACCATTTGAAATGTTTTGCTGACTTTGGTTTGATTCAATTTGGTATATATTTGGTTTTGGCTCATATGACTTCACTTAGGTCAAATGGGTCAAGTTGATCTATTTGACCCATTTGACCTATTTGAGTTAGGTCAAGGGTAGGTTTAGGTTAGGTTAGTCATATGGAGTGGATTTGTATCTTTATTTCCAATCAATTTGGGTTAAGTTCAATTTTGGCTCAACATGACCCCTTTAGGTCATGTTGGGTCTAAGGTCCTAATTAGGTTGGGTTGGCTATTGAGGCTTTGGTCAAGTTACATAAGTGATTTGGGATTGACCCATTGGTTCCAATCAATTTGGCTTAGATCAAGTTTTGACACATTTTGACCCTTTAGGTCAAAAAGGGTCAACTTTTGGGGTCAATTGGGCTAGGTTAGGCTCAAATGTTGGATTGGTCAAGTTCAAACATAGGTCATGAGTGAACTTAGATCAATGATTTCAATCAATTTGGCCTATGGTGGAATTTGGTTTATGGTTTCATTTTAGGTTAACGTTGACTTGGTCAACCCTAGGTTTGACTTGGTTTGACCAATTTAGTTGATTGATCATCCATGATGATTGTTGATCATGATGAGAGAGGATATATGAGTTTGGTTCAATCCAATTTGGTTAGGATCAAAAGTTGGCTCATAAGGGTACTTTAGGTCACTTTGGATCAAGTGAGCGTAAGTGGGTCAAATGGTTTCGTTAAAGCTTTATTTGAAGTTGATTGATCTTGTATATGGACTTATGATTGAAATATAAATCCATTTACAAGTGGTTTGAAGTCAAATGGATTTAGATCCTTTTAAAAATTTCATATTCAAAGGAAGGATATGAAAGGGTCTTGGGTTTGATTTTAATTAGGTTTTGATTGAATGATTGATTTGGATTTACATATGAGCTCATGATTGTAGGATTGATTGAACCATGAGAGAAAATCAAGAGTTTGTCTTGATTTGAAAGTGATTTGACTAAGTTCAGATTTTGGCTTGAAAGGCTTAGATTTGATTTTGAGTGGATTTGAGTTTGATTTTGGAATTGATTTTGATTGTTTCAATTTATATTTCATTTATATATGTGAATATAAATGAGAATATAAATTGATCATGAGAAAATTTTAAGGATTTGAAGTGGTTTAATCATGATTTAGGTTAAATCCATTAAAGGAATTTAATGGATTTAAGAATTTTAAATTGAAATTTAATTTTTTACATTGGATTTGATTGATTTATATTTATATTTCATTTTATATGAGAATATAAATGAGGATATAAATAAGTTTGAAGAAATCCCATGAATTTGAAATGGTTTGATCATGATTTAGGTTAAATCTATTAAAGGAATTTAAAGGATTTTAAATTTGGAATTTAATTTGTGGGTTTGATTTTATTGATTTATATTTATATTTCATTTATATATGAGAATATAAATGAGAATATAAATAAGTTTTGAGAAAATCCAAAGAATTTGAATAGGTTTGATCAAGGTTTAGGATTGATTTTGGCTAATTCCTTTAATAGAAAATTAAAGGGACTTAAGAAAATTTTCATGAATTGATTTGGAGTTTTGAGTTTAGTTTGATTGATTTGAATTTATATTTCATTTATATATGTGAATATAAATGAGAATATAAATGAATTATGAGAAAATATCAAAGGTTTGAATAGGTTTGAATCATGATTTTGGTTAATTCCTTAAGGATTAAGGACTTAAGCAAAATTTGGACTTATTTTTGATGGATTTTGATCATGTGTTTTCAATCATATGGAGTTGATTTTGATTTGAAGGAAATCAAATAGAATTGATTTGGAGTTTGACTTGAAGGATGGAAAGTGAGGAATGGTTTAAGCTAAGGGTAGGAAATTTTTCTAACACCCCTAAGGCATGACCTATTCATATGGCTAACTCTTGTAGGTCTTCTAAGGCTAGGTTGAGTGTCCACCTAATCACTAGATGTGTCTTAAGACTAAGAAACTCTTAAATTCAAAGAGAAGTCTTATGTCCAAGATAGAGGGGTTGAGAGCTTATCCTGAAAATGAGGTCAACAAAGGCGTAACAGCCGAGGTGACCTATTGGTAGCACGACAAATAGAACCCGACTTAGGGGCGACTACTGAGTGAATGCTACTTATATCAACTCAAGAGTAGTTAGGCGATTCTTATAGGGAGTTTTGTTGACACTACCCTAAAGATAGGATGCACTTGGGAAAAAGTACCACTAGGGTCCTCCTAATCTACAAGTGAATATATATTTTATTTATATGTTTGCGTGGACCTTGTTGGTGTGCAAGGGACCACACTGAGAAGGGGCTATGTCATCCTTGACCTATCTCAGATTTACTAGACCAAGGGAGAATCGGCACATCCACAAATTCTCCAACCATAGGGTGGCTACTAGGAAAGGGGAACTGTCTAATCCGATAGTAACCTGGATAATGTCTAAATAAGGTCACAAAGGATGTGATCCGAATATAGTGCCCATAAGGGTGGTGCTGATAAGTGTGTTATTCTAAGCCCTAGAAAAAAAAAGCCTATAAGTATACGGTGGCCAACTGAAGGAGAAAGCATAGAAGACTTACATCGCCATGAGTGGTGTATCCTAAGGTGCGAGAACCAACCAAGGTAAGGTATATCCACAGCATGAGTGGTGTATCGGTCAACATAGTGAGAACTAACCAATCTAAGGTGCCCGTCGGTGTGCAATGATCAATCTAGGAAGAAAGCATGTAGGCTTAAAACTTTCCAAGCAGAATTGATCATCCGATAATGTGTCATTGGCAGGACAGATGTTGTCTAATCTAGACTGACTATTAAGCGAGGAGCCCCGAGGAAGGACTGGACCAGGGAAGGAGCTGTTAGGTGACTTATCCTAAACCTCAAATATACTCGACCCAGGCAGTGCACGAAGGCTAATCCAAGAAGAAAGCATAGCAAGATCACATCCTTTTAAATGAAACTAACATGGTGCTCATCAGTGTGCAGTGGCCAAGTAAGGAAGGAAAATGTAGCAGACTTACATCTTCCAAAGCAAGAAGACCACTGGGGTGACATACTAGTAGGGTAGCATGTCAGTCCGACCTAGAGCAACTATTGAGTGAGTGTCATTGGGGGCGATATCTCAACCCAGAATAGACCGAGACAAAAGATATGTGTTTATTTTATATGTTTATGTGTAGTTTGTGTTTGTGTTGTGTCGATGAAGGATAGGATGCTACTCAGGTTCCTTACACCTACCCTAAACACATCATGGCGATTCACAAACAAGAATACTTTCAACATGGAAGAGATTGAATTCAAAATGGAATTTTTTTATTGATGATAATTATTTTTTAGACATAATTTATAATATTTCTTTAAGTAGAGCCATTGATTGGAAGCATTGGGTGCTCTCCCTTATGATTAATAAATTGATAAGATCCTCCTTGGTAGGCCTTCTCTATGGCAAAAGGGCCTTCCCAAGTGGGTTCAAACTTGCCTCCCATCTTACGATGGGCAACAATCGGTCTCCTTTGAACTAAAATAAGCTCTCCTACTCGGAAAGCTCTAGGATAGACCAACTTGTTGTGAGCTTGAATCATTTTAGCTTTGTACAACTTGAGGTTTTGGCATGCCCGTAGGCATCTCTCCTCCAAACCTTCGAGCTATTCTAACCACAACTTGGCATTCTATTCTGTTGTGATCTTGCTACCCACATATATTCTTAGTGGTGGGAGTTGGACTTCTAATGGTAGAATGGCTTGGACCCATACACTAAGGAAAAAAATTATTGAGTTGAGTTCTATATGTCATGGTAGGCCCACAAGGCTTCAACTAAATGCTCATGCCTTGTCTCTTATTGTTGTCGAGTGTCTTCTTATTTGGATGAGAGTTTTTTGAAGGCTTCTTTAAACCATTTACCCTCGGTAGTTAATGGTAGAATATCTCCAATATATGCTGAGATGTGACCTCTTTGAGCAGAATTGCCTTTCCCATTTGGAAAAGTAGTCAGTAGAAGCTATGATGAATCAATGACCCTCGGTCACGATGTTATGTTATGGTCTTTGTGCTTGTATAAATAATGTAACCACATATGATAGAAAGACCATCGGTATAAGACACCATCCATGAGAGTGTAGGAAAGTGCTCTTTGCTTCTTTTGATGGGCTTGAGACTTCTCTTAAGGTAGTTTGCCTTTATTTAGGTAACCCATGAATGGTTGTCTCCAATCTAACTCCTCAACCTTTTTGGCAATGGCAACCTCCCCTTCAAGAGAGTACTTTTGATGATTTCAATATCAATAAAGGCCGAGACTTGTCTATTTGGACCTTTATTGATATGGACTCATCTTCGAAACATGCCAACTCCTTAGTAAGATTGGCTAAAGCATATGCTTTGACACTCTCTCCTCAAGGAATCTTATAAATGGTAACCTCTGGGATTTGGGCCAATAACTCCATGGTGTACTTGTGGTAGTCATGGAGCTTGGGCTTTATAACCTTATAGGACCCAATGATTTGGTTGATAACTAGCTGAGAATCCTTGAATATGTTGATGTTACGATGAGTAAAGTAAGCTAACTCGGCAATTAGTGCCTCATATTCGACTTCATTGTTGGTGCAAGGATTGGACAAATGATATGATAATCTCATCACATTATGGTCGTTAAGAGAACTATTCCTATTTTCATGGAATAGTAGATTGTGATTATGCTCCTCTTTGAGAGGAAGCCACACCATCAAAGTAAATCTCCAAGCAGTGAATGCTAGTGTCCCCTAAGTTCATGATTTGTTCATCAGGGAGATCATCACTAAGCGATGAGTCAGCAGGAACTGGGTGTGCTGCTAAGAAATCCACTAGCACTTGTCCTTTCACCGCATGGAGGGGTACGAAGGTAATGTCAAACTATGAGAGGATCATGGACCATCGTGCTAACCATTTGGATAGTGTGGTCCGTGTCATGAGATACTATAGTGGATTGATTTTAGAGATTAAGTTCACCTTATGAGGAAGCATGTAGTACTATAGCTTTTGGGATGCAAAGATGAAAATTAGGTAATGCTTCTCAATGGCTGGATAATTAGCCTCAATAGGGATTAGATGATAGATGAGGTAGTAGAGATGCATTTTCCATCCATTTGTCATTGGGGCAACAAAGCACCAATGGAGTCATCTAATGTGTAAAGTATGAGAGGCTTGCGAGAGGGCTACTAGGCGGTAGCGTTGTAGGTAATGCTTGATGTCTTTGAAGGCATGCTCACACTTGTCATCCCACTGAACTTGGCATCCTTTTGACAAGTGTCAAGAATGGTGACATCTTCCGATAGGTTGGATATAAAGCATCTTAGATGCAACCACCTCAATGATATGAGTTGAGTTAAACTTTTAGGGGTGGCATTTCTAATATGCCTTGATCTTCTTGATCAATTTGATTCTCGGTGTGGACAATAAACCCAAGGAATTTCCTTGAAGCTACTGTGCACACCGGGGTTCATTTTGAGGTTAAATTATCTTAACTATTTGAAAACTACTCTCAAGTCAAAGAGATGGTCTTCCTTTTCTCTACTTTTGACCAGATTGATCGACACTCAACTTGATGATGAATAAGTTCATCGAAGATTTGAGTCATAGGCCACTGTATGAAGCAACAACATTTCTAAGGCTAAAAAGCATGATCTTATAGCAACAGATTTCGATTGGGGTTCTAAAGTAGTGTTTCTTTCATCTTTAGAAACCATCTTTATTTGGTTATATCCAGATGAGCCATCTATGAAAGAGAAGACTGCATGAGATGAGGCAATATCCACCATCGGATTGGTAGTAGAAATTCGTCTTTTGGACATGCCTTATTTAAATCCTTAAAACCAACACATATGTGAATTTGGCCAATATTTTTCTTAACTAGGATGATGCTAGCTAACCAGGTAGGTATTTTTCTTCCCGGATGAAGCCAACATCGATCAGTTTCTTGACTTCATAAATGACCTGTTGTTCTATGTCTAATCGCATGCGTCTAGGAGCTTGCTTGACAGGATTAGCAGTAGGCTCTATTGCTAGTTTATGGATCACTATGTCAAGAGCCAATCCATGCATCTCTTCATAACTCCATGCAAAGCAGTCCTTAAACTCAGTTAATAGTATAACTAAGTCATTGGTTTCAATTTCATTCAACAAAGAACTAGTGTATGTTGGGAGTGTGGATCTTCTTCAGGTCCTAAGTTGATTTCCTTGAGCTCATTGATGGTTGACTTGATCTCTTCTTTGAACTCTGCATCATCTTCAAAATCATCTGAATCATATGAATTTTCTAAGCAGCTCCTCATATGAGTTAATGTGATTTTGAAAGAACCATCGATTCCAAATGATTGGTGATGACTAAGTTGTAATCATCATCATCACTAGACCCACTATAAAATCTAGTCCCGATCTTGATTGAGCTTTTGTATTTGTTCTTACATATTCTTTCGTAGTAGTGCTTTGACCAAGTATGTGGGATTAACCCTTTGTTTGCTAAATTATGAACACAAGGCAAGTACCAATCAAAAGGTAATTCTATTAAATCTTTATATGAATCATCAAGTTCTATATCAACTTCTTGACTTGAGGATGATGCTTCCAAAAGAACCTCTAAGTCTTCACATGTGATGTGTGGATGACATAGGGGCTTCCTTAACTACCAAAGGTTTTTTGAGAATGTGGGGTTAGAGCCAAGGTTCCCAACTGATGCCTAACTATTTCACATATAGACTTGGATATAATTATGCTTTGCTTTTGAGCCAGGTCTTCATCGCTATCTAGCTCAGGTGTCACCTCCAAGGGAATCTACTGCTGAGAAGTGTTGGCTAGTGTGCTAACCATATAAGACTCGTCCTATGAACTAGATTCTATGCCTATATGGATAGCAAGTGTACTCCTAGTAGCTGGGGCATATCTTCTATTGGATGGCCAATAATGAGGTTGTCCACCCCTGGGACTACCTCTGAACTAGTCTCATCCTCTTCCTGGTGGAGGTCAAGTCATCCTACCCATATATTCAAATGGAGTAACGAACTATGGGTGGAATCAAATGTCAGATACCACTTCCTCTTCCAAGTTTATTTTCGCTCCATTTTATTTTCTTTTTTCATTTTCTCTTTTCTTTTCTTTTTCTTTTTCTCTTTCTTTTTATTTTTCTTTTTCATTTTCTTTTATTTTTAAACTTTGGCCAAGTTCACAAGAATAGACTTGTTAATTTTGAGGGAGTTAGTAAGCCTCCTCATATATCCTATGAACTATAAATGGCTTAGATCTCCTTTGACATGTAGGAGATGATCCCACCTCTCACAAACTTCATACTGATGTAGAGAGGATGGAACTATGTTGTTCTCATGCATCCATATTCTCCCAAGCAAAGAGTTAAAAGATGTATCAGTCTATAATGTGAAACTTGGTCTTCCAATCATCTATCTCTAAGGCAACACTATGGAGCCTAAGGCACATTGACCTCACTTTTAGTCGATTCAATCTTCCATCTTGGACTTAAGAGTCTTCTAGACACTAGAGTTCCCTAGTCAGATACTTCAAATAATTAGGTAAACACTAAGCCTAAGACTTAGAAGGGTTAACCATAGGATTAGGTTATGCCTTAAGGATTAGGATAATCCACTTACCCTACCAAATCCAATCCAAGTTCACCTTCTCAAACCAAATCTCAAGTTTAATTCAAACATCAAATTCAAATTCAAATCCAAACTCAAATTCCAAAATCAAATGATGGAAGCCCATGATCAAATCCAAACTTGAAACCCTTCCAAGCCATATGACCTATCTTATGGACTTAGCCAAATCATAATCCAAATCAATCCAAAATAAATTGATTTTCTCATAATCAATTTATATCTTCAATCATCTTACTAAATATAAATCAAATCTACATTCAAATGAACAAAACTAAATCAAACTAAATCAAAATTAAATCAAAACCCTTAAGCCATATGACTATCCCATGGACTTAGCCAAATCTTAATCCAAATCAAGTCAAACTCAATGATTTTCTCACAAATCAATCATATTTCAATCATTTTCACAAATTTAAATGAAATATACATTTAAATCATCAAAATTAAATCAAACCAAACCAAAATCTAAACCTAAGCCACATGACCCAACTCGATGGACTTAGCCAAATTCCTTCATTATAAAAACCAAATTCAATTGATTTTCTCATGAATCAATCATACCTTTGATCATATTCATAAATATAAATGAATTGTACAATCATCAAGCAAAACCAAAATCAACCCAAGTCAAATCGAACTTAACCCTTTTGACTTGAGCTGTATAAATGAACCAAAACCCATTTGAACCCAAGCCAATTGCAATTAAATTCATATATCAATTCCAAATCCATATATAAACTCAACTAAATCAAAGTCAACCCAAAATCAAGCAAACTAAAACTAATTGGTTTAGTTGACCCAAAGTGGCCAATTTGACCTATTTTAGCCAAGTTCTAATCCTACCCAAATTGGATTGAACCAAGCATATCAAAACCTCCCATCATGATTATTGATCACCCTAGATTGATTAATTGTCACAAATTGGGTCAAACCAAGTGAACTTCATCATTTGACCAAGTAAACTCCTTAACCCATATGAACCCAAACTAGCCAAATTATAACCTAAGACAAATCCCTTGAAACCAATGATTTACCAAATCAAAATCAATACTTGAATATGACTCGACCTTCAATTGAGTCAAACCAAAAACCAATTGGCCTCTTGACCCAAGTTGACCCAAATTGACATAAAAATAAAATTGGGTCAAATCAAATTATAAACCAAATTGATTGTAATCAATGGCTCAAGTTCATTCAAATTGATTGTTGAACTTGACCAAGGCCATGATTGGACCCAATTGAACTTAATTGACCTACTTAGCCCAATATGACCTAAAGGTTCAAGTTGGCCTAAATCAAAATCAAATCCAAATTAATTGAAACCAAAGCCTAAAATCATCTATAATTGGTCAACTAAACCCAAACCAACACACAACCCAAGCCAATTTGGCCAATTTGGTCAAATTGGTCAACTTAATACATTTGACCCAAATGAATTCAAATGAGCCAAAACCAAATCTAAGCCAAACTAAACCAAACCAATTGAACCAAAACATCCCAAATGATCATATGAACTTGTTGACCCTTGGTTTGACCCAATTTGACCAATTGGTCAACACCAACTTTTTTGACCTAAATGAGTCAAATTGAGCCAAACTAACCAAATCAACTCAATTGACTTGAAATTTGGCTAACCCACTTTTGGATCATTTCAAATCTACCCAAATCAAATCCAATGCCAAATGATCATTCTACCCTTGGGTCAAGGGAATCACATGGGACAAATCACCCATTCCTTGGCCACTTGGTAATCTCCAATGGTCCACTGGCACACAACCTTACCTTACAGGGGTGGTTGGGTCGACCATGACCCATGGAGGTGAAATCACCACACCCTCCCATTACAACATTTAAAACCCATAGGACACCCATGATTCCTTCTTGGAAGCCACCTCCACACCTTCAAATAATCAAGCCAAGCCAATTCACTTCCTCCCTTCCACCTACAACTCCCTGAGATGGTCGGATGGCCCAAACCAAACGATCCCATCGATCAGATGAAGGGGTTATACACCTCATTTTCACTCAAACACATGCAAAAAATCATTCCTCAAGCCTAGCTACCCAAGATGATTTAAATCCAATCCTTAAGCTCCCAAGCTCATTCCTCATCAAAAAAATGCCATTCCCGTGTCTGAAACATGACACTCCCATTTACTCTCATTTCTCCATCAAACTCAAATTAACTTTTCTCGCACCTTCTCTAGGCCTCATTGAGCAAGAATGAATCATCTCCCAAGCTTCTCGAGCACTGGAGG
Source organism: Cymbidium sinense (assembly GCA_021442155.1). Classification (NCBI taxonomy): domain Eukaryota; kingdom Viridiplantae; phylum Streptophyta; class Magnoliopsida; order Asparagales; family Orchidaceae; genus Cymbidium; species Cymbidium sinense. Next base: position 6,986,015 of record CM038214.1, on the reverse strand, counting down.
TGGGACTTCGATCAAAGTTGAGCTCCAAATCATTAGTTCATGGACTTCTGAACAAACGTCAAGGAATTGATCCAATTATTGCTCAACAGGGCTTCATCTCCACTAGGTGAAGCTTCTTCAATGTTTGAGCCACCCATCTTGAGCTTGTGAGGTAGGATTCCAAAATGATCCTTAGCTAAAACTAGGTTGGAGATTTTTGAAGAAAACTTGCATCTCGTGTGATCTTGACTATTGGATCCCCTTCAATCGATGCTGTGAAGGTGTGAGATCTTTTGGGAGTTGATCTGAGCTGAATTAAGCTCGGATCAAGTGAGCAATGGCAGACTGACTCCATTCTCCCTCACTCACATGTTAGATCGACACATCATTCGCATGAGAATCATGATTAAATCCACTAAATTGATCTGATTTAATCCTATTAAGCTGTGGGATTAATTGTAGCCATCCAATCTTAGATCAAATGATGGACAAAAAAATGCGTCCACCGCCGCCACGTAGGCACTGAGTCGGATAAGTATTAAGTATCCAATCCAGCGACACCACGTGGAAAGCGCTTCGTCCACGCTGTAATAGGATTAGGCTTTAATTAATTAATCATTTTAATGGTTAAAACTTCTAAAAATCATAAAATTCATAGAAAAAAAATGAAAATAAATTCACATTTTAAAGGTATTTCAGAAGAGAAATAATTAAAAATGATCTTAACTAATTTTGAATAGTAATTAAGGTTTAATTAAGGTTTAATTATTAAATTAATTAGCTTAATTACTTGAGCAATTAATCCCAAATTATGTGGGTTAATTTAATGGGATGACCTCTACCTCCCATGATTTTCTTGGGATTTATTGCTCACTTAATTAAGAAAATTGACTAATTAAACCTTAATTACTATTTTAAGGTTTACTTAATTTAAAAATAAACCTACACTAAAACTTGAACCCTAAACCTAAAACCTAAACCCTAAACCCAAACTAAAAATTAAAAATTGAAAAATAAAAAAAAAAACCTAACCTAAACCCTAAACCTTAAAATTAACCTAAACTAAAAAACCCAAAACCCAAAACCTACAACCCTAAAACTAAAACCTAAACCCAACAAAAAAAAACAAAACCCAAAACCCAACCTAAAACCCTAAACCACCAAACCCTAAAACCTAAACCCTAACCCAAACTAAACTAAACTCCCCACTCTACCCAGGCCAACCCACCCAAACCTTCCCAAATCCACACCTAAAAGCCCAAAACTCAAACTTAATAAAATAAAATAAAACTCAACTAAAGGAAACCTAAACCTAAACCTAAACTAAAATAAACTAAAATAAAACCAAAATTAAAATAAATAAACTTTAAATAAATAAAGTAAATAAATAAAAATAAAATAAAATAAATTAAAATAAATAAAATAAATAGTAACTAAATAAACTAAACTACTTTTTTTTAAAACCCTAAACCCTAAAAAAAGCTAACCATCTCTAAACCCTACCCCACCTACCCTAAACCCTAAACCACACTCCTAAACCCTAAACCTAAACTAAACCACAAATCACTAAACCCTAACCCTAGGTTTATGTTTATTAGATTTTAAGATTTAGGTTTCTTTAAATTTATTTAGTTAAATTAGGTTTAGGCTTAGGTTTCTAAACCCTAAACCATAAACCCTAAAAATAAACCTAAATCTTAAAGTAAACCTAAACCCTAAATTCTAGTAGAGTGAGTCATCTTTTGACTACGTCCACGCCTTTTACACAACACCATACCCACCGCCCGAGCCCTCGACCTCATGCTCTGGTGGTTCCCCTTTTCCCCTTTCATTTTTGGCATTCTAGCTAATGCTTGATGACTGTTTAGCTTGATTCTCACTGGATTCCTTCTGGAATTGGTGGCCGCTGGCCGCTTTTGTGTTTTACTTGGAGTGATACCATAGCTTGGCATCATCCTTAATGATTCCATGGGGGAAACTGATGGATCCAATTGATCCTACTAGGGCATCAACTACCTTGGCTTCAGTTGCTTCAAAATCATTCAAAGACGTCCTCACTAGTAAGGATAGTTGTTCAGGTGAATCCTTGGAACTTGTTTTGACTTCTTTTCAAACCATGCCTGTGGTTATGTGCTCTGATCTGATTGTAAAAAAGCTTGCTAAGCCATTTGAATTTACTTTGGTTGGAAAGTTTACTCTTGACAAATCTAAAAAACATTCACTTTCTTCATAGTGAAACTTTTGGGTGCTTTTACGATTAGTTTAATCCACATTTTGATTCAGTTAATGAATGATTTGGATTACTCATGTGTTTTTTCTCATCATTCTTATTTTGTTTTCAATCAAATGAGGTTGCTGAAATGGACTCCACTATTTGATATTAGGGAAGAATCCCCAATCATTTTGGTTTGGATTTCTCTCCCCAATATACAAATTCATTTCGTTAATCATCAATTCCTCTTTATTGTGGGTGCTTTATTTGGTTAGCCATTGCAAATTGATCAGGCAATGACTACAAAATCTTGACCTTTTGTGGCTAGAATCCTTGTTGAATTGGATATTACCAAGAAACACCCCAAAGAGATCTAGTTGGGATCTAAAAATTATAGTTATATGTAGAAAGTTGATTTTGAAAATTTCCCTATCTTTTGTTCTCATTGTAAAATCCATACGATAATTTTGAATGTTTCATTATGCATCCTCACCTAAAAGAAAATTTTGTTAAGAAAACTATTATTTCTAACCTAAGTCAACCACATTAAATATCAAAAGTTAATTTAGAAAAAGGATTCATTGAATGTTCTTAATAAAGCTATTTTACCTCTTATTTTTCTATGCAATTGAAGGTTTCTAATATGGAAAATAATAATTTCTCTAAACTTTTGGATGATGATTCTTTTCCTCTAAGTCATCCATGCATCCTTACCAATTTTGATTGACAAAATGAAGCTTTAATTGAAAATATTAATAAGGATATCAATGTTATGCATCATTTGAATTCAATGGAGAATATGGCTTTGGTTTCTCATGATATTCAGTTTGAAAAATCCGACTTTACTTTAGTTCAGTATGATTTAAATTCTCAAAAACGATTTGGTTTTGTTTAATAATCTAGGTATTGAAGAAGAAGGGCTTGATGTTCACACTTGCCTTCTTAATAATTTTGTTTTGCTCCTCGCTATACCGAAGTTCATTTGCCTTTAATAAATTCTAATGGCTTGGAAGAAGGAGAACTCACTTCTATATAGAGATTTCCCTAAATCTATGACTAATGTTGATAAATCCTTCTCGATGATTATTCTATGGGAAAAGGAAATGGTTTCCAAACTTATCATCCTAAAAAAAAAAATTGTTAAAAACTTCCCTCCCAAATTGTCCAAAACACTAGATCTGTTGTGACTTCCCTCACCTCTCTTAATTAACCTTCTCTTAACCCCTTTTTTTATTTCTTTATGTTCAATTTTCTTGTTTGGAATGTTAGAGGGATTGGTATCCTCTCTATTCATAAATGTATTAGAAACCTTTGTCATATTCATAATATTTCTTTACTTATTGTTTTAGAGCCTCTTATTCATGCAAACAAAATTAACCATGTTGCTAGAATGATCAATTTCAATAAATTTTTCTCTAATGTTAGTAATAAAATTTGGTGTTTTTGGAATAATTTTATGGAGGTTTCTATTCTTGATGATTTTCAACAAGTTGTCAATGGTCAAATATCTTATGGTGACTATTGTGTTTTAGGCTCTTTCTATGCATCTTGTAATAGATATGGTAGAAATCTTCTTTGGAAAAATTTGAGGAATTTTGCTACCTCTGTCAATAAACCTTGGTTTGTTGGTGGGGATTTCAACACTATTTTATTCTCTTCTGAATGAAGCGGTGGTTGCTCTCAATATTCATTCAATGGAAGAATTTTCCAATATGATCCTTGATTGCAATTTGATTGATATTGGCTTTGGTTCAAATTTTACTTGGCAAAACTCTAGACTTTGGCAAAGGTTGTACCGATTCTTTTAATACTCGGTGGATTACTCAATGGCCTATTATTGTGATCATTTAAGCAGAACCTTATCATCATGCTCCTCTTTTGGTTTCTATTAAAGATAACTCTAATAGAATAAAAAATTTCTCTCATTTTAGATTTCAGAACATGTGGATTCAGCATATTAATTTCTTTAATTTTTTTGCTAACAATTGGAAACCTCCCTTACATCCTAACAATTTGAGTATGGGGATGAATAGATTTTAGTTTAAGCTTAAAACATTTAAACAAAATCTGGGTTGGTGGAACAAGCATTATTTTAAAAACATTTTTTCTAATATCAAAGAAATGGAAAAATTGGTTTGCGATCTTGAAGTCTCTTATATAGATCTTACTAAGATTAAGGACTTCACTAAGGCAAAAGATAAACTTGTTAATTATTAAAATTTGGTAGAGGCTTATTGGCGTCGAAAAGCTACTAGCAAATATATTCTGAATGGTGACAAAAATACTAGATATTTCCATGCTTTAGTTAATAAAAGAGAGCTTTAAATAATATTCAAAAAATTAAAGATGACAATGGACAATGGATTATGGAGAATAATGATATTAAAGGATTCATTAATTACTTTAGAAATATGCTTAATAAGAGTTGCTAATGAAGCTATCTCTAAATTGCACTTGATTCCTTCTATTATAAATAATACTGACAATGATTTGCTTACTATTGTAATTAATGTAGAGGAAATTTTTATAGTTCTTAATAGCATGAACATAGATTTTGTTGCTAGTTCGGAGGGTTTCGCTACCCAATTTTTTCAAAAAATGCTGGTTAATTATTAAAAATGATTTGGTAGAGGCTGGGGTTGATTTTTTTAATGGTAATCCTATTCCTATATATTTTTCTAGCACTTCTATTATTCTCATACTTAAGAAATATAATATGGACTATTGGAGTGATTTTAGAGCTATTAGTCTTTGCACCTTCAATAAGCTGATTTCCAAAATTCTAACCAACAACCTCAGTCCTTTGCTTCATAGAATTATCTCTCTAAACTAATTTTGTTAGAGGTAGATCTTTCACTAATTAATTCATGATTTAGACACTAGGATTAGACAACATTCTATTCAAATTAGATATTACCAAAGCTTTTGATAATATCTCTTGGGATTTCCTTATCCATACTAAATTTATTTGGGTTTTCGATAAATTTATCTTTCTTATTAAAATTATAGTAATAATGCCTGGTTTTCTATTTTTCTTAATGGGAGGCCTTGTGCTTCTTTCCTTCTTCCCATGGCCTAAGATAAGGGGATCCTCTATCTCTTACATTTTATTATTATTGTTGAGTACTTATCTAGGGTATCTGATCTATTCTTAAACAATTCTAGTATGTATTATAGAATTCTTGGTGGTCTTCCCATTTCTCATTTAAGCTTTGTAGATGATTTAATTATTTTTTGTAATCTATTCATCATATCAAGAATCTCAATTTTTTTAAAATAAATTTGGTAGAAAGTGGTCTATCTATCAATGAAAAGCTATTTTATTACTTCTTCAAGCATCTCTAATAAAATAATCAAATCATGCATATCACTAACTTTAAACATCAACACCTTCCTCTTAAGTACTTGGGTGCTCCTCTTTTTAAAGGTCCAAAACAATCCCATTTTTTTGATGAGTTAATTCAAAAAATTTTTAAAAAAATTCTATTTGGAGATTTCATTTACTTTCCTTTGGTGGTATGCTCACTATTCTTAAAAGCACTCTCAATTCAATGCCTCTTTATTTGATTCAAACTATTATCCCCACTAATGCTACTCTTATCGAATTGATCACTTGCTTAATAAATTTTTTTGGGGATCCAGTAACTATACTAAAATAATGCATTGGACTTCCTAGCATAAATGTTGTGGTCCCTTGGGTGAAGGTGGTCTCAGTTGCAAACTGATTTGTGAAGCTATTACTACCTTCTCTCATAAGCTCTAGTGGAATTTTAGAAAGAATGATAACCTTTGTGCTAATTTTATGATGAAAAATATTGCCAAGGTAAACACCCTCTTATCAATGCTTATAAAGTTGGTGACTCTCCCCATTTGGAAAAGGCTTTGCTCCATTAAATAGGGTTTTGAACCCTTAATATCTTGGGTATTCATTTGTTCTTCTTTCTTTTTGGCAAGACAATTGGATTGGTAATGTCTCTATTGACTCCCTTTTATCTACCCACTCTACTACAACAATCAAAGTTAACTTTTTCTGGCATAATAACACCTAGAATGAAAACAAACTTGAGAATTATATTCTATTTCTCTTTTAGATAACTTTAGAAATATCCTATTTTCTCTACAAACGACCAAATTGTCTTTAAGCTTTCTTACAATGGTGATTTTGTTTATAAAGAGGTTTGGAATTTTATTAGAGCTAAGCAAAACTCATCTAATGTTTTCATTAAACTTTGGAGCAATATCATTCCCATTCCTTATTGGTTTTAGCTTGGAGGATTTTGAATAACTTTATTCCTATGGACTCTTTGCTCTAGATTAAAGGGTATTGCTTTCATATTGAAAATGTTAATCATGTTTTGTCAATGGTGCTATTACTTCTAAATTATGGTTATGGTATGATGATTTATTTAATACCAACTACTTTCATGGCTCTCTTTCCATATATCAACTTCTTGAAGTCTATTTGCAAAAAATTATGAAAGGTCATATCAAAGTTCTAGTTGCTATTACCCTTATCTGGTTTATCTGGATGGACAAAAATGATGCTAAATATCATGGTATTCCTATAATCCATAAAAGGATCTTGGCTAGCACCAAACAAAAAAATTCATGCTTTGTTTAATGCCAATCTTATTATTAACATTCATTTTAGAGGCTATAAATTTATGGCTAAAACTTGGGTATCATTCTCACGATGTTGACTCTTATAAAACATCTAGGATTATCCATTGGATGAAACCCAAAGAAAATTTGATGAAAGTGAATGTTGATGGTTCATTGCTTCCAATAAATATGGTATGGTATTCTTAGGGATTCTAAAGGTACCATCATCTATGCTTTTGCCTATCCTCTCAAAGCTTTTATTTATCTATCTTTGAGCTTATGGTATCAATAAAGCTATTGAAATTTGTTTGAATAAAGGTTTCTTCAACATCTAGATTGAAGTTGATGCACTCTTGCTTCTTGACATGCTAAACTCTAATAGAATAATAATTGCTTATTTATTTTATCTTCTCAATCATACTAAAATCTTCTTACTCAAGTTTGTTATAAAATTTCCATCCTTTGGAAGGTAATGTTTATCTGATTTCTTGGCTACTTTACTGCCAACTTATCTGATTTCACTTTATTTGACAATCAAAATTTGCCTAAACTTTTAAGGTGTTTGGTCAATTTGGATAACACTAGATTACCTTATCTCAGATTATAATTTTCTTGGCTTGGTTTTTTCAGTTTGTTTTTGATGAGCCATTGCTTTTGGTTCCCCTTTGTTAAACCCTCTTTAGGTTGTGTCCATTTGCTTATTTTCACTCTTGGGCCTATCTTTGGGTTTTGTTTTTGAGCTCTTGCTTTGGGTTGGCTGGTTTTAGGGTGGTTCTTATTTTTTTTGCTTGGGTTATTGTTGTTTCTTCAGCTTGGTGGGTAATGTTTGCCTGGCTAGGTGATTATTATTACTTGGTAGTTTTTGGTAACCTTCATTTGGGTGGTGGATTTGCTTGCTATTTTCTATATGGGGTTTGCCATATCTCTAGGCTGGTTGCTTCTTTAACTGAGTTGGATTTTCTACTATTATGGTGGTTGGAATGGTGGCATTGTTGGCTAGGTGGGCTAAGTTATTGGTTGTTTGGTTGTGTTGTTTGGTTATTCACTTGGTGGCGATCGAGGGATGTTGGTGGTCTAATTTTGGATTAGATTTGGCAAGGTGGAGGTTATTTGTTGATTATTTCTTTTTTTTTTTTTTTGTAGATTGATTTTGGTGATCAGTTTTGCTGGTTTGGGTTTTTCTTTTGGTTTGTAGTTTGACCTCTTCCTTGTCTTCCTCTCTTGGTTGTAGCTTGCTTTTGTTTTATTATTATTTTGGGTTGTTTGGTTGATGGTAGTTTCTTGGTTGTTGTTTTCTTTGAGATCGGTGACTTGGTTTGGTGTATTGGTGCCTAACTTGGCTATGGTTATGATGCTTGCACTTGATATTTATCCTCCTTTTCTTTGTTTTTGGTGGTGTTCTGTTGTATTGTTACTCTCATGGATGGATTTTAATTTGTCTTAGTCTTTGCATCATTTAGTTTTGGCTAGCTTTTCACCTCACACGGATCAATTTACTACTTTGGTTGGGTTTGGTGGATGCTACTATTTCTACACTTTTCTTGGTTATCTTGGGTGGTTTTGGCATGATGGATGATGTTGGTCTTTTCAGATTTTTTTTTTGCTTGTGGAGGTTTGGGAGGCTATGTTGGTATGGTTGGTTGGCTATTTTGGCATGGGTTGGATGGATGGGTGGTTGTTTTGGCCTTTCTTTCTTGCTCTATTGGTGACATGCTGGTTGCTCCTACTATGGTTCTCCTCTCTTGGCTGTTGCTGCTTCCCTTTTCTAGGTTTGGGTGATAGCCTTGCTGCCTTTCCTATTTGCTTGTGGAGGACATGAGCTCTTGGTTTTTCTTTTTGGTCTTGGTTTTCTCTAGTTTGTATTGTTAAGGTCATGATGCTTACTCCCTTTGATGTTCCTATTCCTCTTTGGTGGTGGCTTTGGTGGTGTTCCTAATGTATTCTTGTCCACGATGGTTGGTTGATTTTTGCCTTATTGGGCTTATTTGTTTTTTGGTGGCTTTGTGGTTGGCTATTATGTCTGCTTGGAGGAGTTTGCCTTGCAAGATGATGGACTTGGGATGATGGGGCAAGAGGTATCGAAATGATGGCCTTTTGTTTCCCTCCCAATCTTCTTTTTTGGCTAGTAGCATTATATGTAATTGTAACCCTTCTTCTTGAAGTTTGGATGCTTACATATAGTGTTGCTCCTTGAGATGATTATGACTGAGCTGAGCCTTTTCTTTACTTTGCTCCATTTCTTTGCTCATACTCTTTATGCTTGCTTAATTGTACTCATCCTTTCATTAGTATGTTGTAGATTCCTTTTATAGGTTGGGAGAATCTTGTAGGTGGATCTTGCTGGTATCAAAAGGACCTAGTGGATGTCTTTGTTGTGCACACAGATCTATTATTGTTCTGATTTGGTTTTTCTTTTGCTTTTTTTTTTCCTTATATTATTGTAATAGTTAGGGAGTTTATCTCTTTAGGACTTATTATGGCTCTTTGAGCATTTGTTTAGAAATTTACCCCCTCTAAGGACTTTGTACTTTTTCTTTATGGCAATAAAATTCCCCTAATTTCCCTTAAAAAAACCTAAACCCTAAGAATGGGCAGAACCTTGATGGCAGAACATCACCATCAACTAGACTCAATCTAGATCTGACGGTGAAAGCGAAGGCGGATGGTGTTATAAGTGGTGGTGGGATCTAGAGGTCGTGGATGTGAGGTGATGGTGGAGTGGTGGTTATGGAGGCGAGGAGGAGCGGCGGAGGTTATAATGGTGGTGGAAAAGGGAGAGATGATATGATGGTGGATCACGCTACTTGAGCGGTGGTTGGATGGGCTAGAATGGCGATCCAAATTCGCTTATGGAAGTCTTTATAGTAGAGACAGTTCTAGTTATCTAGGTTTTGATTTGCTCTATGTGAGCTCATTTTTATATATGTAACATGTTTTAGAAAACATGGTGTGTTACTTGGTTGATGAAATCAAAAGAAGAGATGTTGAATCAATTTGTTCTATTAAAAAAACCAAAAACCCTAAACCCTAAACTAAAACATGAACCCTAGCCCTTAAACTTAAACCTTAACCCTAAACCCAAAACCCTAAACCCTAAATTGAACCCTAAACCCTAAACCCTAAACGTAAAATCCTAAACCCTAAAACCCACACCCTAAAACCTAAACCCTAAACTAAACCTAAACCTAAAATAATAATAAAATAAAATAAAACCCTAAATATACTAACCTAAATAAAACCCTAAACCTTAAAAAATAAAACCTAAATCTAAAGTAAATAAAACTAAAAAATAAAATAAATAAATAAACTTAAATGAATAAATAAAAGAAAATAAAATAAAATAAAACCTAAACTAAACTTAAACCTAAACCTAAACCTAAAAGAAAATAAAATATAAAATAAAAGAAATAAAACTTAAACTAAACTAAAAAAAATAAAAACATAAATAAAACTAAACCTAAAGAAATAAAGCTAAAATAAATTAAATAAAATAAATAAAACCTAAATAAAATAAACCTTAAAATAAAACATAAAATAAATTAAAACTAAACCCTAAATAAAAAACCTAAAATAAAAATAAAAAAATAAACTCAAATAAACTAAACTAAAATAAATAAAACCTAAACCTAAATCCTAAATAAATTAAAATAAAATAAACAAACCTAAACCTAAATAAAAAATAAAACCTAAAATAAACCTAAAATAAAAAGCAAAATCTAAACCTACAAATAAAAATAAAACCTAAACTTAAACCTAAAATAAATAAACCTAAACCTAAAATAAAATAAAATAAAACTAAACTAAAATAAATAAAATAAAACTAAATAAAATAAAAAAATAAAATAAAAAATAATAATAAAATTAACTAAATAAACTAAATAAACCAAACCTACTAGTTTACTTAATTTAAAAAAATTAAAAAATTGAAAAATTAAAAAAATTAAAAATTTTAAATCCTAACCCTAATCCTACAACCTAAACCAAAACCCTAAACCTAAACCCTAAACCCATCCACCTAAACCCTAAAAAACCATAAACCCTAAACTAAAAATAAAAATATAATAAAATTAAAACTAAACTAAAAAAACTTAAACCTAAACCTAAACCTAAAAATAAACTAAAATAAAAACCTAAACTAAAATAAATAAACCTAAAATAAATAAATTAAATAAAATAATAAAAATCAACTAAATCTAAATAAAAATAAAATAAACTAATATATAAAAGTAAACTAAATAAACTAAACCTGAGTTTTTTTAAAAAAAAACCCTAAATCTTAAACCTAAAACTAACTAAACTAAACTCTAAACCCTACCTTAAATCCTAAACCCTAAACCCTAAAACCCTACCCACCCTAAACATTAAACCCCCCTTAACCCAACCTAAACCTACCAACCCACCTAAACTACCCCTACCCTAAACCCTAAAACCTAAACCCAAACCCCTTTCCCCTCGACCGCTCTCTCTTCTTTTTGAATCCCTCTTGGTGGGCATCCCACGGGATTTATTTGGCTTTTGCCTTATTTTTAACGAAATTCAAAGGCTTGAATGACATCTGGATGTTTGCATGATGCTTCATCATTGATCATGGTTGCGGTGTGTTATATTCCTTAGGCTCCATCTCAAATTATGGATGCTTCAGCTAGGGCATTCGACACTTTGGGGCTTGGCATTAATGCTACTTCTACTAAATCTTTTAAGGCGCTCTCGTAAGACTTCTCCTCTGTTGATTAATCTCATTTTGATTTCTTTTAGAGATTTGCTGACCATAATGTAATCTGATGTGGATGTTGAAAAGCTAGCAAAACCATTTGAATTTTTCTTGTCGATAAATTTGCTTTGCATCATCCAAATTTGGATAAGATTTGCTCTTTTTTCATAATCTCAAGCTTACAGGTGCTTTCTAGATTGGTCTTATTATCCCTCGACATATCCTGATTCAACTTTCTAATGATCTAGATTATTCATGTGTTTTTTCATGTCATTCTTATTACGTCTTTAATTGTCAAATGCGTTTGTTGAAGTGGTCATCCCTCTTTGACATTAAGGAAGAATCTCCTATTGTGCCTATGTGGTTATCTCTTCCTAAAATGTGCATTCATTTTGTTACCCATCATGTGCTTTTTATTGTTGGGGCTTTATTTGCTCCTTCATTGCATTTCATTAGCGGATTGATATCTCACCCTTCGTGGCTGATCCTCTAGAATTAGACATAACTAAAAAGTACTCTAAGGAAGTTTGGATTGGCTCTGAAAAATATGGGTATTCACAGAAGGTTGAATTGGAGAACCTTCCAATTTTTTGTTCCCACTGTAAAATTCACGGTCATCACAATTCGTAATGTTTTATTCTCTATCCCCACCTAAAAAAATGAAATCCTCCTAAAGAGAATGTTGTTCCTACCCATAAGCCGATCCCTACTTATGTTTAGAAATTGGCCTCAGATCTTAAGAATGGTAAGAAGGCTATTATTGAGGTTGATTCCTTGGATATCGGGGTTAATCCTATTGAACAAGTTTTGGCTCCTACTATTTATATAGATTTGATTGATTTTCAAAATGGGAAGGATGATTTACCTCTTTTTCCTTCATTGAATTTAAAAATTTCTAATGTGGAGAATAATAAATTTTCAATGTTATTGGAAGAGGATTCTATTTCCTTTGATTCTATTCTTGCATCTATGCTAGCTTTGATCGATGAAAAGAAAGCTTTTAATGAAGATTTAAATGATGTTGAGCATGCTGAAAATATTTCTTATCCGGATTTAACTGCTTGTGCTTTAAATGATTATAAATAATCACCGTCTCTCATTTCTAATCTTGATATTCATGTTAATCCTACTTTTCAACTTAATATCGATTTGGGAGAGGGTGAACTCCCCTCCAAACACTTGGAGAATTCTTCTAAATTTGTGACCAATGTTACTAAATCTCACTTGGATGATGACTCTAGGGGAAAAGAAAATGGTTTTCAAACTTATCATGCTAAAAGAAAAAAGTGTTAAAAACTACTCTAAATTGTCCAAAAACACTAGATCTTGTGCGACCTCACTCTTCTCTTAATTAACCTTTGCTTAACTCCTTTTTTATTTTACTTATGTTTAATTTTCTTATTTGGAATGTTAGAGGATCATACCCTGTCTATTCATAATCATATTAGAAATCTTTGCATTCATAATATTTATTTACTTATTATTCTGAGTCTCTTATTCATGCAAAAAAAATTAACCATGTTGCTAGAATGACCGGCTTCAATAAAATTTTCTATAATGTTAGTAATAAGATTTTGTGTTTTTGGAATAATTTCGTTGAGGTTTCTATTATTGATGACTTTCAACAAGTTGTCAGTGCTCAAATCTCTTATGTGACTATTGTGTTTTGGGCTCTTTTGTTTATGCATCCTACTATAGATCTGGTAGAAATCTTCTTTCGAATAATTTGAGGAATTTTGCTACTTCGGTCAATAAACCTTGGTTTATGGGTGGTGATTTCAACACTATTTTATTCTCTTTCAAATGAAGTTGTGGCTGCTCTCCCAATATTCATTCCATGGAAGATTTTTCCAATATGATCCTTGATTGTAATTTGATTGATATTGGCTTTAAGGGTTCTAATTATACTTGGCAAAACTCTATAATTTGGCAAAGGTTGGATCAGATTCTTTTTAATACTCATTAGATTACTCAATGGCCTATTACTTCTGTTGATCATTTAAGTAGAACCTTGTCTGATCATTCTCCTCTTCTGGTTTCTATTAAAGATAATTCTAATAGATTACATAAATCCACTCCTTTTAGATTTAGAACATGTGATTCGCATATTGATTCTTTTGATGTTGTGGCTAATAATTGGAAAGCTCCTTTACATCCTGATAATTTGATTATGGGGATGAATAGACTTTGGTTTAAACTTAAAAGACTTAAACAAAATTTGGGTTGGTGGAACAAGCATTATTTTAATAACCTTTTTGCTAATATTAAAGATATGGAAAAATTGGTTTGTGATCTTGAAATCTCTATTATGTCTGATCCTTCTAAGATTAAGGACTTCACTGAGGTGAAAGACAAACTTGTTAACTTCCAAAATATGGAAGAGACTTACTTGTGCCAAAAAGCTGCTAGTAAGCATATTGCAGATGGTGATAGGAATACTAGGTATTTTCATGCATTTGTTAATAAAAAGAGAGCTTCATAATATTCAAAAATTAAGATGACAATGGTGTTTGGATTATGAAGAATAATGATATTAAGGAATCGTTATCAATTACTTTAGAAATATGCTTAGTAAGAGTTGCTCTAATGAAGCTATTTCTATTTGATTCCTTCTATTATTACTAATGATGATACTGATTTGCTTACCAGTGTGCCTAATGAAGATGAAAATGTTGCAAGTCCTTATTAGCATGAATATAGATGTTGTTGGTCTGGATGGTTTCACTACTCAATTTTTTCAAAAATATTGGTTCAATAATAAAAATGATTTGATTGAGGTTGTGGTTGATTTTTTTAATGGTAATCCTCTTCTTAGATATTTTTATGGTATTTACATCATTCTCATACCTAAGAGATAATGAACTATTGAAATGATTTTAGACTTATTCATATTTGCACTTTCTTCAATAAGTTGATTTCCAAAATTCTAACCAAAAGGCTTAGTCCTTTACTTAATAAAATTATCTCTCTCAACCAAACTAGTTTTGTTAGAGGTAGATCTATTTCTGATAATATTTTACTAACCCAAGAATTAATTCATGATATTGATGCCAAGACTAGAGGTGGAAACATTCTATTCAAATTAGATATTACCAAAGCCTTTGATAACATTTCTTGGGACTTTCTTTTCCATATTCAGAATTTATTTGGCTGATAAATTTATTTTTTAATTAAAAATTATATTAATAATGCTTGGTTTTCGATAATGCTCAATGGGGAAGCCTTGGGTTTCTTTCCCTCTTCCTATGGCTTAAAACAAGGGGATCCTTTATCTCCTACTTTATTTATCATTGTTGAGAACTTATCTAGGAGCATCAATGATTTATTCTTTAACAATCATATATACTATAACTCTTGGTGGTCTTCCTGTTTCCCATTTAAGCTTTGCAGATGATTTATTATTTTTTGCAATGCGTCTATTCATCACATCAAGCATCTCAAGTAATTTCTAAATAAATTTAGTAGAGAAAGTGGCCTTTCTATCAATGATAACAAAAGCTATTTTATCACTTCCTCTCATATCTCCAATAATAAAATCAATCAAATCCTGCATATCACTAATTTTAAGCATCAACACTTACCTCTAAAGTACTTGGGTGCTCCTCTCTTTAAAGGCCCATAATGATCCCATCTCTTTACTGAGTTAATTTAAAAAATTTAAATTAAATTTCTATTTAGGAATTCCATTTACTTTCCTTTGGTGGCGGGCTCACATTTCTTAAAAGCACTCTCAATTCAATGCCTCTCTATTTGATTCAAACTATTATCCCCACTAATGTTACTCTCATCAGAATTGATCGCTTATTTAATAAATTTTTTTGGGGCTCCAATAACTCTACCAAAAGAATGCATTGGACATCTTGGCATAAATGTTGTGGTCCTTTGGGTGAAGGTGCTCAAGGTTGCAAACTTATTCATGATGCTATCATCGCTTTCTCTCATAAGCTCTGGTGGAATTTTAGAAAAGATGATAGCCTTTGGGTTAATTTTATAATGGAAAATATTGCTAAGGTAAACACCCTCTTATCTGTGCTTACGAAGTTGGTGACTCTGCAGTTTGTAAAAGGCTTTGTTTCATTAAATGGGTTGCCGAATCCTTAATATCTTGCGGTATTCATTCGGGTACTTCTTTCTCTTGGCAAGACAACTGGACTAGCAATGGCTCCATTGACACCCTTTTATCTACCCACTCTACTACTATTACCAAAGTTAACTCTTTTTGGCTTAATAATAATTGGAATGAAAGTAAACTTGAGAATTATATCCCTATTTCTCTTTTTGACAATTTTAGAAATATCCCCATTTCTTCTAACTAACCTGATCAAATTCTTTTTAAGCTTTCTTATAGTTGTAATTTTTTCTTAAAGAGGCTTGGAATTTTATTAGAGTTAAGTAGAACCCCTCAATGTCTTTATTAAACTTTGGAACAATATCATTCTCATTTCTATTTTATTTTAGCTTAGAGGACTTTGAATAACATTATTCTAAGGACTCTTTGCTCTGACAAAAGGGTTATTGACCATCAAAATGTTATTGTTGCATTCATATTGAAAATGTAAATCATGTTTTTTTTCAATGGTGTTACTTCTTCTAAATTATGGCTTTGGTATGATGATTTATTTAATACCAATTATTTTCATGGTTCTCTTTCTTTATATCAACTTCTTGAAGTTTGTTTTAAAAAAAATTGTGAAAGGTCATATTAAAGTTTTAATTGCTATTACCCTTCTCTGATTTTTCTAGATGGATAGAAATGATGCTAAATATTGTGGGACTTCTATGAACCATAAAAGGATCCTAGCTAGAACTGAAGATAAAATTCATGCTTTGTTTAATGCCAATCTTATTAGTAACATTCAATTTAGAGGCTACAAATTTGTGGCTAAAAAATTGAGTATCATTCTGCCTGACTTGGACCCTTATAAAGCTAGGATTATCCATTGGATCAAACCTAAAGACAACTTGATTAAAGTGAATACTAATGGTTTTGTAGCTTCCAATAAATATGGCTGTGGTGGTATCCTTAGGGATTCTAAAGGTGCTATCATTTGTGCTTTTTCCTATCATCTCAAAGCCTATTTTATTATTTTTACTGAGCTTATGGTTGTTAATAATGCTATTGAAACTTGTTTGACTAGAGGTTTTCTCAACATCTGGTTTGAAGTTGATGCTCTCTTACTTCTTTACATGCTTAATTCTAATAGAAATGGGAATGCTAAATTATTTTATCTCCTTAATCATACAAAAAATATTCTTTTTCAAATTTGTTTTAAAATTTCCCACATCCTTTGTGAAGGTAATGCTTGTGCTGATTTCCTGGCTAATTTAGGTGCCAACCTGAGTTCACTTTACTTGACAACCAAACATTCTACTAGAGGC
Source organism: Cymbidium sinense (assembly GCA_021442155.1). Lineage (NCBI taxonomy): Eukaryota > Viridiplantae > Streptophyta > Magnoliopsida > Asparagales > Orchidaceae > Cymbidium > Cymbidium sinense. The sequence goes on along the minus strand of CM038214.1, from coordinate 6,969,132 downwards.
TTGGTTAATCTAAATATCTTGGATTGCCTTATCCCAGATTATAATTTCTTAGCTTGGTTTCTTTTGTGTTGGTTTTTGATGAGCCTTTGCTTTTGATTGCCTTTGTTAAACCCTCTTTGGGTTGTGGTTATCAACTTATTTTTTCTTATTGGCCTAAGGGTTATGTTTTTGATCTCTTACTTTTGATTAGCCGTTTTGCTACACGGTGGTTATTGTAAGTGCAGCCTAGGTTGTTTTGGTTTTTTATCTTGGTGGCATCTATCTGTCTGGCTGGGTGGTTAACACAATTTTCCCTTGGGCATTTTTTATATCCTCTTTTTGGGTTGTGGCTATTGTTGCTATAGGTTTTTCTTTCTATATGGGTTTTACCTCTTTTATGGGCTACTGTGGTGGTTGACAGGGTGGCTTTGTTGGCTAGCTGGGTTGGCTAGCAATTTTGGCTAGTTGGGTTATTTGGATGGCTCATTGTTTTGGCTATTTTCTTCATTTTTTGTTGGTGATTGATCCGGGGTTGTTGGTGGTTTATCTCTAGCTTGATTTTGGCATCATGGAGGTTATTGGTTGGCTGTTATTTTCTCTATTTTGTTGACTAGGGCTTGGTGGTCATTTTTGTTGATTTTATTTTGTTTTTTTTATGGTTTTAACCTTCTCTTATATTGGCCTTCCTCTTTTGGTTGCAATGGCTTTGGGTTTGGATATTTTATTGGATTGGCTAGTTGAAGATTGTTTTGTGGCTGTTAGTTGGCCTAGGGTGCCTTTATTGCTGCTGTTCCTGTTGGTTGGCTTGTAGTCTATCTTACTAGGCTTTGTACCTTTTCATCTTTGGCTGGCTTTTCTACTTGGATTGGATTTTCTTTTCCTTGGTTGGGTTTGGCAACTGTTGTCTACTTCTACCCTTTCCAGCTATCTTGCATGATTTTGGTTTGATGACTGTTGTTGGTCCCACTAACTTGGGTTTTCCACTGCTATGGTGGTTGGCTAGGAGGATATGTTGGCTGGGTTGGTTGGAGATTATTTTGGCCAATTTTTTTTGCTCCTTTAGTGAATGTTCTAGGAACCTACTAGTGTTCTTTCAGTGACCTATATTTTTGGTTTCCTCCTGGTTTGTTTTATCTCTCTAGGCTACAGTTAACCCCCCTTTTTCTATTTGAGTGATTGCCTTGCTGCCCACCCCTTTTCTAGTTAGGTGGGTGTTTTTACTGGCTCATTTTTCTCCTTTATTAGTGGAGGATATGAGCACTTGTATTTTTCTATTTTGCTCTTATTTATCTCTTTATGTTGTTACCTCCATGATGCTTTCTCTTTTGGATTTTGTTATTCCTTTTTGGTGGTGGCTTTGGTGGTTCTCCTACTGTACTACTACTATCCCTGATGGTTGGTTAATTATCTTTCATATTGGGCTTGGTTGTTCTGGTGGCTTGGTGGTTGGTTATTTGTTATTTGGAGGATTTTGCGCCTTGTTGGATGAAGGACTTTGGATGATGGGCTACATGAGGTATCTAGTTTGATGGCCTTGATGTTTCCCACTCTTTCTTCTTTTGGTTGGTAGCTTTATATGTAATTGTAACCCTTCTCCTGAAGTTTGGCTGCATACATATAGTGTTGCTCCTTGAGATGATTAGAACTGAGCCTGAGCCTTTTCTTTACTTTACTCCTTCTATTTGCTCTTACTTTTTATGCTAGCTTAATTATACTCATCCTTTCAAAAGTATGTTATAGATTTCTTTTATAAGTAGGGAGAGTCTTGTAGGTGGATCTTGGTATCAGAAGGACCAAATGAAGTTTGCTGGTGCTCACATTGATTTTTTTATTGATTTTTTGGTTTTCTTTTGCTTTCTTTCCTTCATTATTGTAATACTTAAGGGGTTCATCTCTTTAGGATTTATTGTAGCACTTTGAGCATTAGCTTAGAGATTTACCCCTCTAAGGACCTTGTACTTTTCTTTATATATTTACCTAATTTCCCTAAAAAAACCCCTAAACTAACCCTAAACCATAAACCCTAAAAAGCTAAAAACCTAGACCTAAACTAAATAAAATCTAAAAATAAAATAAAATAAAAACATAAACTAAAACCTAAACCTAAACCTAAACCTAAAAAGAAAATAAAATACAAAATAAAAATAAAGCAAAAATAAAATAAATAAAAACCTAAACTAAACTAAAAAATTAAAACCAAAATAAATAAATAAAACTAAACCTAAAATAAAAATAAAATAAACCTAAAATAAAATAAAATAAAATCTATAAAAAAAAAAAATAAAAAATAAAAAAATAAATAATAATACAAATAAATATATAATAAAAAACAAAATAAACCTCTACTAGTTTGCTAAATTTTAAAAATAAAATTAAAACTAAATAAAAAACCTTAAACCCTAAATCATAAACCCTAAATCCTAAACCTATACCCTAACCTAAATCCTAAACCCTAAACCCTAAACCACTAAACTTAAACCCTAAACCCTCCCAACCCCAAACCCAAACCCAAGGCCCTAAACCCTCCCTATGCCCCCAGACCCTACCATAAACCCTAAATCTACCATAAACCATAAAACCTAAAACCTAAAACTAAACCTAAACTAAATAAAACATAAAATAAAATAAGTAAAATAAACTTAAACCAAAATGATAAAAACATAAACTAAAACCTAAACCTAAATGTAAACTTAAACCTACAAAGAAAATAAAATAAAAATAAAAACTAAACTAAAATAAATTAAATTAAAACCTAAACTAAACTAAAAAATAAAAAACCTAAATAAAATAAAAACTAAACCTAAAATAAAAATAAAATAAACCTAAAATAAAATAAAATTAAAACTAAATAAAAAACCTAAAAAAAATTAAACCAAAATAATCGAAATCAAACAAAAAAAAAACTTAAACCTAAATCTACTAAAATAAATAAACCTAAACCTAAACCTAAGCCTAAACTTAAACATAAACTAAATAAAATAAAATAAAGAAAATAAAATAAACCTAAAAATTAACCTAAAATAAAAACCTAAAACCTAAACCTAAAAAACATAAAATAAAAACCTAAACCTAAACCTAAAAAAAAAAAATAAAGCCTAAACCTAAAAAAAAAAAAAAAATAAAAAAACTAATCTAAAAGTAAACTAAAGCTAAATCTATCCTAAAAATAAATTAAAATAAAAAATCTAAACTAAAGTAAATAAACCTAAAATAAATAAACTAAACTAAGTAAAAATAAAAATAATCTAAATAAAATTAAAATAAATAAAAAATAAACTAAATAAACCTAAACCTACAAATTTACTTAATTTAAAAATATTAAAAAAAACCCTAACCCTAACCCTAAACCCTAAAACTAACCCTAAACCATAAACACTAAACCCTAAACCTACAACCCTAAATCCTACCCCTAAAACCCTAAACCTAAACCCTAAAGTATAAACCCACAAACCACTAACCACAAACCCTAAACCTTAAATCCACACCCCAAACCCTAAAACTAAACCTAAATTAACTAAATAAATTAAAAAAACCTAAACCCTAAAATTTAATAAACCTAAACCTAAACCCTAAAGTATAAACCCACAAACCCTAAAACTTAAACCGGCTCGTCAGGGCAGTGGAGATGGTGGAGGTGGCGGTTATCACAGTGGTGGTGGGGGATCTGGAGGTGCTGGTGGATATGGAGGTGGTGGTCAGAGCATTGGTGGATACGGAGGTGGGAGGTGCAACGGAGGATACATCCATAGTGGTGGCGGAGGGTGAGATCAGGGATATAATGTTGGATCCCGCTACTCGAGAGGCCACGACGGTTTTGATGGGAATTAGAAACTAAAGAATGGCCAATCCAATCTACTGCATATGGAATTGTGTCTTTACAGTAGAGATGGTTCTAATTATCAAGGTTTTTTGATTTTCTCTATGTGTGCTCATTTTTTATCTATCATCGCTTGTGTCTTAGAAAACTTGGTGTGTTACTTGGTTAATGAAATCGAAAAGAAGATATGTTGAATCTGAATTTGTTCTCTATTAAAAAACCCAAAAACCCTAAACCTTAAACTAAAACTTGAAACCTAAACCTAAAACCTAAACCCTAAAAATTAAAAAAAGAATAAAAAAACCCTAAACCCTAAACCCCTAAACCCTAAACTCTAAACATTAAACCCTAAACTCTAAAAACCTAAAACTGAAACCTAAACTAAGTAAAATAAAAAAAATAATAAAATAAAAACCTAAACTAAAACATAAACATAAACCCAAACCTAAACCTAAACTAAAAAAAAAAAACTAAAAATAATCCCAAAATAAAAACCTAAAATAAAAACTTAAAAAAGAACATAAATAGCTAAACCTAAAGATAAAAATAAAATAAACCAAATCTAAACTTAAAAAATAAAATAAAATAAACTAAACTAAACATAAACCTAAACTGAACTAAAAATATAAACTAAAATAATAAACCTAAACGGGATAAATAAATGGGAAATAAATAAACTAAATAAAATAAAAAAACTTAAATAAAAATAAAAAATAAACTAAATAAACCTAAACCTACAATTTTACTTAATCTTAAAAAAATAAAAAATTAAAGAAATTTAAAAAATTAAAAAAAAAATTAACCCTAAACCTTAAAACTAACCCTAAACCCTAAACTCTAAACCCTAAAAAATCCTAAACCCTAAATGCTAAACCCTAAAGCTAAACCTTAAAATTATAAACCCTAAAACCTTAAACCCTAAACCCTAAACCTTAAACCCTAAACCCTAAACTCTAAACCCTAAACCCTAAACCCTAAACTCCAAACCTTATACCTAAACCTAAGTAACTAAATAAGTTTAAAAAAAACCTAAACCCTAAAACCTAATAAACCTAAACCTGAACCTAAACCCTAAGAATGTGCAGAACCTTGACGTCAGGAACATCACCATCAACTAAGCTCAGTCTAGATCTGGCAGTGGAGGCGAAGGCGGAGGTAGCAGTTATCGCAGTGGTGGTGGGGGATCTGGATGCGCTGGTGGATATAGAGGAGGTTGTTGGAGCAGTGGTGGTTATGGATGTGGGAGGAGCGACGGAGGTTACATGGTGGTGGTAAAGGGAGAGATCGAGGATATGATGATGGATCAAGTAAAGGCCGGTGGTTGATGGGAAACTGAACCGATGAAGTAATCCGATCTATTGCACATGGAACTATGTCTTTATAGTAAAGACAGTTTTAGATATCTAGGGTTTTTGATTTGCTCTATGCGTGCTAATTTTTTATCTATGTCATCGTTTGTGTCTTAGAAAACTTGGTGTGTTACATGGTTGATGAAATCGAAAAGAAGAAATGTTGAATTTGAATTTGTTCTCTATTAAAAAAATATCCAAAAACCCTAAACTCAAAACTAGAACTTGAACCCTAAACCTAAAACCTAAACGCTAAACCCTAAACCTTAAATCCTAAACCCTAAAAATAAAAAATAAAAAATAAAATAAAAAATAAAAAAACCTAACCCTAAACCCTAACCCTAAACCCTAAAACCTACAACCCTAAAACCTACAACCCTAAACCCTAAAAACCTGAACCTAAACTAAATAAAACCTAAAAATAAAATAAATAAAAAAACATAAAACTAAATAGAATAAAATAATAAAATAAAATAAAAACCTAAACTAAAACCTAAACCTAAAAATATATTAAAATAAGAAATAAAAACTAAACTAAAATAGAATAAACTAAAACCTAAACTAAACTAAAAAATAAACTAAACAAAAAATAGAAAACCTAAATAAAATAAAAGTTAAATGAAAAAAAATCCAAACTAAAATAAAATAAAATAAAATAAAACTAATTAAAATCTAAACCTAAAAAAAAGCTAAAAATAAATAATAAATAAAAAACCTAAAACAAAACCTAAACCTAAACTATATAATAAACTAAAATATATAAAACCTAAACCTAAACCTAAACTAAAACTAAACTAAATAAAATAAAATTAATTAAAAATAAATCTAAACCTAAACTAAAAAATAAAATCTAAAATAAACATAAAATAAAACTTAAAATCTAAACCTAAAAAAACAAAATTAAAACCTAAACCTAAACCTAAAAATAAAAAAATAAAATCTAAAACAAAAATAAAAAATAAAAATAAAACTAAACTAAAAAATGAACATAAACCTAAACCTAAACTAAAATAAATAAACCTAAAAGAAATAAAAGAAACTAAATTAAACTAAAAAATAATACTAAATAAAAATAAAATATAAAATAAAGTAAAATAAATTAAAATAAACTAAATAAATTTTAAAAAACCTAAATATACCGTTTACATAATTTAAAATAAATAAACTAAAAACCTAAAACCTTAAACCTTAAAATAAAAATAAATAAATAAATAAATAAAACCCCTAACACTAAACCTTAACCCTAAACCTAAAACTAACTCAAATAAATCTACAGCTAAAAAAGACTTAACTCTCAATCCCTAAACCCCACCCAAACCTCTTAAACTCTAAAATAAAATAAAATAAAATAAAAATAAAAAAATCTAAACCCCAAACCTAAACCACAAAATTAACCCTAAACCTTAAACCTTAAACCTACACTAAACCTACATAAACTCTAAACCCTAAGCCACAAAAAATCCTAAACCTAAACTCCTAAAACTTCCTCCACAAACCCTAAAATCTAAAGTAAACTAAATAAACTAAACTAACTGGTTTACTTAATTTGTTAAAAAATATCGTGCCATAATTCTAAACCCTAAACCTAAACCTAAAAACTAAACTGACCTTACCCCCAACCCTAAACCTAACTCAACCCTACGAAACCCTAAACCCAACCACAACCCAAAAACCAAGCAAAACCCTAAAACAAACCCAACCCTAAACCCTAAACTCCTACAGAGCTAAATAAATTAAAAAATAAATTTAAACCCTAAAACCTAATAAACCTTAACCTAAACACTAGGAATTGATAGAACCTTGATGATAGGAACATCATCATCAACTAGGCTCAATTTAGATCTGACGGTGGAGGCGAAGTTGGAGGTAACGATTATCGCAGTAGTGGTGGGAGATCTAGAGGTGTTGGTGGACATGGAGGTGGTGGTTGGAGCAGTGGTGGTAAAGGAGGTGGGAAGAGTGACAGAGGTTACAACCGTGGTGGTGGTGGATGGAGAGATCAGGGATATGATGGTGGATCCAATTACTCTAGAGGCCTAGGTAGTTCTGATGGGAACTAGAGAAATTGAAGAAACGGATCGATATCGCTATGGAATTGTGTCTTTATAGTAGAGATGATTTTAGTTATCTAAGTTTTTTTATTTGCTCAATGCGTGCTCATTCTTGATCTATGTTATCGCTTGTGTCTTACAAAACCTGGTGTGTTACTTCGTTGATGAAAGAAAAGAAATATTGAATTTGAATTTATTCTCTATTAAAAAAAATGAAAAACCCTAAAACTTAAATTAAACCTAAACCCTATACCCTAAACCCTAAAACTAACCTTAAACTTTAAACCTTAAACCTATAGCACTAAATCTATAACCCTAAACCCTAAACCAAAAAAAACATAAACCATAAATCCTACTCCCTAAACCTTAAACCCTAAACCCAAAACCTTAACCCCAAACCCTAAACCCTAGAAGCATAAACCCTAAAACCTAAACCCTAAACCCTAAACCCTAAACCCTTACCTAAAGTAATCTAAAAAATAATCCTAAACCCTAAAACCTAATATACCTAAACCTAAACCTAAATTCCTAGTAAGCATGAGACATCAGCTCACGTTGACTACATCCTTAACTTTCTTTCATTCTTACCATAAAGACTCAATCTTTCTTTCATAGTCTAAAACTTTCAAGTACTTCTATGATTAGCTTAATTGATCCCCACCACATTTTGAATCACTTAACGAATGATTTGAATTACTCGCATGTTTTTGCTCATCATTCTTATTTGGTTTTCAATTGTCAAATGAGGTTGCTGAAATGGACTCCACTATTTGATATTAGGGAAGAATCCCCATTCATTATGGTTTGGATTTCTCTCCCCAATATGCAAATTTATTTCATTAATCATCAGTTCCTTTTTGCTGTTGATGCTTTATTTGGTTGGCCATTAATTAATCAGTCAGCAACAACTACAAAATCTTGACCTTCTATGCCTAGAATCCTTACTAAATTGGACATTACCAAGAAACACCCCAAAGAAATTTGATTGGGATCTAAAAATTATGTTTATATGCAAAAAGTTGATTTTGAAAATTTCTTTATCTTTTGTTCTCACTATATAATCCATGGGCACGATAATTATGAATGTTTCATTCTACATGCTCACCTAAAAAAACTTTTCTGTTAAGGAAACTATTGTTCGTAACCCTAGGCGGACCACTATTAAATATCAAAAAGTTAATTCAGAAAAAAAGGATTCATTGAATGTTCCTAATAAAGTTGTTTTACCTCATATTTCTTCTATGCAAATGAAGGTTTCTAATGTGGAAAATAATAATTTCTCTAAACTTTTGAATGATGATTTTTTTCCTCTGAGTCAATCCCCACATCCTTACCAATTTTGATTGACAAAAATGAAGCTTTAATTGAAAATATTAATGGGGATATCAATGTTATGCATCATTTGAATTTAATGGAGATTATGGCGTTAGTTTCTCATGATATTCAGTTTTAAAAACCTGACTTTACTTAAGTTTAGAATAATTTAAATTCTCAAAAAGATTTTTTATTGTCTACTAATCTGGGTATTAAAGAAGAAGGGTTGGATGTTCACACTTGCCTTCTTAATAAATCTATTTCAGCTCCCTCGCTTGCCATACCTAATGCTCATTTTCCTTTAATAAATTCTAATGGCTTGGAAGAAGGAGAACTCACTTCTATGTAGGAGACTTCTCCTAAATATGTGACTAATGTTGCTAAATCCTTCTCGGATGATGATTCTATGGGAAAAGGAAATGGTTTCCAAATGTATCATGCTAAAAAGAAAAAAAAAATGGTTAAAACTTCCCTCCCAAATTGTCCAAAAATACTAGATCTACTATGACCTCTGTCTCCTCTCCTAATTAACCTTTTCTTAACCCTTTATTTATTTCCTTATGTTTAATTTTCTTATCTGGAATGTTAGAGGGATCGATACCCTCTCTATTTGTAAGATTATTAGAAACCTTTGTTGTATTAATAATATTTCTTTACTTATTATTTTGGAGCATTTTATTCATGCAAACAAAATTACCCATGTTGCTAGAATGATCGGTTTCAATAAATTTTTCTTTAATGTTAGTAATAAAATTTGGTGTTTTTGGAATAATTTTGTGGAGGTTTCTATTCTTAATGATATTCAACAAGTTGTCAATTCTCAAATATCTTATGGTGATTATTTTTATTTGGGCTCTTTTGTTATGCATCTTGTAATAGATCTAGTAGAAATCTTCTTTGGGAAAATTTGATGAATTTTGCTACCTGTGTTAATAAATGTTGGTTTGTTGGTGCGAATTTCAATACAATTTTATTCTCTTCTAAACAAAGTGGTGGTTGCTCTCCTAATATTCATTCCATGGAAGAATTTTCAATATGATCCTTGATTGCAATTTGATTGATATTGGCTTTAAGGCTTCAAATTTTACTTGGTAAAACTCTAGAATTTGGCAAAGGTTGGACCGGATTATTTTTAATACTCACTGGATTACTCAATGGCCTATTACTTTTGTTGATCATTTAAGTAGAACCTTATTGGATCATGCTCCTCTTTTGGTTTCTATTAAAGATAACTCTAAAAGATTAAAAAATTTCTCTCATTTTAGATTTCAGAACATGTGGATTCAGCATATTGATTTCTTCAATGTTGTGGCTAACAATTGGAAAGCTCCCTTACATCCTGACAATTCAATTATGGGGATGATTGGGATAAGCTTAAAAGACTTAAACAAAATCTGGTTTGGTGGAACAAGCATTATTTTAAAAACCTTTTTGCTAATATCAAAGAAATGGAAAAATTGGTTTGTCATCTTGAAGTCTCTATTATGTCTGATCTTACTAAGATTAAGGACTTGATTGAGGAAAAAGATAAACATGTTAATTTTCAAAATATGGAAGAGACTTATTGGAGCCAAAAACCTACTAGCAAACATATTGTGGATGGTGACAAAAATACTAGATATTTCCATGCTTTAGTTAATAAAAAGATAGCTTTAAATAATATTCAGAACCTTAATGATGACAACGGAGAATGGATTATGGAGAATAATGTTATTAAGGATTCAACCATTAATTACTTTATAAATATGAGTAATAAGAATTGCTCTTATGAAGTTATTTCTAAATCGCACTTGATTCCTTCTATTATAACCTATAATGATAATGATTTGCTTATTGTTGTACCTAATGAAGAGGAAATTTTTAAAGTTCTTAATAGCTTGCACATAGATTCTAGTACTAGTCCGGAGGGTTTATTATTAATTAAAATGATTTGGTTGAGGCTATTGATTTTTTTTAATGGTAATCCTTTTCCTAGATATTTTTCTAGCACTTTTATTATTCTCATACCTAAGAAAGATAATCCGGACTATCAGAGTGATTTTAGACCTATTAATCTTTGCACCTTCTTCAATAAGCTGATTTCCAAAATTCTAACCAACAGGCTCAATCCTTTACTTCATAGGATTATCTCTCTAAACCAAATTAGTTTTGTTAGAGGTAGATCTATTTTTGATAATATTTTGCTTTCTCACAAATTAATTTATGATCTAGATGCTAAGACTAAGTCATTACGTTCAAATTAGATATTACCAAAGCTTTTGACAATATCTCTTGGGATTTCGTAACCATATTCTAAATTTTTTTTTGATTTATCTTTCTTATTAAAAATTGTATTAATAATGCCTGGTTTTCTATTTGCTTAATGGGGATGCCTTGGGCTTCTTTCCATCTTTCCATGGCCAAAGGCAAAGAGATCCTCTATCTCCTATGTTATTTATTATTGTTGTTGAGTACTTATCTAGGAGCATCAATGATTTAAACTATAATAATCCTAGTATGTATTACAAAACTCTTGGTAGTCTTCTAGCATAAACCCTAAAACCTAAACCCTAAACCCTAAGCCCTAAATCCTAAACCATAAAACTCTAAACCCTAAAACCAACAATCCTAAACACTACATCGTAAACACTAAATACTAAACCCTAAACCCTAAACACAGAACTCTCAAACTAAACCTAAACTCTAAACCTACAATCCTAACCTAAACCCTATATAAATCAACCCTAACCACAAACCCTAAACCCTAAACCCTAAACCCTAAACCTTAAAAACATAAAAACCTAAACCTAAACTAAATAAATCCTAAAAAATATAAAAAAAATTAAAAAATAAAACCTAAACCTAAACTTAAAAATAGAATAACAAATAAAGTCTAAACTAAAATAAAATAAACAAAATGTAAACTAAACTAAAAAAAATAAACCTAAAAATAAAAACCTAAATAAAATAAAACCCAAACATAAAAAAATTTAAAATAAAATAAAATAAAAACCTAAACATAAAAAATAAGTCTAAAAATAAGAATTAAAAATAAATTAAAAATTAAACCTAAACCCTATATTTTAAAAAAAAAAAACTAAACCTAAAATAAATAAAATAAAATAAACCTAAACATAAACTAAAATAAACTAAGCTAAAATAAATAAAATCTAAACCAAAACTAAATAAAATAAAATAAATAGAAAATAAACCTAAACCTAAACTAAAAATAAAACCTAAAATAAACCTAAAGTAAAAACTTAAAACCTAAACCTAAAAAAAATAAAATCAAAATCTAAACCTAAACCTAAAGTAAAAATAAAACCAAAACCTAAAAATAAAATAAATATAAAACTAAACTAAAAATAAAATAAATATAATACCAAACTAAAAATAAGCATAAACCTACACATAAACCTAAAAAATAAACTAAAATAAAAAACCTAAATAAAATTAAATAAACCTAAAATAAATAAACTAAACTAAATATAAATAAAGAATAAACCTAAATAAAAATAAAAAAATCAAATAAATTAAAATAAATAAAACATAAATTAAATAAACTAAAAAAACATAAACCTACGAGTTTACTTCACTAAAAAAAACCAGACTCCAAATCCTACCCTAAACTCTAAACCATAAACCTAAACTCTAAAACCTATAAAACTAAACCCTAAACCCTAAAATAAACCCTAAACCATAAACCCTAAACTAACCTAAAACCCTAAACCAACACAAACACTATTGAAACCCTAAAACCCTAAACCCTAAAACTCCCAAAACTCTAAACTAACCTAACCACTAAAACCCTAAATCCTAAAACTAAACCCCAAACCTAGCTAAACCCTAAACCCTAAACCCTAAACCTAAACCCTAACCTAAAAAATCTGGACCTAAACTAAATAAAAAAAAAAAACTTAAACCTAAAATAAAATCATAAAATAAAATAAAATAAAATAAAACCTAAAATAAACTTAAACCTAACATAAAAATAAAAAAAGTAAAATAAAAGAATGAAATATATAAAACCTAAACTTGAATAAAAAATAAAATAAACCTTAGAATAAAACCTAAATATAATTAAAACTAAACATAAAATAAAATAAAATAAACCTAAAATAAAATAAACTAAAAACCTAAACCTAAAAAAATCTAAAAAATAAAAAATAAAACCTCAACCCCAAACTATTAAAAAAATTAAACCTAAAATGAAAATAAAATAAACTTAAACTTAAATTAAAATAAATAAAACCTCTACCTAAATATAAAATAAATAAAACCTAAACCTAAACCTAAATCTAAACCTAAAAATAAAATAAAACCTAAACCTAAACCTAAAATACAAAATAAAACTAAAACCTAAAAAAATAAAATAAAATAAAACTAAACTAAAAATAAACCTAAACTTAAACTGACATGAAAATAAACTCAAATTAAAAACCTAAATAAAAATAAGTAAACCTAAAATAAATAAAACACTAAATCAAAATAAAAATAAACCTAATAAAAAATACACTAAAATAACAAACAAATACACAAAATAAACTTAAACCTACTAGCTTACTTAAGTTAAAGCAAAAAATAAATAAATAAAACGAAATAAAAATTAAAAAAAACCTTAGCCCTAAACCCTAAAACTAACCCTAAACCATAAGCCCTAAACCACTGAACTACAACCCCAAACCCTAAACCAGTAACCCACCCCAAACCAACCCTAACCACAGGCTGACCACAGGCCCTGAACTAACTGAGCCTAAACCCTAAACCTAAACCCTGACCCTAAACCCTAAAACTGGCAAAACCCTACCACTAAACCCTAAACCCTAAACCACACCTAAAACTAAAAATTAAATAAACAAAAAAAAAAATAAAAATATAAACATAAATTAAAAATAATAATATAAATAAATAAAAACCTAAACCTAAACCTAGACCTAAAAATAACGTAAAATAAATAATAAAAAAGCAAAATAAAAAAAAATAAAACGCTAAACTAAATTACAAAATAAAATAATCCTAAAATAAAACCTAAATAAAATAAAAAACTAAACATAAAATAAAAATAAAATAAACCTAAAAATAAAATAAAATAAGAACTAAATAAAAACTTAAACCTAAACATGAAAATTAAGAAAAAAATAAAAAAATAAATTAAAAAAAAACTAAACCCTAAAAAAAACCTAAACCTAAAAAATAAAAATTAAAATAAAAAACCTAAACTAAAGAAAAACTAAACTAAAAAATAAAAGCTAAGCCTAAACCTAAAATATACTAAACCTAAACCCCAAATAAATAAATTAAAATAAAATAAAAATAAAATAAAACCTAAACTAAAAAATTAAAGCTAAAAATAAACCTAAAATAAAAACCTAAAACCTAAACCTAAACAAATAAAATAAATATCGAAACCTAAACCTAAAAATAAAAAATAAAACATAAACCTAAAAAATAAAATAAAATAAAACTAAACTAAAAAATAAATAGAAACCTAAACCTAAACTTAAAAAATAAAATAAAATAAAAAAAACCAAAACTAAAATAAGTAAACCTAAAATAATTAAACTAAACTAAATAAAATTTAAAATAAACCTAAATAAAATAAATAAAATAAAATAAAAAAAAATAAAAGAAACTAAATTAACTAAATAAACTTAAACCTACTGGTATACTTAATTTTTTTTTTAAAAAAAAAAACCATAAACCTTAAATCCTAAACCCTAAACCCTAAAACTAACCATAAACCCTAAACCCTAAACCCTAAACTATAAACCCTAAAAAAACCCAAAACCCTAAATAGAAATAATAATAAAAAAATAATAAAAAACCTTAAAGCTAAACCATAAACCCTAAACCCTAAACCTATAAACCCTAAATCCTAAACACTAAACCCAAAAAGCTAAACTAAACTAATATATTAAAACCTAAACCTAAATTTTAAATAATAATAAATAAAATATATAAACCTAAACTAAATAAAAAAAATAAAAAAAATAATTAAATAAATAAAGTAAATAAAATAAACTAAACTAAGTAGACATAAACCTAAACCTAAATATAAACTAAACTAAACTAAACATAAACCTAAACTTAAACCTAAACCTAAACTAAATAAACTAAAATAAATTAAACTTAATAAACCTAAACTAGCCTAAACCTAAACTAAACTAAATAAACTAAACCTAAAAATAAACTAAATAAATAAAAAGTAAACTAAATAAATAAATCTAAACTAAAAATAAACTAAATAAATAAACTAAATAAAACTAAACTAAAGTAAAATAAAATAAACCTAACTTAAACCTAAAACCTAAATTAAATAAACCTAAACCTAAATAAATAAAATAAACTAAACCTAAACCTAAACCTAAACTAAACTAAATAAATAAACCTAAACTAAAGAAAAATAAACTAGACCTAAACACCTAAACCTAAACTAAACCTAAACCTAAAACATAAATAAAAAACTAAACCTAAAACTAAGTAAAATTAAATAAACCTAAACTAAAAAAATTAACCTAAACCTAAATAAAATAACCTAAACTAAATAAAACTAAATTAAATAAAACTAAACTAAATAAAACCTAAACCTTAATAAACCTAAGCTAACTAAACCTAAACTAAATTATTCGAAACCTAAGCCTAAACCTAAACTAAATAAATAAATAAAGTAAACATAAACCTAAATAAACTAAATTAAACTAAACTAAATAAATTAAATTAAATTAAATTAAACAAAATAAACTAAATAAATCTAAAACTAAACTAAATAAATAAACTAGATAAACTAAATAAACAAAGAAAATAAAATAAAATAAACCAAAACTAAATTAAATAAACTAAAACCTAATTATAAACCTAAACTGAAACCAAACTAAACTAAACTAAAATAAATAAAATAAACCTAAACCAAACTAAAATAAAATAAATAAAATAATCTAAACTAAACTAAATCTAAAAAACCAAAATAAACCTAAACCTAAACTAAACCACCTAAACTACTTAAATAAACTAAACCTAAATCTAAATTATCTAAATGTCTTAAACAGGCTAAACTTTAAATAAATAAACTACTAAATGATTCAGGCCTAAACCACTACCAGGCCCTAAACCTAAATATCTTAAACCTACCACTGATCCTACCACATTACTGATCTGACACTAAACTCACTGACCTAAACCCTGGGCCTCCACTGAGCCCCTGACCTAACTCCAACCCACTGTCTAACTCTAAACCCTGAAGACCCTGACACCCTGGTGGACTGGGCCTAACTTACCTAAAACCATAAACCCAAAGCTGAGCCTAAACGATAAACCCTAAACCACACCTAAACCCTGAGCCAGCACAACTGACCCACCTAAACCCAAAACATAGCCTAAACCCAAACTAAATAAACCTAAATATAAATAAATAAATAAACTTAAACCTAAATAAAATTAAAAGATAAAATAAAATAAAACCTAAACTAAAATCTAAACATAAACCTAAACCTAAACCTAAACTAAAAATAAAATATAATAAAAGAATTTAAAACTAAACAAAAATAAAATAAATAAAAAGCTAAACTAAACTAAAAAAATAAAATAAACCTAAAACTAAAAAACCTAAAGAAAATAATAACTAAACATAAAATAAAAATAAAATAAACCTAAAGCAAAATAGAATAAAAACTTAAACCTAAAAAATAAAAATAAAATAATAACTTAAGAAAATCTAAACCCTAAACTAAAAAAAAAACTAATCCTCAAATAAATAAAATAAAATAAAATAAAACCTAAACTAAAATAAGCTAAACTAAAAGAAATATAACCTAAACCTAAACCTAAAATAAACTAAATTAAAACTATAAACAAAATAAAAAAAACTAAAAATAAACCTAAACCTAAACTAAAAAATAAAACTTAAAAATAAAACTAAAATGAAAACCTAAAACTGAAACCTAATCTTAAAAGTAAAAAATAAAAAACCTAAACCAATAAAATAAAATAAAATAAACTAAAAAAATAAACATTAACATAAACCAAAATATACTAAAATAAAAACTTAAACTAAAATAAATAAACCTAAAATAAATAAACTAAACTAAATAACAATAAAAAAATAAACCTAAAGAAATAAACTAAAGTAAATAAAAAAAAAATAAATTAAATAAAATAAATAAACTCCTATGGTTTGCTTTATTTTAAAAAAAAACAAAACACTAAACCCTAAACCTTAAACCCAAAATCCTACCCCAAACCCTAAACCAAACCCAAAACCCAAACTAACCCTAAAACCCTACCAACCCTAAACCTTCCTAAATCTTAAACCCCACTTAAACCTTAACCCTAACCTAAAATAACCTAAAACCAACACTAGACCTTAAAACCAAACCATAAAGCTGACACTACTAAACCCTAAAACTACCTTAGGCCACCTAAAAACCTAAACCCTAAAAACACAAACACTAAACTACCTAATTAAATAAACCCTAAAAATAAAATAAATAAATAAACCTAAACCTAAATAAAATAAAAAAAATAAAAACCTAAACTAAAACCTACAACTAAACCTAAAATAAAATAAAATAAATAAATAAATAAAATAAAAATAAATAAAATAAAACATAAACTAAACTTAAAATAAAATAAACTAAGAATAAAACTAAATGTAAAAAAAAATTAAATAAACCTAAAATAAACTAAACAAAAACCTAAACCTAAAAAATATAACCTAAAAATAAATAAAAAATAAAACCTAAAAGTTAAACTAAAAAAATATTTAAACTTAAAATCAAAATAAATCAAAATAAACCTAAACTTGAACTAAAATAAAATAAATTAAAATAAATAAAACATGAACCTAAACCTAGAATAAACTAAACCTAACCTAAACATGAACTAAATAAAATAAAATAAACTAAAAATAAACCTAAACCTAAACTAAAATATAAAACCTAAAAGTAAACCTAAAATTAAAACCTAAAACTTAAGCCTAAAAAATAAAATAAAAAAAAAACTCAACTAAAAATAAACCTCAACCTAAACTAAAAAAAAAATCTAAAATCTTAAAACCTAAACCAAAAAATATAAAATAAAAACCTAAACCTAAACCTAAAAGTAAAAAAATTAAAGCTAAACCTAAAAAAATAAAATAAAAGATAAAACTCAACAAAAAAAACTAAACATAAACTTAAACTTAAAAAATAAACTAAAATAAAAAACCTAAACTAATATAAATAAATCTAAAATAAATAAACTAAACTAAATGAAGATAAAAAATAAAACTAAATAAAAATAAAAATAAATAAAAAATAAACTAAATAAACTAATTTAGCCAAAACCTACTGGTTTACTTAATTAAAAAAAACCCTAAAATCTAAATTCTAAACCCTAAACCCTAAAAAAAAAATTAACTCTAAACCCTAAACTGTAAACTTCCAACACTAAACCTACAACCTACAACCCTAAATCTTAAATCTTAAATGCCTAAACCCTAAACCCTAAACCCTAAACCTAACATTAAAAGCTAAACCCTAAAAGCATAAACTCTATTACCCTAAACCCTAAACCCTAAGCCCTAAATGCTAAACCCTAAACCCAATACCCTAACCCTTAATCTTAAACCCTAAACCCTAAACCCTAAACACTAAACCCTAAACCCCAAACCCTAAACCTAAACCTAAACCTTAAGAATGGGCAGAACCTTAACGACATGAACATCACCGTCAACCAGGCTCAATCTAGATCTAGCAGTGGAGGCAAAGGCGGAGGTGGTAGTTATTATAGTGGTGGCGGTGGATCTGGAGGTGCTGAGATATTAAGGTGGTGGTCAGAGCAGTGGTGGTTATGGAGGTGAGGGAGCGATGGAGGTTATAGCCGTGGAGATCATCTCCATTATGTCATATTATGTCTCAAATTCTCATTTAATTCAAGTATACTAAAGTCAATTTTTATACATCTTAAGCATGTCTTTATTAGGTCTACCTCTACCTTTCTTAACATAAAAAATCTAATGCATATGCTCTCCTAACTAGGTCATTGGATGACCAACGCTTTATGTGGCCAAACCATCTAAGGTGACACTCTCTAATCTTATCTACCACTAGAGCTACTCCTACTTTTTCTTGAACTTACTGATTTTGCATTTTATCTCAAAGAGTAAATCCACTCATCCACCTAAGCATCCTCATCTCTGCAACACTTAACTTAGTCTCATGCATCTCTTTTATTGGCCAACATTCTGCAGCATAAATCATTGCAGGACTTACCACCATCTTATACAAAAATCTTTAGACTCTAAGGTTGACCTCTATAATTTAAGTTTCTCTTGGACTCCTTCTCTAGTCTTATCAAAGAAGAATGTCATTAGCAAAACCATACTAAGGTACATCTTCCTATAAATGTCAGAACATCCATAACTAAGAAAAAAAAAAGATAAGAGCTTAAAGTAGATCCTTGATGTAATCCAACGAAATAGGAAAATATTTTGTCAATCCTCCTTATGTTTGGACACAAGTAAGAACTCTAGTATGCATATCCTTAATGTCTTGAATATAACCAATATTAACTCCTTTATTTTCTAGAACTCTCCAAAGAACATCTCTTCAAACTTTATCATAAGTTTTCCCTAAATCAATAAATATCATATGTAAATCCTCTTTACTTTCTCTATACTTCTCCATTAAACCTCTTAACAAATGTATAGCATCCATAGTAGATCTATCTGGCATGAAATATCATTGTGAGAAACTTTTGTATCACATCATAACCTATGCTCAATTACTCTCTCTCCCATAATTTTAATGTGTGACACATTAACTTAATTCCTCTATAATTTGCACACTATTGTGCATCACCTCTATTCTTAAATATAGGAATCAACAAACTCTTTCTCCACTCATCTGGCATCTTTTTAGTCTTTAAAATAAAATTAAAAAGATTTGTAAGCCAAGCAATTCCTTGATCTCCTAAAAATTTCCATAGTTCTATTGGAATTTCATCAAGTCCTACTATTTTTTCACATTTCATTTCCTTTCAAAGCTTCTCAAACTTTAGATTTACTAATATGATGAAAAAACAAATTTCTCTATTTTTGTTTAAAGTATTAAGGTTGCAAAAATCAATCATATTTTCAAATCCTTCATTGAAAAGTTTATCAAAATACATCATCCACCTATTTTCAATATCCTTTTCTAAGATAAGCTTTATGATTTTCATCCTTAATACACCTTAATTGAGCTAGATCTTTACTTCTCCTACCTCTTTGGTTAGGTAAATTATACATACATCTTTCACGTTCTTTGGTATCTAATCTATTATATAAATCACTAAAAGCTAAATTTTTTGCATCATATATTGCTTTCTTAGAATCTCTACATGCAACTTTATATTATTCCCAATTCACTGAGTTTTTACATCTAAACCAAGTTTTATAACAACACTTCTTACTAATTTATTATTTCTTGCACATTTTGACTCCACCACCAATAATATCTATTTATTCCATTAGTTTACCTGTAAGAGAACCTATATTCCAAGTTCCTAAGCTAATTCTAGTTTCATGGACTAACTTCTTTGCCACATCCATCCATAATGTGGGAACCATTACGTATTTAACACTGCACTCGGACAACGATGTAGCAGCCCTTAAACATTTTTCACTGTATTCAACCCACACAGTGCGTTGCTTCTAGGGGTTGCCCTAGCATTAACACAATATGTTGAACAATTCATGTCATGACTAATTCGACAAGTTTTACATAAATAAAAGTAAAACTAAACTTAAAATAAAAATAAGATAAACTTAAAATAAAATAAAATATAAGCTAAATAAAAATCAAAACCTAAAAATTAAACCTAAAAATAAATAAAAAATAAATCCTAAACCCTAAACTAAAAAAAACCTAAACCTAAAATAAAATAAAATAAACCTAAACTTAAACTAAAATAAACTAAACTAAAATAAATAAAACCTAAAGCTAAACCTAAACCCTAAATAAAATAATATAAACTAAAAATAAACCTAAATGTTAACTAAAAAATATATCTTAAAAATAACCAAAAATAAAAACCTAATACCTAAACGTAAACCTAAAAATAAAAAATAAAACCTAACCTAAAAATTAAAATTAAAATATAACTAAACTTAAAAATAAACCTAAACCGAAACTTAAAAAATAAACTAAAATAAAAAACCTAAACTAAAATAAATAAACTAAACTAAATAAAAATAAAAATAATTCTGAATAAAAATAAAAAATAAAATAAACTAAAATAAATAAAAAATAAACTAAATAAACCTAAACTTAGGGTTTAGTTTAATTTGAAAGTAAAAATAATAAACCTTAACCCCTTCCCACTAAACCTGCTACCCTAAACCACCTAAACCCTAAACCCTACCCTTCACCCTAAACCACACCACCCACAAAACCACCTAAACAAAATAAAAAAAACTAAATAAAATAAAACAAATTAAAATAAAGAAATAATAAAATAAAAACTAAATAACATAAAATAAATAAATAAACTAAAATAAAATAAAAATAATCATAAATAAAATAAAAAAAAACCTAAACTAAAATAAATAAAATAAAATAAATAAAATAAATAAAATAAATAAAATATAAAATAAATAAAATAAATAAAACCTAAATAAAAAAATAAAAATAAAAAATAAAACCAACTAAATAAATAAAATAAAATTTAAACTTAAAAAAATAAAATAAAACTAAACCTAAACTAAAATAAAAAATAAATAAATAAAAAAAAAAAAAAAAAAAATAAAATAAAATAAAACAAACTAAAAAAATAAAATAAACCTAAACTAAACC
The DNA here is from genome assembly GCA_021442155.1 of Cymbidium sinense. Lineage (NCBI taxonomy): Eukaryota > Viridiplantae > Streptophyta > Magnoliopsida > Asparagales > Orchidaceae > Cymbidium > Cymbidium sinense. The sequence goes on along the minus strand of CM038214.1, from coordinate 6,947,834 downwards.
TAAAATTAAAAAGAAAAAAACCTAAATAAATAAACCTAAAATAAAATAAACTAAATAAATAAAATAAATAAAAAAAATAAATAAACTAAACCTGTCGGTTTACTTGTTTTTTCAAAAAACCCTAATATAAACTAAACCTAAAATAAACCATAAACCCTAAAATAAAATAAAAAACTACCCTGACCAAACACAAAAACCCTAAAATATAACCTTAAACTGAGCTTAAAGCCAAACTAGCTGGCTAAACCTAGCATTAATACAAACCCTAAGCTATGTTGCAGAACTGACAGACCATAAACCCTAAAGCCTGAAACTAAATCCTAAATCCTAAACCCTAAAACCTAAACCTTAAAACTCCTAGCCCTACTAAACCTAAACTAACTAAACCCTTAAAACCAACCCTAAACCATAAACTCACAAACCTAAACCCTTAACCTAATCCTGGAACCCAAACCCTAATCCTAAACCAAAAGTAACTAAATAAATTAAAAAATAAACCTAAACCTTAAAACTTAATAAACCTAAACCAAAAGAATGGGTAGAACCTTGACGGCAGGAACATCACCTTCAAGCAGGGTTAGTCTACATCTAATGATGGAGGCGATGGGAGAGGTGGCAGTTATCGTAGTGGTGGTTGGGGATCTATAGGTGCTGGTGGATATGGAGGTTGTGGTGAGCGAGTGGTGGTTAGGCGGAGGTTACAATAATGGTATGGTGGTGGTGAAGGAGAGATCGTGTATGATTGTGGATCCCACTGCTCGAGAGACCGGGGTGGTTCTGATGGGAACTGGTGAAATTGAATAACGATAGATCTGATTTGCAGCATATGGAACTGTCTTTACAATAGAGACAATTCTAGTTATCTAGGGTTTTTGATTTGCTTTATGCGTGCTCATTTTTTATTTATGTCGTCCCTTGTGTCTTAGAAAACTTTGTTGTTATTTGGTTGATTAAATCAAAAAGAAGAAATGTTGAATTAGAATTTGTTCTCTGTTAAAAAAAATTAAAAATAAAAACCCTAAACCCAAAAAACACGAACCCACAGACTACCCTAAACCCTAAACCCCAAACCTAAACCACAACCTAAAACCTAAACCTAAACCCTAAAACCCTAATCCTAAACCTAAACCCTATACCCAGCCCTAAACCCTAAACACTAAACCTAAACCCCAAACCATAATTCTAAACCCTAAACCTTCAAAACCTAAACCAAAATCAAAAGCTAAAAACCTAAACCTAAAATAAATAAAACCTAAAAAAGATAAATAAAAAAAAATAAACCAAAAATAAATAAAATAAAATAAAACCTAAACCTAAACCTAAACCTAAACCTAAATGAAAAAAAGAAAATAAAATAAAAACTTAAAACTAAACTAAAATAAAATAAATAAAAGCCTAAAGTAAAAAAATAAAAAAAACCTAAATAAAAAAAAACCTAAAATAAAATAAAATAAACCTACAATAAAATAAAAACTAAATAATAACCTAAACCTAAAAATTAAACATAAAAATTAAACCTAAAATTAAACCTAAATAAACTAAACTAAAATAAATAAAACCTAAACCTAAACTTAAAATAATCTAATCCTAAAGCTAAACGTAAAACCTAAATAAAATAAAATAAACTAAAAATGACCTTAAACCTAAACTAAAAAATAAAACCTAAAAATAAACCTAAACTAAAAACCTAAAACTTCAACCTAAAAAAAATAGAATAAAAACCTAAACATAAACCTAAAAATAAAAAATAAAATCTAAACATAAAAAATAAAATAAAATAAAAATAAAACTAAACTAAAAAATAAACCTAAATTTAAACCTAGATCTAAAAAATAAACTAAAATAAAAAACCTAAGCTAAAATAAATAAACTAAACTAAATATAAATAAAAAATATAAATAAAATAAACTAAAATAAATAAAAAATAAAAATAAATAAATAAATAAACTTAAACCAGGTTTGCTAATTTAAAAATATAAATTAAAATAATTAAAAAAAACCCTAACCCTGACCCTAAAACTAACCCTAAACCTAAACCATGAACCCTAGGCCAACCCTAAACCTAAACCCTAAACCATCTATGCTGCTAAACCCACCTCCAGGCCACTAAACCTCTAAACCTAAACTCTACTAAACCTAAACTCTAAACCCCAAACCCTAAACTCTAAATGCTAAACCCTAAAAACCTAAAACCCTAAACCTAAACTAAATAAAACTTGAAAATAAAATAAATAAATAAACCTAAGCCTAAATAAAATAAATAACATAATAAAATAAAAACCCAAACTAAGACCTAAACCTAAACCTAAATCTAAATGTAAAACTAAATAAAATAAAGAAAAAACTAAACTAACATAAAATAAATAAAAACCTAAATAAAATAAAAACTAGCTGTAAAATAATAATAAAATAAACCTAAAATGAACTAATATAAAAATTAAATAAAAACATAAACCTAAAAAATAAGCATAAAAATAAATAAATAAAAACCTAAACCCTAAAATAAAAAAAAACTTAAACCTAAATAAAATAAAATAAAATAAACCTAAACCTAAACTAAAATAAATAAAAGTTAAAACCTAAACCTAAAATAAACTAAACTAAATCCTAAACTAAATAAAATAAAATAAGCCAAAAAGTAAACTTAAACCTAGATTAAAATATAAAACCTAAAAACAAACCTAAAATAAACACGTAAAACCTAAACCTAAAAAAATAAAATAAACACTTATACCTAAACCTAAAAATAAAAGATAAAACTTAAACCTATAAAATAAAAAACAAAATAAAACTAAACTAAAAAATAAGCATAAACCTAAACATAAACCTAAAAAATAAATTAAAATAAGTAAACTTAAAATAAATAAAAATAAAAAATAAACTTAAATAAAAATAAAATAAACAAAAATAAATATAAAATAAACTAAAGGAACTAAATAAACCTAAACATATCGGTTTACTTAATTAAAAAAAACCTAAATCCTAAACCCTAAAAACCCAAAACCCTAAAGCATAAACACTAAACCCTAAACTCTAAACCCTAAAACCATAAACCCTATAAACCCTAAACCAACCTAAATCTAAAAACCTAAAACCTAAACCTAAGATCCTAAACCTAAACTAAATAAAACATAATAATCAAAAAATAAAAAAAAAACCAATAAATAAAATAAAATAAAATAAAAAACCTAAACCTAAACTTAAAATAAAATAAAATAAAAATAAACTAAAATAAAATAAATAAAAACTTAGACTATACTAAAGAAATCAAATAAACTTATGAATAAAAAACCTAAATAAAATAAAAACTCATTGTAAAATAAAAATAAAATAAACCTAAAATATAATAAATTAAAAATAAATAAAAACCTAAGCCTAAAAAACAAACCAAAAAATAAAACCTAAATATAAATAAAAAAATAAAACCTAAACCTAAAATAAATAAATAAAATAAAACTAAACCTAAACTAAAATAAATAAAACCAAAACCTAAACTAAAACAAAAATAAAGCTTGAACTAAATAAAATTAAAATAAACTAAAAAAAAAAAACCTAAAAATAAACCTAAAAAAAACCTAAAACATCAACCTAAAATAACAAAATAAAAACCTAACCCTAAAAAAAGAAATAAAAATAAAACTAAACTAAAAAATATGCATAAAACTAAACGTAAACCTAAAAAAGAAACTAAAATAAAAAACCTAAACTAAAGTAAATAAAAAAAAATTAAAGTAAAATAAATAAAAAATAAACTAAATAAACCTAAACCTATTGGTTTACTTAATTTAGAAAACAAAACCCTAAACCTTAAACTCTAAACCCTAAAAGTTAAAACTAACCCTAAACCCTAAACCTTAAAAAATATGTTTGGGGTATGTTGTTTCCCTTTATAATTGTTGTTCTCAATTTTTTGAAACAAGGAGGTTGTTAAGAGCTGCATTACTTACATTCTTTGCTTATCTTTTGATGGGAAATAACCGTGAGCTGCTTACTAGACTGTTTACCAAGAATGTATATCTATTAATGTCCTACAGGATTGGAATGGATTAATTCCTTGCTCTTGTCTTTGCCTAGATGGTTTGCAGTAGATTTTAAAATTTGTTGTTTATTATCCTTTAGATCTAGTTTCCAGTATGGATGACCTGGCATTGATGGCTCTCTTTCATTTGAGTTGGGATTATCATGCCATGGAGCCTAATATGATGACATATATTTGATATGGGATCCCCTTACCCACTTTGCTCTTTGCTGCTCTTTCCACTTCTATGTATATGGCTTTGCCAATTCTTGCAGGTATTTTGGCTCAAAAGATCTTCATCAAATGGCTGCTATACAAGTTTGTTGGCTATGATGGTTGTGATGCTTTCACTCCATTTTAGTTTGGTAGTAACTCTTGTGATGTAACCCTTGTTGATGTTTGGATGCTCATGCATATGCCTAACTTGGTGTGTGAGCAGCCTCCTCTATCCCACTTCTTTCTTATTACCATTTTAGATTCTTGCTCACTTATCATTTTCTGTACTACTTTAGCTCACCTATTCTACAATCTTGCGGGTGCTTTTCTCTTTTCTCTTGGGTTGCTCCATGGTGTCGCATTCTCACTTCTGCGAGACATTGGCCCTCATCCTTCATTTGCTTACTTTTGTTAATCACTTTGTCTTTTGCTTTCTTTACTCTTTTCTTTTGCTTCTAGATGTACTTAGAAAGGGGATTTACTCCCCAAATTGTAGCTCTTTGAGCGATGGAGTTTATCCCCTTTAAGGACCTTGTAACCCCATTTTTGTGGCAATAAAATTCCCCCTATATGGGATTTCCCAAAAAAAAACCCTAAACCCTAAACCCTATACCCTATACCCTAAACCCTATACCCTAAACCCTAAAAAATCCTAAACCTTAAACCCTAAACCCTAAACCTTGAACCCCAAACATACAACCCTAAACCTTTAACTCTAAACCTTAAAGCCCTAAACCTTAAACCCTAATCTTTAAACCCTAAACCCTAAACTCTATAACCCTATACCTTAAACCACAAATCCTAAACCCTAAACCCTAAACTCTAAACCTTAAAAAGCTAAAAACCTAAAAAAGATGAACCTAAATTAAATAAAACATAAAAATAAAATAAATAAAAAATCTAAAACTAAATAAAATAAAAAATATAGTAAAATGAAAACCTAAACTAAAACCTAAACCTAAACATAAACATAAAAAGATAAATAAAATAAAATAAATAAAAATATAAACTAAACAACAAAATAAAATAAACCTCAAAATAAAATACTTAAACAAAATAAAAATTAAATCTAAACTAAAAATAAAATAATATAATATAAAAAACTAAATAAAAACTTAAACCTAAAAATAAATAAAAAATAAAAGTAAAACCCTAAACTAAAAAAAAACTAAACCTAAAATAAATTAAATAAATTAAACATAAACCTAAACTAAAATAAACTAAACTAAAATAAATAAAACCTAAAAAAAGTAAACCTAAATCGTAAACTAAATAAAATAAAATAAACTAAAAATAAACTTAAATCTAAACTAAAAAATAAAACTAAAAAATAAACCTAAAATAAAAACCTAAAACTTAAACCTAAAAAAAATAAAATAAACACGTATAACTAAACCTAAAAATAAAAAAATAAAACCTATACCTAAAAAATAAAATAAAAATGAAACTACACTAAAAAATAAATATAAACCTAAACCTAAAACTAAAAAATAATAATAAAATATAAAACATAAACTAAAATAAATAAACTTAAAATAAATAAACTAAACTTAATAAAAATAAAAAATAATCCTAAACAAAAAAATTGAAATAAACTAAAATAAATAAAAAAGTAAACTAAATAAACTAAATAAATCTAAACCAACCCGTTTACTTAATTAAAAAAAATCCTAAACTCTAAATCCTAAACCCTAAACCCTAACCCTATACCCTAAACCTTAAAACCCTAAACCCTAAAAACCTAAATACCCAAACCTAAACTAAATAAAACCTAATAATCAAATAAATAAAAAAAACTAAACCTAAATAAAATAAAATAAACTAAAGACCTAAACTAAAAACTAAACCTAAACATACAAATAAAATAAAATAAAATAAAATAAACTAAAATAAAATAAATAAAAACCAAAACTAAATTTAAAAAATAAAATAAACATGAGAATAAAAAACAAAAATAAATTAAAATAAATATGTAATTAAACAAAATTAAAACAAAATAAAAACTAAAAAGACCTAAACCTAAAAATAGACCTAAAAATAAAACCTAAAAAAAACCCCAAACCCTAAACTAAAAAAAAAACCTAAACCTAAAATAATTAATATAAAATAAACCTAAACCTAAACTAAAATAAACTAACCTACAATAAATAAAACCTAAACCTAAACCTAAAATAAACTAAATCTAAATCTTAAACTAAATAAAATTAAAAGAACTAAAAATAAGCCTAAACCTAAACTAAGAAAACCTAAAACATAAACCTAAAATAAAAACCTAAATCATAAACCTAAAAAAGAAAAATAAAACTTAAACCTAGACCTAAAAAAAATTAAACCTAAACCTAAAAGATAAAATAAAAATAAAATAAAACTAAAAAATGTACATATAACTAAAGGTAAATTTAAAAAATATACTAAAATAAAAAATCTAAACAAAATAAATAAACCAAACTAAATAAAATAAATAAATCCAAATAAAAAATAACCTAAAATAAATAAAAATTAAACTAAAAAAAACATAAACTTCTGGTTTGCTTAATTTAAAGATCCCCTACACTAAACTGAGCCAAACCTAAAATTAACTAGTCTCCCACCCAGGCTAAACTGTACCTATGCCTACCCAAAACCCTAAACCCAACTAAATGTGAGCTAAACCCTGATCCTGGGCCTGGGCTTAAACTATGAGCTGACCACTGGGCCCTGGGCCCAAGGCCACTGACCACCAAGGCCCCAAACCAAGCAGATCCTAAAACCACCCTGAGCCACTGTGCTGACCCTCCCAAAACCATAAACCCCAGAGCTAAGTCCTGAGCCTCACTAATCCTGACCCAGGCTGACCCTAAACCCTCATGGCGCTAAACCCTCCACCCTAAACCCAAACCTAAACCTAAATTAAATTGATAAATTAAATAAAACTTAAACCTAAATAAAATAATAAGATAAAATAAAATAAACCTAAACTAAATCTTAAACCTAAACTTAAAAAAAATAAAAAAAATAATAATAATAAACTAAAATAACATAAATAAAAACCTAAACTAAACTAAAAAAATAAAATAACCTAAGAATGAAAACCTAACAAAATAAAAACTAAACATAAAATAAACCTAAAATAAACCTAAAGTAAAATAAAATAAAAACTAAATAAAGACCTAAACCTTAAAAAACCTAAAAAAAAACCTAAAAATAAATACAAAATAAAACTTAATCCCTAAACTAAAAAAAATAAACCTAAAATAAAAATAAAATAAGCAAAATAAAATAAACCTAATCCTAAACTAAAATAAATTAAACTAAAAATAAATAAAACCTAAACCTAAACTAAATAAAATAAAATAAACTAAAAATTAAAATCAAAAAATAAACCTAAAAGAAAAACCTAAAACCTAAACCTAAAAAAATAAAATAAAAACCTAAATCAAATCCTAGAAATAAAAAATAACACCTAAACCTAAAAAATAAAATAAAAATAGAACTAAACTAAATAATAAGTCTATACCTAAACCTAAACCTAGAAAATAAACTTAAAAAACCTAAATTAAAATAAATTAACTAAACTAAATAAAAAATAAACCTATATAAAAATAAATAAACAAAATAAACTAAAATAAATAAAAATTAAACTAAATAAATGTAAACTGCTGGTTTACTAAATTTTTTTAAAAATAAACTTCAACCTAAACCCTACCCTAAATCATGCTCCCACCCTAAACCACTAAACTAACTACTTCTGCCTACTTAGCCCAGGCCAGCCATTTTACCCTAAACCCAGGACCTGGATCCTCGGACCCTGACCCATCCACCCTGGCCCAGGCAGTACCCTCCTAACTCACTCCTACCTAAACACCTAAACCTAAACTCCTGACCCTAAACCCAACCCTAAATTTGGCTAAACCTCCCTAAATCCTAAACCTAAACCTAACCTTAAACCCTAAAGCCCCTGGTGCTTTAAACCCACACCCTAAACCTCCCTAAACCCTAGAATAATAAACCCTAAAACCCTAAACCTTAAACCTTAAATCCTAGCCCTATACCCCAAACCCTAAGCCTGAACCTAAAGTAATAAAAAAAATTAAAAATTAAACTTAAACACTAAAACCTAATAGACCTAAACCCTAAGAATGGGCAGAACCTTAATGGCAGGAACATCACCGTCAACCATGCCTAGTCTAGTTTTGGCAATGGAGGTGAAAGCAGAGGCGATGGTTATTGCAGTGGTGGTGGGGTATCTGGAGGTGATGGTGGATATGGAGGCTGTGGTCGAAGCAATGGTGGTAATGGAGGTGGGAGGAGTGATGGAGGGTACACCCATGGTGGTGGCGGTTGGAGAGATCAGGCATATGATGGTGGATCCTGCTATTCGAGAAGCTTGGGTGGTTTTGATGGGAATAAGAGAAATTCAAGAATCGGCTGATCTGATCTGCTGCTTATAGAATTGTGTCTTTATTATAGAGATGGTTCTAGTTATCTATAATTTTTTTATTTACTCTATGCATGCTCATTTTTTATCTATGTGATCGCTTGGGTCTTAGAAAACTTGATGTGTTACTTGTTTGATGAAATTGGAAAGAAGAAATATTGAATCTGAATTTTTTCTTTCTTAAAAGAAAAAAACCAAAAACCCTAAATCCTAAATTAAAACCTAAACCCTAGACCTAATACCTACACTGTAAACCCTAAACCCTAAACCCTAAAAACTCTAAACCCTAAAAACCCTAAACCTAGAACCCAAAACCCAAAAATCCTAAACCCTAAACCCTAACCTAAACCTAAACCCTAAACCTTAAACCCTAAAGCCCAAACCCTAAACCCTAAACTCTAAACCCTAAACCCTAAATCCTAAATCCTGAAAATGTTAATCATGTCTTTGTTAATGGGGCCATTGCTTCTAAACTAACACTCTCAATTTCAATGGCTCTCTTACTTTATATCAACTTCTTGAAATTTATTTTGATATAATATTAAAGGTCACATTAAAGTTATCATTGCTATCACTCATATCTAGTTCATATGGATGGACAGAAATGATGCAAAACACTGTGGGATCCCTATGAACCATAGGAGGAATATCGCTATAACTAAAAATAAAATTAGTGACTTGTTTAAAGCCAATCTCATTCATTACAAACATTTCAAAGGCTGTAAATTTGTGGCCAATAAACTGGGCATAATTTTGTCAGATCAACCTTACTACCGTAATGACAAGATTGTCTATTGGAAAAAACCACTTGATCATATTATTAAAATCAATACTGATGGATCTGTCTCTCATAATGGCTCGGGTTGTGGTGGCATTTTTAGGAACTCTAAGGGTATAGTCCTATGTGCTTTTGCTTATCCCCTTATTTCCTGCACTGTCCCTTTTTCTGAACTTATGGAAGTCTTCAAAGCTCTTGAGATTTGTCTCCAAAAGGGCTGGATCAATATTTGGATCGAGGTGGATGCTATTCTTCTGATTTATCTTTTGACTTCAACTAAGATGAGCAGCACTGATTTGTATTACCTCCTCAAGCAAACTAGAGCTCTTCTTTCCCACCTGAATTTTAACATCACACATATTTGGCATGAAGGAAATGCTTGTGCTGACTACCTTGCCAATCTGGGTGCTAGATCCAATGGTATCATCTTATTTGATCAACACACCTTGCCCAAACATTTACATGGGCTGGTTAACCTAGACAATTCTGTGTTACCTTATCTCAGAACTTAATTAAAATCCTGATGTTTTCTGACCATTCGGCTTTTATCTGTATGTTTCTTTACTTTTTGGATTTCTGTTCCTATTTGTGCCTTTTGTGGATGCTTCACACGGATAAAACTTGGTGCCTGGATCTTTGTGTCATGATTTGTTGTTTTAATAGCTCCTCCCTCATTTGGAGGCTCACTATTTTTGGCATTAAAAGGCTGCTATTGAGTCATGTGCATATGGTTAATCAGCATAGGAATTATGTTGAGCAGAAATAAACGTTTCTCTTTTATTTCTAGGAGTTATCCTTTACTTTATTTTTTTGCATGAAGTGGCTTCTTGGCCCTTTTGATGATATTCATCTTCGTGGCTGTTGTCTTTACTGGATTCTTGATCTCATTCAGCATGCTCTATGAAATCCTTATTGATTCTGAGTTCCTTTGGTGGGATCTTATTGTGGGGGGTTTCTTTTTTTTTTCTTCAAACTACTATGACTATTTTTTGCAGGTTTTCCTTCAGGCTGCTGCTGACCTTCCTCCACCTTATGATAGATCTACTATTGTGCGGCGCACGGTGGAATCTCGGCATTCTGTTGCATCTTTATGCACTAATTATTTTTTGTCCTGGATGGAGTTTATTCAAATTGTTTATGGGCTTTTACCGGAGATCCTTTACGTGGAGGAGGTTTTTTTGAGATTGGGGTTTTAAGTTCTTCTTTTGTCCTTGTCTAAGATTAACTATTTTTTGGGGATGTCTTCTTCTATCCCCGAGAATGGTTTTCTTATTGGACACTCCTTTTGGTTCTTAGTGTGTTTACCCTCCTTTTTCTGTTTCACTTTCTGCTCTTGTTGTTAACATTTGGGTTGATGTTGGTCTTTACTGCAATTGTTTTCACCCTTCATGATTTGATGAGATCATGCAAATCTTGAAGACCATTCTTCTGTTCTGCCTATATCTAACCAATGGTTTATCCTATATGCCTACCAGTTATTACTGTCAATATCCTTGGCAATACTGGCTTAATGTGACTAAGCAACTTGCTAATAAATTGTTTACTCTTAGGACTGCTATTGAGCACCAATTGGTTGCAATTTTCTTTATTGTTGTTATTTTGCTATTTGTGATATCCCATGTCTACACTAATATCTCTTTGCAGGAATGGAATTGTGTTATTCTTTTCAATAATAGTCATTGGCTTTTTGGGTCCTCTTTACATATTATTGCCTTTGAGATTTATGGTTGTCTCTTTACAAATTCCCAATTGTTTGTACTAATATCAGTTGGGCTATTTTGATCACACATGTTGTTGTTGTTTTCATCCTGGTTCTGTTTCCCATAATCAAATTTCTTCTTTTTTATTAAGGGATCCTTTTTATGTTCTGTCTACTCTTAATGGCTTATCCTATGGCCAACATTTTGATAACTTCTCTTTTAGTTGTTGGCTGACATGGCTCCATCAGGGTACTGTCAATCTTGCTTTTCTGGTCTTGTTTTCCATGATCAGCAGGTTTGGAATTACTCAAGGGATTATTATTCTGCATCTGCTGAGGTTGTGGGTTCTGTTTACACTGGTGGAAATTTCTTGAACTCATACATTTTTTACTTTATATCCTTCTTAGTAATATTTCCTTTTCCTAATGGGTGTGTTAGTAAAATGTCCATATTGTTGTTTATTGGAATTCTGATTTCCTTGCCCAGCAAATTTTCTTTGTTTTTCTTTTGGTTTTTGATGCTAACACCTGGGATGTTGTTGCTTTTCCTTGCTGTTGTTCTCCCACCATATGCTACGTTTGGAACATGCACAACTTGAAGATCATTTCTTTATTATGCTTGGAATTAATAAATGATTTATCTTATATGCATAATTGGGTTATTGACCAACCCACTGGTTATTATTGTCATTATCCTTGGCAGAATTGGATTATGGTGACTAAGCATCCTGATACTGATCTGATTTCTTTGAATGTCACTTACAGGATAGGCTTGTGGTGGGGAGCTATTCATTATCTATCCTTTCTTTTATCTATATATGTTTATGGGTGGACTCTTGGCCCGCTTGTTGGTTTTAACTGCCTTGCTTGTTGGCTGATCTGGATTAATACTCACCTTACTGCCCCTGGGGTTTTGGATTATTTTGTTCAGCAATTCTCTATTGAAGTTGCTGATTGCTTGGTAGATTTTTCTTTGAACCCCCTTAATGGTTTATTTTATGCCTATCATTGGAATTCATTGATCTACCTTTTCTACTACTATTTTCTCCATCCTTTTTCAGTCAAACTTGTATCTATTACTTTGATTATACTAGATGAGTGGCATTATGGCAAGCTAGCTGGTTTTTGCTATTTTGGTTATCTCTTATCTTCGAGATTTACTATCTTGTTTTATCTTGTCACCTCAGTTGGCTCCATCTTTGTTGGTTGTAGAATTTCAGGGTCTCATGCTCTGAAAGCTATTTCTAACATTGTTGTCCTGATGGTGATGGTTTTTGGTGATTTCCACTGAGTTGCCTTAGATAACTATATTTTATGCTATTTATCTATTATTGCCATGTCTACTCTGATTGAGGAGTTTTATGGCCAATTTGCTGTCTCTTCCTGTCTTGGATGTTGTTGTCTTAACTATTGCTATTTTCTGGATTCTAATGTTGAGACTCATTTCAATCCACTTGTTGATTTTTCTTATGGTGGGTTCCAATGTTGCATTAGCTGTTTGGCAATTGGGTTGGCTTTCTGAATGCCCGTGCAATTTATCTCCTATTTTTTCTGATCTGCATTCCCTGCTACCTCGGTTCTGATAGGTTAGTGCAGTCTTATGCGATGTCTATTCTGAAAGAGTGGTATTTTGGATAGTTTAGTCCCTTCCTGTCTTGGATGTTGCCTTTTGCTGTCTTGTTCTCTGGGTTGATTGTTGATGATTCGAATTGTGGCTGAATCTCGCTATTGAGGCCGCTCTAATTGTCTTCTTGGGTGCTAATTTTGGTTGGTTATGGTCCATTCTCTATGTTGAGCTATGCTGTCTTCCTTTACTATTGCTTTTCTCCAGGACATTAATAAGGGGGTTGTTTCCTGGGTTGTTTCCTACCCTGAAAGTTTCATTTATATATCATGTGATTGGGATGGTGTTAATTATAGGCTCATTGACATATTTAGTAGGATTTCAGCAAGTTGTCTCCTCTGTAATTTTCTTGTGGAGGGATTATATGCTGAATTGATTTATTTCTTGGATATGGCTATTTATGAGATTCAGGCTAAGATGACTCACTCTCTTATGTTTATGTATTCTCATGTCAAGATGACTATATTGATGATACTTTTCTTGAATGAGACTCCTTATCCTTCAACTCTTAGCATATATATTTTAGATATGATTTTGCTTAGGTTTGGTGTAATAAAGCTCACAAGAATATCAACAACTGGGTGCTACCTTCTCACAGGTTTGTTGGCTATGATGGCTGTGATGATCTCACTCCCTATTGGTTCGATAGTAGCTCATGTGATGTAACCCTTCTGCTAAAGTTTGGATGCTCCAACTTGAATCAGCCCCAACATGGTGTGATTGAGCCTGAGCCTTCTCTATCATAATTCCTTACTAACATACTCATATTATATTATTTTCTTCTAACTTTTTGTCTGTATTACCTTAACTATTTTAATCTCTCAGATATAACTTTGCGGTGATTCTCTCTCTCCTTCTTTGCAGTCTCCATATTATCATGCATTCCCACATCCTCGAGCATTGGCTTTAATCTTACTTTAGCTTATTATGTTAATCATCTTGTATCTTTTGATTGCTTTTATGATTTCTTTTGCTTTTGGATGTACTTAGATAGGGATTTACTCTTTAGGCTGATTGTAGCTCTTTGAGAAGTAGTTTTGGAATTTATCCTCTTTTAAGGACCTTGTAACCCTCTTTTTGTGGCAATAAAATACCCCTACATAGGGTTTCCTAAAAAAAAAAAAATCCTAAAAGCCTAAAAACCTAAACCTAAACTAAATTAAACCTAAATAAAAAACCTAAGCCAAAATAAAATAAAATAAAAACCTAAAAAATAACCAAAACCTAAACCTAAAAAGAAAATAAAATAAAAAATAAAAACAAAATTAAAATATTATAAATAAAAACTAAAACTACACTAAAAAAATAAGAAAACTAAATATAAAAAACTAAACCTAAAATAAAAATTAAATAAACCTAAAATAAAAACCAAAAAAACTAAAACATAAAAAATAAACTTAAAAATAAAACCTAAAAAAAAATAAAACCTAAACCATAAACTAAAAAAAAAACCTAAAATAAACATAAAATAACCTAAACTAAAATAAATAAAACCTAAACCTAAACCTAAAATAAAATAAACCTAAACCAAAATCCTAACTAAAATAAAATAAACTAAAAATAAAACTAAACCTAAACTAAAAAATAAAACCTAAAAATAAACCTAAAATAAAAGGTTATAACTTAAACCTAAGCACGTAAAATAAAAACCTCAACTTAAACCTAAAAATAAAATATAAAACTTAAACCTAAAAAATAAAATAAAAATAAAACTAAACTAAAAAAATAAACCTAAACCTAAACCTAAATCTAAAAAAATATACTAAAATAAAAAACCTAAACTAAAATAAATAAACTAAACTAAATAAAAATAAAAAATAAAATAAAATAAAATAGAAAAAATAAAAAAATAAATAAAATAGACATAAACCTATGAGTTTACTTAATTTTTAAAAATATAAAATAAAAAATAAAAATCCTAACCCAAAACCCTAAACCCTGAACCATAAACCTGCAACCCTAAACCCTAAACCTTAAACCCTAAACCCTAAGCCCTAAAACTTACAACCATAAACCCTAAACCCTAAACCCCAAACCATAAAACCTAAAAAACTAAAACCTAAAAATAAGATAAATAAAATCCTAAACCTAAATAAAATAAAATAAAAACTAATTAAAATATAAAAACTTAAAATTAAAATATACAAAATAAAATAAGCATAAACCTAAACTAAAATAAACTAAACTGAAATAAATAAAACCTAAATCTAAACCTAAAATAAAGTAAACCTAAATCCAAACTAAATAAAATAAAATAAAATAAAATAAAATAAACTAAAAATAAACCTAAACCTAAATTAAAAAAAATAAAATATAAAAATAAACCTTAAAGAAAAACCTAAAACCTAAACCTAAATAAATAAAATAAAAACCTAAACCTACACCTAAAAAAATAAAACTTAAACATAAAAAATAAAATAAAAATAAAACTAAACTAAAAAATAAGTATAAATCTAAACCTAAGCCTAAAAAATAAACTAAAATAAAAATCTAAACCAAAATCAATAAACCTAAAATAAATAAACTAAACTAAACAAAAATAAAAAATAAACCTAAATAAAAATAATAATAATAAAAATAAACTAAATAAACCTAAACCTATCGGTTTACTTAATTTAAAAAAAAAACCCTAAACCCTAAACCCTAAACCCTCAACCCTAAATCCTAAGCCCTAAATCCTAAACCTTAAAACCACCCCTAAACCTTTTACCCTAAACCTACAACTCTAAACCCTAGACCCTAAAACCTATACACTAAACCCTAAACCCTAACACGAACCGTAAACCATAAAAACCCTAAACCCTAAGCTAACCCTAAGCTAACCCTAAACCCTAAACCCTAATCCCTAAACTCTTAGAACCCTAAACCCTAAAGCCTAAACACTAAACCCTAAACCCTAAACCCTAATCCTTAATACCTAAAAACCTAAAATCCTAAACTTAAACTAAATAAAACTTAATAACAAAATTAATAAAAAAACCTAAACCTAAATAAAATAAAATAAATAAAATAAAATAAATACTTAACTAAAACTTAAACCTAAACCTAAAAATAAAATAAAATAAAAAATAATAATAAACTAAAATAAAATAAATAAAAATCTAAATAAAGCTAAAGTAAAATAAACCTAAGAATAAAAACCTAAATAAAATAAAACTAAACATAAAATAAAAATAACAAAAACCTAAAATAAAATTAAATAAAATTAAATAAATACCTAAACCTAAAAATAAATAAAGAATAAAACTTAATCCCTAAACTAAAAAAAATGTAAACCAAAGAGAAAAATAAAATAAATGAAATAAAATAAATCTAATCCTAAACTAAAATAAACTAAACTAAAGTAAATAAAAATTTAACCTAAACCAAAAATAAACTAATCCTAAACCTAAATCTAAACTAAATATAATAAAATAAACAAAAAATAAATCAAAACCTAAAATAAAACCTAAAAATAAACCTGAAATTAAAACCTAAAACCTAAACCTAAAAGAATAAAAATAAAAACCTAAACCTAAAAAATAAAATAAAAATAAAACTCAACTAAAAAATTAACCTAAACCTAAAAAATAAACTAAAATGAAAAACCTAAACTAAAAGAAATAAACCTAAAATAAATAAAGTAAATTAAATAAAAATAAAGAATAAACTTAAATTAAATTAAAAATAAAATAAACTAAAATAAATAAATAAATATACTAAATAAATGAAATAAACCTAAACTTACCAGTTTATAAATCCTAAACCCTAAACCCTAAATCCTAAAACCATAAACCTAAACCATAAAACCTACAACCCTAAACCCTAAACCCTAAACTCGAAACCCTAAACCCTAAACCCTAAATCGTAAACCATATACTAACCCTAAACCCTAAACCCTGAACCAACCCTAAAACCAAACCTTAAACCCTAAACCCTAACCTTGAATAAAGATGTCATTAAGAGTAGATCTATAGAATGACCTAATCCTAACATAGTTATGGTAAAGAAAATGTCTTTCTGAGACTTTCCTTTGACTATTAGAGATTTGAATACCCTAAACCCTAACCAATCATATTATATTACCATATATTATATAATGTAGCATCATATATTAAACATGTAGTGATGTGTTTTGGATGTTATAAGATGTCTTGAAATGTTTTAATATATTATGGTATTGATAGTCTATATTAATATAAATCATAAAAATATTGATTTAATAAATCAAATTATTAAATTTGTTAAATTTGAATTGGGAATATTGTGGTACCAATGTACGCCACTTGTAGTCTAAAAAGTATGATTTTAGGTTTAAAATAAATATTACATGTTGTAGCATAGTATAGCATCATATATCATAATATATTGTTCTACACATTTTAAATTCTTTTAATATTTTATAATCATGAGCTACACTTTGAATTATTTATAAAAATGTTGATTTAATTTAAAATGGTGGAATTTGGCCAAATTCATAATGTAGAGCATGGCATCATAATTTATTATTTCAATTTAAAATATGTAAGAGATATGACTAAAATATTTAGTTTTTATTATTTAGACTAATTTTATTATTTTTTATCTTAAGCAATGTGATGTGATATGCAATATAATATAATATAATATGTTATATCATAATTATAATATAGGATTTCATAACATAGTGTAGCATCATGGATTATAGCATACTATTGTGTATTACCACTTTTGTTTTAGCATTTTAGTTTGTTATAGTATATGTAGTAGAGTTTGTGGTGGTATAATTCATAAATATTTAGTGATGATAGATTTGGCCAAATTTAATGTTTAGGGAACATCATTGGGGTGTGCTATGGTGTGTCATTTAATCAAAAGAATGAAATTTTGCATCTAAAATAAATGTTCATTTTTCAACCAAATTTTATAAAATTTGTTCTTAAAGTGATTCATTTTATGTGTAAGATAATATATTATATGAAAGCATATTAAAATTTAATGTACATATAATATAACTTCACATATATATGAAAGTGGTGGTGTGTTATAATGTTATTACATTTTAGTGTGTTTTACTTTGTTACAATACATTGGATCAAAACTCAAAAAAATGTTTTAATGTTGAGATGGAAGAATTTGGCCAAATTTAATAAGAAGCAACATCATTATGCTATTTTGTACCATTTCTAATAGAAAAATTAAATTTTACATCCAAAATGAGCGTTATTCATATTTTGAGAAAATTTGTTATTTGTTCTTAAAGTGATTCTAATGAGGTGTAATGTTAAGACAATATATTATATTATAGAAAATTATAATATAACATCATATATTATAATAAAATATAGTGTGTTAATTCACACAATAATATGTTTAGCATCATATTGTACAATTAGTTTGAGCTTGCACCATCACAAATCATAAAATGTTGATTACAATGTTACGATGATGTAATTGGAACGTATACATTGTTAGGCCAAGTATTAAAGGTGCATAAGAGAAGAAATAAGATTTGATGAGAATTCAATGTCAAAAATGGAGGAGATTTTAATCACACATGGACATGACATGTATTCATCATTTTGAAGAAAACTATTGGGGATAAGGTTTGAATTTGATGATTATATGAGGTGTAATGTTATATAAGAATATAATCCAATTAAGATCAAATAAAATATTTTGTTTTAATTGATGTGGAGGCATTTATTGTACATATTAGTTTAGTATGAAGTTTCCACTAGGGAAGTAGGATCGGGTAGGGATTGGGATTTGAGTTTGATTTCATAGATTTATTTGGGGATGTATCCGTTGAGAATAAGAGTTTGGTTGGGGTTATTTAATTTATACTTAACTAGAGGTGTTGGTTTAATTTTTCCTTTTGATGTGCAATGGATGTGCTAAAATGAAGGCGTAGCAGACTTACATCTTCCAAAGTGAGGAACAATAACTAGGGTGACCTTTTGGATGCCCAACAAATCGAACTTGACCTAGGGCGACTATTGAGTGAATGCCACTGGGGACTTATGTCAACTCAAAGGTAGTCAAGATTAATTTTATCTTAATTTTATGTTATTTGATATAGTTTGTTTGGTTTAGTTTACTTTTGAATTGAGGGCATATCTATTGGGGATGTGAGGTCAGTCAAAATTGATAGATTTAATTTATGGATGATGTCAGTGTGCGATGGACCCAATGAGAAGGGGCTATATCGACTTGTCCTATCTCAAATTTATAAATCCAAAGGGATAGTCTACTGGCTGTGGGGTAGAGCTAGCCAACCTAAGGGTTTCCTTTTAGTGTGCAACTACTGTGCTTGAAAAAAAGCATAGTCGACTTACATATTCTAAAGTAGGGAATAACCACTGGGGTGACTTGTTGGTAGCACAACCAATTGACCCAACTTAGGGGCGACTACTAAGTGAATGTTGTTGGGGACTTATATTGACTCAAGAGTAGCCAAACGATTCCTATAGGGAGTTTTGCTAACACTTTCCTAAAGATAGGATGCCTACTTAGGAAAAAGTACCACTAGGGGTGTTCTACTAATCCATAAGTGAATATATATTTTGTTTATATGGTTGAATGAATGTTGGTGTGAGGGACACCGAAGGGGTTATGTAGTCCTTGACCTATCTCGCCAGACCAAGGGAGAATCACATCCACATGATGGATTCTCCAACCAGTGGTTACTTATGAAAGGGGAACTATCTAATCCGATAGTAACCCGTAGTGTCTAAATGATAGGATGTGATCCAAATATAGTTCCCACAAAGAAAGTGCTAGGGGTGTTATCACGATCAAAAAAGAAAGCCTATAGGTGTACATTGGCCAACTCAATGAGAAAGCATGGCGACTTACATATGAGTGGTGTATCCTAAGGTGCCAACCAACCAAGGTGTATCCATTAATTAGCATGAGTGGTTTATCACCATAGTGAGAACCAACCAACCTATGCCAAGATGCAATGATCAGAAAGAAAACATGTAGGCCAACAACTTTCCAAGTGGAACCGATCATCGAGATAGTCATCGATAGATGTTATCTAACCTAGAGTGACTACTAAGTAGGGGAGGAAGGGACGACCTAGACTTGAAGCGCGGAGGGAATGATCTACTAGGGGACTTATCTTAAACATCAAATATAATCAACCTAGTTAGTGCACAAAGGCTAATCCAAGAAGAAATTGTAGTAGACTCACATCCTCTTAAACGAAGCCAACATGAGGTAGCTTACCGGCCACACATTAAGGCCTACCAAACTAATAAGGCTCATTGGTGTGTAGTGGACAAGTAAGGAAGGAAAGCATAGTAAACTTACATCCTCCAAAGCAAGAACACAACTGGGGTGACACACTAGCAGGGTAGCAAGTCATCCCGACCTAGAGCGGCTATGGAGTGAGTGCTGTTGGGGGCATTATCTCAACTTAGAGTAGCCCGAGATAAAAGATATGTGTTTATTTTATATATTTGTGTGTAGTTTATATTTGTGTTGTGTCAATGAAAGATAGGATGCTTCTCGGGTTCCTTACACCTACCCTAAACACATCATGGCAGATTCATAAATAAGAATACTTTCGACATAGAAGAGATTGAATTCAAAATGAAATTTTCATTGATGATAATTATTTTCAAACATGATTTATAATATTTCTTTAAGTAGAGCTCATTGATTGGAAGCATATGGCGCTCTCCCTTATGATTAATAAGCTAATAAGATCCTCATTGGTAGGCCTTCTATATGGCTAAAGGGCCTTCTATGTGAGTTCAGACTTGCCTCCCATCTTATGACGGGCAATAATCAGTCTCCTTAGAACTAAAATAAGCTCTCTTATTTGAAAAGCACTTGGAAGGACCAACTTGTTGTTAGCTTGAATAATTTTTGCTATGTACAACTCGAGGTTTTGGCATGCTCACAGGTGTCTCTCCTCCAAACCTTCGAGCTCTTCTAACTGTAACTTGGCATTATACTCTATTGTGTTCTTGCTACCCACAGCTATCCTTAGTGATGAGAGTTGGACTTTTAATGGTATAGTGGCTTCAGACCCATACACTAAGGAGAAAGGAGTAGATTGAGTTGGAGTTGTATATGTGGTGCGGTAGGCCAACAAGGCTTCACTAACTGCTCATGCCACTATCGCTTATTGTTGTTGAGTGTCTTCTTTAGCAAGATGATAGTTTTGTTGAAGGTTTCTGCTAAGTCATTTGCCCTCAGGTAGTTGATGGTAGAATATCTCCAATATATGTTTTATCTTTGGGCAAAGTAATTGATCTCGGTGCTCTTAAATGCAATACCATTACCAGATATAATTCATCAAGGCACTCTAAACCTATATATGATATGACTCCTAAAAAATTGGAGCACATGTTGAGTTGTGACCTCTCTGAGCAAAATCACCTTTGCCCATTGGAAAAGTACGAGTGCCTAAGATAAATTGATGACCCTTGGAAGAAGAGGATCAATCAGACCCACTATGTTGGTACCCCAATACTCGAATGGCCATGAGGCCAATGTAAGATGTAGAATATTGGGTGGTTGGTATAGGACCACACTATGTATTTGACATTGGTGGCATTGCTTAGTTGTATCCATGCAATCTTTGATCATCAATGGCCGTAGTATCATAATCTCGATCTTAGCTTTCTACTTTCGCACCGCATTGCTCCATATAATCACAGTGTTCCTCAATCACAATCTTATGGGCTTCATTCTTGTCTAAATAACATAACCACATATGATCGAAAGATCACTGGTATAAGACACCATCCATAAGAGCATAAGAAAGTGCTCTTTGCTTCATCTGATAGGCTTGAGACTTCTCTTGAGGTAATTTGTCTTTATTTAGGTAATCCATGAGTGGTTGCCTCCAATCTAACTCCTCATCTTTCTTGACTATGGAAACCTCCCCATTAAGAGAGTACTTTTTGATGAGTTCAATATCAATAAGGGATAAGACTTGTCTATTTTAGACATTTATTGATATAGACTCATCCTTTGGACATGTCAACTCCTTGGTAAGCTTGGCTAAAGCATATCTCAATGTTCACTCCTTGAGAAATTTTATAAATGGTAACCTCTAGGTTTGGGCCAACTCCATGGTGTATATGGTGATGATGGAGCTTGGGCTTTATAACCATATAGGACCCAACAATTTGGTTGATAATTGGCTGAGAATCCTTAAAGAAGTTGATGTTCTAGATTCTTAGAGTAATGGCTAACTCCAGGCCATCAATTAGAGCCTCAAATTCATCTTTGTTGTTGGTGAAAGAATTGGATAGCTGATATGAGAATCTCATCACATCACGGTTCAAAGTTAAGAGAACTATTCATACGCCTTTTTTTTGGAATATTAGATTATGATTCTCTCTCTTTGAGAAAGTCATACCATCAAAGTACATCTCCCAATAGTGAATACTAGTATCCCTTATGTTCATTATTTGTTCATTGGGAGATCATCACTAAGTGGAGAGTCAACAAGAAGTGGGTGTGCTACTAAGAAATTTGCTAGCTTATCCTTTCATCATGCATGGAGGTAATGTCAAATTATGAGAGGATCATGGACCATTGTGCCAACCATCTGGATAGTATCAACCATTTCATGAGATATTAGAGTGGATTGATCTTAGAGATTAAGTTCACCATATGAGGAAGCATGTAGTGCTATAGCTTTTGTGATGCAAAGATTAAAGTTAGGCAATGCTTCTCAATGGGTGGATAATTAGCCTCAACAGGGATTAGATGACGGCTAAGGTAGTAGAGTGCATTTTTCTTCCCTTTGTCATTAGCTTGGGCTAACAAAGCACAAAAGGAGTCATCTAATGTAGCAATGTAAAGGATGAGCGGCTTGCCCAGGATGGGGGCTAATAGAACTGACAGTGACTTCAGGTAATGCTTGATGTCTTTGAAGGCATGCTCACACTTGTCATCCCTCTTAAACTTGGCATCCTTTTTGACAAGTGTTTAGAATGGCTGACATCTTCCCGATAGGTTGGACATAAAGCATCTTAACCACCCTTGGAATGATCGAGTTGAGTTAAATTTTTGGGGGTGGCATTTCTAATATCACATTGATATTCTCCAAATTGATTTTGTTTCCCTGTTTTTAGATAATAAACCCAAGGAATTTCTTTGAAGCTACTCCAAATGTACACTTCAGGTGGTTCTTTTTTATGTTAAATTATCTTAACTATTGAAAAACTACTCTTAAGTCAAAGAGATGTTCTTCATTTTCTTTACTTTTGATCATGAGATCATTGACATAGCACTCAACTTGATGATTAATGAGTTCATCAAAGATTCTAGTCATAGCCCCCTGGTATGTAGCACCAACATTTTTAAGGCTGAAAGGTATGGCCTTATAGTAATAGATTATGATCGCGGTTCTAAAAGTAGTGTTTCTTTCATCTTTAGGGGCCATCTTTATTGTATTATATCTAGATGAGCCATCCATGAAAGACAAGACTGCATGTGATGAAGCAATGTCCACCATCAGCTCTGGGATTGGTGGTGGAAATTCATCTTTTAGACATGCCTTATTTAAATCCCTAAAATTGATGCATATGTGAATTTGGTCATTCTTTTTTTAATTGGGATGACGTTAGCTAACCAAGTAGGGTATTTTTCTCTTCGGATGAAGCCAACATCGATCAGTTTCTTGACTTCATAAATGACTTATTGTTCTATGTCTAATCACATGCATCTAGGAGCTTGCTTGATAGGGTTAACAGTAGGCTCTATTGCTAGTTTATGGACCGCTACGTGAGGAGCTAATCCATGTGTCTCTTCATAACTCCCTATAAAGTAGTCCTTAAACTCAATCAATAGCTAACTAAGTCATTGGTTTCAATTTCATTCAATAAAGCGATGTATGTTGGGTGTGGATCTTCTTCAATTCCTAAGTTGATTTCCTTGAGCTCATCGATGGTTGACTTGATCTCTTCATTGAACTCTGGCAGTGCATCTTTGACTTTAAAATCATCTGGATTATCTAAAGTTTATAAGTATAGCTCCTCATATGAGTTAGTGTGATTTGAAAAAAACCTATCAGATTCCAAATAATTGGTGATGATGCAATAATCATCATCATCAACTAGACTCACTATATCCTAGTCGGTCTTGATTGAGAGCTTTTGCATTTGTTCTTCCATATTATTTTGAAGTAATCGACAGCTTTAATATGGGATGAACCATTTCTTTGCTAAATTATGAACACAAGGAAAGTACCAAAAAAGTAATTCTACTAAATCTTTATATGAATCATCCTCAATTTCTACATCAACTTCTTGACTTTGGGATGATGCTCCTGAAAGAACCTCTAAGTCTTCACATATGTGGATGACTTAGGGCTTCATAACAACCACTTACCTTTTGAGAGGATAGTGGGGTTAGAGCTAAGATTCCCAATTGATGCCAACTATTTCACATATAGACTTGGATACACTTACGCTTTACTTTGGAATCTTCATCATCTGCTTAAGTGTCACCTCAAGGAATCTACTACTGAAGAAGAGGTTGGTGTGCTAACTATATATGACTCATCCAATGAACTAGATTCTATGTATATATGGATAAGAGGTGTACTCCTAGTAAATGGAACATATTTTCTATTAGGTGGCCAATAAAGAGGTTTTCCACCCTTGGGATTGCCTCTGAACTGCCCTCTTCATCTGCCTGGTGGAGGTCTAGTCATCCTACCCATATGTTTGAATGGAGTAACAAAATGTGTGTAGAATATAATGTAAGGCTCCACTTCCTCCTCTAACTCTATTTCTACTCCCTTTTATTTCTTTTTCATTTTCTCTTCTCTTTCCTTTTTCTTTTTCTCATTCCTTTTCTTTTTCTTTTTCTTTTATTTTTAAACTTTGGCCAAGTTAGCGAGAATAGACTTGTTGATTTTGAGGGAGTGTTGACCTCATTTTTAGAATGAGCTCTCAACCCCTCCATCATCCAGGACTCCTATTAGACTTTAAGAGTTCCTTAGTCTTAAGACACATCTAGTGATTAGGTGGATACTCCAACCTAGCCCGAGAGACATAGAAGAGTTAGCCATAGGAATAGGTCATGCCTTAGGGGTGTTAGGAAAACTTCCCTACCCTTAAACCTTTCACCTTCCTTCCTCCAAGTCAAACTCCAAATCAATCTTAATTGATTTTCTCCAAACTCAAATCAATTCCATGATTGAACTCCATGATTGAAATCTATGATTGAAACCCATGATCAAAATCCATCAAAATATCCTAAGTCCAAATTTTGCTTAAGTCCTTAATTTTCCCTTAAGGACTTAACCAAAATCATGATTCAAACGTATTCAAACCTTTAATATTTTCTTATACCTTATTTATATTCTCATTTATATGCACATATATAAATGAAATATAAGTTCAAACCCATCAAATCAAATTCAAAATTCAAAATAAATTCATGAAATTTTCCTTAAATCCTTTAAATTCCCTTTAATGTATTTAACCTAAATCTTGATCAAAACCTATTCAAACTCATGAGATTTTCTCAGAACTTATTTATATTCACATTTATATTCATATATATAAATTAAATATAAATATCAATCAATCAAATCCAAAAATTAAATTCCAATTTAAAACTCCCTTAAATCCTTTAAATTCCCTTTAATGGATTTAACCGAAATCATGATCAAACCTATTCAAACTCATGGGATTTTCTCAAAACTTATTTGTATTCTCATTTATATTTTCATATATATAATATAAATATAAATCAATCCAATCCAATTCAAAAATTATATTTCAATTTAAAAATTTCCTTAAATCCTTTAAATCCCCTTTAATGGATTTAACCTAAATCATGATTAAATCACTTCAAATCCTTGAAATTCTCTCATGATCAACTATATTTTCTTTTATATTCACATATATAAATGAAATATAAATTCAAACAATCGAAACCTATTCCAAAAATCAAACTCAAATCCATTCAATATCCAATATACACCTTTCAAGTAAAAATCTTGAACTTAGCCAAATCACTTTCAAATCATGCCAAACCCTTGATTTTTTCTCATGGTTCAATCAATCCTATAATCATGAGCTCATATATAAATCCAAACTTCAATCTTTCAATCAAAACCAAATCAAAATCAAACCCAAAACCCTTTCATATTCTTCCTTTGAATATGAAATTTTCAAATGGATCAAAACCCATTTGAGTTCAAACCACTTATAAATGGTCCATGTACAAGATTAACCAACTTCAAATCAAGCTTTGACCAAGCCATTTGACCCACTCACTTGACCCAAAGTGACCTAAAGTACTTTTATGAGGCAAATTTTGATCCAAACCAAATTGGATTGAACCAAACTCATATTTGCTTCTCATCATGATCAACAATCATCATGGGATGATCAATCAATCAAATTGGTAAACCATAAGCTAACCCTAAACCCTAAAGCCTAAACCGTAAAATCCCTATAGCCTAAACCCTAAACACTAAACCCTAAACCCTAAACCCTAAACTCCTAAATCGTAAAACCTAAATCCCACAAAAAAAAAAACTTAAAAATAAATTATATAAAAATACCAAAACCTAAATAAATTAAAAAAATAAAATGAAATAAAAACTAAACTAAAACCTAAACCTAAACCTAAAAATAAAATAAAATAAACTAATAAAATAAATGAAATAAAATAAATTAAAACCTAAAATAAACTAAAAAATAAAATAAACCTAAAAATAAAAACCTAAATAAAACAAAATTGAAGAGAATCCAGGATCTCTCTTATGGGCGCTCTTTACACTAGAGATGATTTTAGTTATCTAGATTTTGATGTGCTCTATGCATGCTCATTTTTTATCTATGTTGTCACTTGAGTCGTAGAAAACTCGGTGTGTTACCTGGTTGACGAAATTAAAAGAAGAAATATTAAATATAAATTTGTTCTCTATTAAAAAGAATAAAACCAAAAAGCCTAAACCCTAAACTAAAACCTAAACCTTAACCCAAAACCTAAAACTAAACCCTAAACACGCTAAACCCTAAACCCTAAAAATGCTAAAAAACCTAAACCTAAACTAAAAAAACCTAAAATAAAATAAATTGAAAAACCTAAACCAAAGTAAAAATAAAATAAAATAAAATAAAACATAAACTACAAAATAAACATAAACCTAAACCTAAAATAAAATAAAAAATAAAAATAAACTAAAATAAAATTAATAAAAACCTAAACTAAACTAAAAAAATAAAAAACCTAAATAAAATAAAAACTAAACTAAAAATTAAAATAAAATAAACTTAAGGTAAAATAAAATAAAAACTAAATAAAAACCTAAACCTACAAAATAGACCTAAAATTAAACCAAAATAAATAATAAATAAAACCTAAACCATAAACTAAAAAAACATAAACCTAAAATAAAATCAAATACAACAATGACAACAACAACAACAACAAAGCCTTAATCCCACTAGGTGGGTCTACATGAATCCTTCTCCATTGTGTCCTATGTGTCAAATTCTCATCTAATTCAAGTATACTAAGATCATTTTTTTTTACATCTTAACCAAGCCTTTTTTAGGTCTACCTCTACCTTTCTTAACATAAGGCAAATCTAATCTACTCCTCATCATACGGACGGTGGCGCTTTTATGTGGCCAAAATCTAATCTCTCCCTAATCTTATCTACTTTTTTTCCCCCATACTCTACTCATTTTGCATTCTATCTCTAAGAGTAAAGCCACTCATCCACCTAAGCATCCTCATCTGTAACACTTAACTTAGTCTTATGCTTCTCTATTTATTGGCCAACATTAAGATAAGTCATTGTCTTACCACCATCTTATAAAATTTTCCCTTAAGTTTAAGTGGAACTTTTCTATCACATAATAAAAATGCATTCCTCCACTTCAACCATCCAACTTGAATTCTACTAATAACATCTCCATCTATTTCACCATCATTTTGAACAATAGAGCCTAAATATATCAGATAAACACTTTATTAATGACTTAATCACCTAAAGTCACAACACTATCACTAAAACTTCTACAACTAAAATTACACTCCATATATTCAGTTTTAGATCTACTTAAATGAAAACCTTTATACTCTAAAGTTGACCTCCATAATTCAAGTTTCTGTTGGACTCCCTCTCTAGTCTTATCAACAAGAAGAATGTCATCAGCAAAAAGCATACACCAAGGTACATCTTCTTGTAAATGCCTCGTAAGAACATCCATAACTAAAGTAAAAGATAAGGGCTTAATGTTGATCCTTGATGTAATCCAACTGAAATAGGAAAATATTTTGTCAATCCTCCTTGTGTTTGGACACAAGTAACAGCTATAGTATACATATCCTTAATGACTTGAATATAACCAATATTAACTCCTTTACTCTAGAACTCTCCAAAGAACATCTCTTGAGACTTTATCATAAAATCTAAAAATAAATATCATATGTAGATCCTTCTTACTTTCTCTATGCTTCTCTATCAAACCTCTTAACAAATGTATAGCATCCATAGTAGATCTACCTAGCATGAAACCAAACTAATTGTGAGAAACTTCACATCGTAACCTATGCTCAATTACTCTCTCCCATAATTTTAATGTATGGCACATTAACTTAATTCCTCTATAATTTGCACACTCTTGTGCATCACCTTTATTCTTAAATATAGGAACCAATAGACTCTTTCTCCACTCATCTTGCATCTTTTTAGCCTTTCAAATAACATTAAAAAGATTTGTAAGCCAAGAAATACCTTGATCTCCTAAACATTTCCACACATCTATTGGAATATTATCCGTTCCTACTGCTTTTCCACATTTCATTTTCTTTAAAGCCTCACTAACTTCAGATTTACTAATACGCTGATAGAAATGAAATTCTCTATTTTTGTTTAGGGTATTAAGGTTGCTAAAATCAATCATAGTTTCAGATCCTTTATTGAAAAGTTTATCAAAATATCTCATCCACCTATTTTCAATATCTTTTTCTAAGAAAAGCACTTTATTATTTTCATCCTTAATACCCCTCACTTAAACTATGTCTTTGCTTCTCCTATCTCTTTGCTTGGCTAACTTATACATACATCTTTCACCTTCTTTGGTATCTAATCTATTGTATAAATAACTAAAAGCTAAATTTTTTGCATCATATATTACTTTCTTAGAATCTAGAAACTTTATATCTTTCCCAATTTCTCTAAACCAAGTTTTATAACAATGCTTATTTCTTATCTTTTCTTGCACACTCATCCACCAAACTATTCTTATTTAAAGATGCTTTTCCTTTTGATTCTCCAAGCACATCTTTTTTTTGCTTAATTTCACTTGATATTTTTTTTAGTTAGCTTCTTTATGAACACCCCAAATTCTAATATCTTGTAGCTTTAAAATATTTTTTATTTGTGTTCTTTAAGTGTCCCCATCTAATCCTAGGAAAATAATTTAGTTTATTTTTTTCTTACAACCTTCTTTCATCTTAAAATCTAAAACTAATAGTTGGTACTTAAAATTTCACTTGGTATGACCTTACAATCTTTACAATTTAAAGCGATCTATTTTCTTATCGAAAATAATCAATTGTTTTATTAGATCCATTTTTATAAGTAATAATATGTTCATCTCTTTTCTTAAAAAAAGTATTAGTAACTACAAAATCATAAGCTAAAGCAAAATCTAATATATACCTTCTTCATTAGTCACTCCAAATCCATAACCACCATGAATACTTTTAAAATCTTCTACTACTCTACCAACATGTCCATTTAAATCTCCTCCAATAAATACTTTTTCTTCAAGAGGTATTTGTTGTATTAATCCCTCTAATTCATTCCAAAATTTTTCTTTTCTTACCAAAACCTACTTGAGGAGCATAGACACTTATAACATTGATAATCTTAGTATCAATAATAATCTTTAAAGCTATAATTCTATCTCCACATCTATTAATACTTATAACATTATCCTTCAAACTTTTATCTATAATCACACCTACACCATTTCTAGTTCAAATTTTATGAATACTGAGTTTAAAACCTAAACTATCAATCTCCTTGGCCTTCTCACCAACCCATTTAGTTTCTTGAACACATAAAATATTTATCTTTCTATGAACCATAATATCTATTAATTCCATTAATTTACCTATAAGAGTACCTATATTTCAAGATCTAACCTAATTCTAGTTTCATGGACTAACTTCTTTGCATCCATCCAAAATGTGGGAACCCTTGCTTATTTAACCGCACTGGGCACTTGATCACATTTCTACATTTTTCACTATAAACATGTGCGTCGCTTGGATGCCCAGCATTAACACAATGATTTAAAGGATTCATGTCATGATTATTTTCAAATTTTAGTTGAATACCTAAACCCTAAATAAAATCAAATAAACAAAATTAAATAAACCTAAACCTAAATTAAAATAAATATAACATGTACCTAATAAATAAACCAAACCTAAACCTAAACCTAAAAACTAAACTAATATATAAACCATAAACTAAAAATAAATAAACTTAAAATAAGTAAACTCAATTAAATAAAAATAAAAAAACCTAAATAAAATAAAATAAAATAAATAAAAATAAATAAATAAATAAACCTGAATCAATTTACTTAATTAAAAAAAACTTTAAACCCTAAATTCTATACTATATAAAAAACCATAAAACTACAACCACTAAACCCTAAACCCAAACCTAAAACCCTAAACCCTAAAGCCTAAAAAACTTAAAACCCTAAACCCTAAACCTCAACCTAAAGAAACTAAATAAATTAAAAAATAGGACTAAACCTTAAAACATAAGGAACCTAAACCCTAAGAATGGGCAGAATCTTGATGGCAGGAATATCATCGTAAGCCAGGCTCAGTCTAGATATAGTGCTGGAGAAGAGGATACAGTTATCATAATGGTGGTAGGGGATCTGGAGGTGCTGATGGATATGGAGGTGGTGGTCAGAGCAGTGGTGATTATGGAGGCGGGAGGAGCGACGGAGGTTACAACTATGGTGGCGGCAGAAGGAGACATCAGGGATATGATGGTGGATCCTGCTACTCGAGATGCCAGGGTGGTTCTAATAGAACCACAAAGCGAAGAATGGGTCCGATCTATTATGGAATTAATTCATAGACATTTATAGTTATCTAGGGTTTTTGATTTGCTCTATGTGTGCACATTTTTTATCTATGTTCTCCCTTGAGTCTTAGAAAACTTGGATACTGTTGGAAATCAAAAGAAGAAATGTTGAATCTAAATTTGTTCTCTATTAAAAAAAAAAAAAAAAACCCTAAACTAAACTTGAACTACCCTAAAATAAACCCTAAACCCTAAACCTAAACCCTAAACCTAAAATCCTAAACCCTAAACCCTAGAGCTTAAAAATAAACCTATAAACCCACTATAAACCCTAAAACCTAACCCCAAAACCCTAAACCCTAAACCCTAAAACCTAAACCCTAAACCCTAAAACCTAAATGTTAAACTTTAAATAAAAAAACTTAATATACTAAATAAACATAAACCTATGAATTTATTTAATTTAAAAAAAATAAACCTTAAACCCTAAATCCTAAACCCTCAACCTACACACTAAAAACTTGGCATTACAATTGGAATGAAAAAAACTTGAGAACTAAATTCTATTTCTATTTTGTCAAGGCTGTACATCATTATCTCTTTAATAAATTGGATCAAATCCTTTTCAAGCTCTCTTATAATGATGATTTCATTCTTAAAGGGGTTTGGAATTTAATTAGAAATAAAGAACACCTCTAATGTTTCATTAAACTTTGGAACAATATCATTCCCATTTCTTATTCAATTTTAGCTTGGAGAATTTTTAATAACTTCATCTGGTTGATTCCTTTCTCTAGCTTAAAGGGTTTTTTTAACTTTATTGTTGCTTTCATATTGATAATCATATTTTTTGTTAATGGTGCAATTACTTCCAAACTTTGGATACGGTATGATGATTTATTTAACACTAACTATTTTCATGGTTCTCTCTTGAAGTTTGTTTCCTTAAAATTATGAAAGGTCATATCAAAGTTTTAATTTCTATTAGCCTTATTTGGTTAAATTTGGATGGATAGAAATGATGTTAAATATCATGTCATCCCTATGAACCATAAAAGGATCCTTGTTAGAACAAAATAAAAAATTCATGCTATGTTTAATGCAAATTTAATG